>JAPHCH010000082.1:0-149099 GCA_030772445.1 Cladosporium sp. MBC 237
CCCCCCCCCCCCGTTTTTTATTGATCGGGCCACCACCTTTATATAAATTTTTGCCAGCGGGGCCTGGTTTTTTTTTTTTTATTTGACTGGTGGGATGGTGTTTTGGGCGGGTGGGGGTGCTGGGTGTTGGAGGGGGAGTTGGTTTTGGTTTGGTGGTGGGAGGTGAAGGGAGGTCGTGAGGGTGGTGAGGCTGAGGAGGGTTAGGAGGGAGGTGGTTTTCATGGTGGGGGTTGGGAGGTGGGTATGGGTCGTTGGTTTGTTGTTGGTATTGATTGGAGGTTTTGTTGTATACGATCTATGACATAATATTTGGATGGGATGGAGCAGTGATGGAGGAAAGTGATGTGGTTCTTTTGCCTGACTTGTTAAATACTAAGATAAGAGCTGAGAGGGCTGTAACCCTACGTTGATTGATGTCATTTGTATTTAGCCAAACGAGATTGATGATACATCTCCTGAGCTCACTGTGGGGGGTGAGATCTTTATTCAAAGATAAGGAAGAAATACGTTCGTTACATTTCGTTTGTTATATCGTCAGAGTCGATACTTATTTTGTTTTCGGACAAGCAGTCGCTTCTCGGTCTTCGCGACTTCAACGGCCAATGCAGCTGAGCTTCAGTGTGGATACGGACGGCTCTCCAACCGGAGGGCCGGAATGGTCAGTACCAGTAAGATCAGAGCGACGTCGCCAAAACTATCTGTGCAACACGTTACCGGTCATTGACTATAGATTGTTTGTTTGTTACAGTTTTCAAACATACAATCGTTGTCTGATACAAGTTGATTTGACTACCTGCCTTTCGGGACTTTCCAATTACATCGATACCATCCGATTTTCAACAACATCTACCTACCTGTCCACCTATCATGGCTTCAAAGTATAGCAAGCAGGACTTGTACGATGTTTCTGGCCTTGTGGCGGTCGTCACAGGAGGTTGATAACACCCTTTACCTCCAAGATCTACAAGACCACAGCTGACTCCCATACAGGCGGTTCAGGACTAGGCCTCATCATCGCCCGAACCCTCGAAAGCAACGGAGCAAAAGTCTACATCACCGGCCGCAACGAGCAAAAACTCCAAGAAGCGGTCAAACTCGCCGTTCGTCCTCCCAGCAGCAGCACCCTCCTACGAAAGCCCAAGTGCTAAACAACCCCACCAGGAACACAACAACCTCATCCCCATCCAAGGCAGCACAACCTCGCACGCCGACCTGCAACGTGCCGTCGACACCATCACCCAAGAAACAGGCCACATAGACCTCCTAATCAACAACGCAGGCCAAACGACCTTCGACTCCTCCCCCAACGCCCGCCCAAAACCAACCCCCGAATCCTCACCTGCCGAAGTCCGCGATTACTACTTCAACTACCGCCCGCAGCAACTCTGGGCCGACACGCTGGAAACGAACGTCGCGGCCGTGTTCAGCACTTCCATGGCCTTTCTGGAATTGCTGGTTGAAGGCAACAAGCGTCGCGAGGGCAGTGGCAAGCCGAGTAGTCAGATTGTGGCGATTGGGAGTGTGGGTGGTTTGACGAGATTTACTGACAGTTTTATCTATAATGCGAGTAAGGCGGCGGTGCACCATTTGATGAAGAATTTGGGCGCGCATTTTGTGGGCTTTGATGTTAGGTGTAATGTTATTGCACCTGGTTGTGAGTATTCTTTTCTGTTTCCCCCTCCCCCCCCAAAAAAAAACATCACTGTTCGAGGCCATCGACTTGTCATGGATCAAAATTGTAACAAACTAACCTCTCTCGCTCTCTCACCCAGGGTTCCCAACCGACATGACCGTCCCCGTCACGAAAATGTGGGAGCACACCGGCGGCGTCATGCCGCGCTCTCTCGTGCCGGCGCAGCGCATGGGCGCTGAGGAGGAAATGGCCGGCACGGTTTTGTATCTTGCTTCGAAAGCAGGTGGGTACTGCAATGGAAATGTTCAGGTGGTGGATGGGGGGTTTTTGGCGAATCATGCGGGCACTTATTAGCTTACTTCCACAGATGGATGGGGGTGGGTGGGTTTCGGGTAGTGTGTGTGGCGTGCTCTGTTAGCTTTGATGGCTTGTTGGAGGGCGATGGGTGGGCTTGTGGCGGTGAAGATTGCGTTTGGGTGAGGCTCATGCGGGTCTTGATTTAGCGGCGATGTTCGATGCGTGTGCTATTGTTGTTGGGAGATGGCGTGCTCGGCGGTGAACGATTTGATAGATCAAGATCGAGAAAAATCGCACTAGAGACAAGTCACTGAGAAGAGGATGCAAGATGGATGTGTTGAGGTGGAAATTTCGCAAGCAGCGATACTCAAGGTTTGATTCAAAAGTAGAGGTTGGTAGATACATTAGACCCCGTATGACGTGCAAGCAAGCATCACTCTGAAGGACCGGAAAAACCAAGCCAAAGTGACTTGCCGGTGGTCGACCAAAGAAAAATCCATCGACCACACTCGTGTGGCGTGATCGAAATACGTATATGTCAAGAGATATTACCCGCGGGCAATAAGAGAAAAGAAAAAGAAAAACCATCGTGTTCCTTCCCTGGGCGATCCCAGTGGGTATAACGCCAGACTGCGCATAAAAGATTTCCCAAAAAATGATGCAGAACGCCACTCGCTAAGGTAAGCAGATAGATTGAAAGTGGAAGTCATGGGTCCTTCAAGGCCATGGTATGAGACTCGACGTGGTGAGGTGGGCAGGTCTCGACGAGGAATTTATGCTTTGCGCTCGGGGACGACGCCGAAGACAGAGGCAGGTCTTGAAGGGAGCGGCGATGGTGGTGGCACGCAGACCTCGTCGGCTTGGGCGACACGGAGGGAGAGGTTGTTGCGTGGTTTTGAGGCAGAGGCCTGGAATGCGCGAGTGATGTCGTCTGTGCTGAAGGAGTCGTTGCGCGGGAGGCGAGGAGCCTGGCTGGGCTGGGGGAGAGTGGAAGTCATCGTGGTGTTGGTTTGGTGGTGGTAATTAATGATGTTTGGTTGTTTGATGTTGGTAAAGGTTGAGCTCTGAAGAAGTGGAGCTTTGGTGTTGTTTAATAGAGCAGTAGAGTCGACCAGCGGCTGTGTGGAAGGGTGAGGCGGTAATGTAGGTTTGAGATTGCGTGAAGGCGGTGTCGACGTGATGAGTCTTAAGACGGCCTTTAGTAAGAAGTATCGTTTGCAGGCGGCGATAGGCGGATGATATGAGTGAGATGTCTGACGCGAAAGGTAATATAATACGTCTCGTAAGGTAAGCGGCGGGTTTGCAGAAGGTACAGAAGTACTGCTGTAGCTATGCAGGTGGGCAGACGAGATAGGCGATAGGCGAAGCTAGTTGTAGAAGGGTGTGTAGGTTGATAGGTGGGAAGGACGAGGATGGTGGACAGGGAGGAGGAATGCGAGATACTTATCTCTTTCAGCAGAAGGGGCGGTGATGGGGGCCCGTTGGGTTGCGTGCGCCGTCTGCGTAATCGATCGAAAACGAGATTTCTTCCAGCAACCAGCTTTGTGTTTCAACGCACGCACCGCCCTTCAACTCGTACACCAGGCCAGGACGAGTAGGAAGGCTGCCGGTAGCGTTTGCCCTCGCCGCCCAGGAAAGCATAAGCACTTGAGCATATGCGACGCAGAGCGGGCCACATGGGAGAATACACTAGTTTACTACCAGCCTGCTGCCACAACCACCACCAGCACCACCACTCTCCGCAGGGTGTCACCACGTCCGGGGTAGCGGGTAACGGGTGATTGGTGTCATAGTGCCGAGCGACGAATAGGACCAACTGCCCGATATTGGGTCTCATCTCGCTCACGACACGAACCGCGGGGAGTACTATATCGCATGTTTGGTTCTGGAAGCCCAACCGCAGTCCTGGGCAGCCATCTGCGCCTTTGTGTGCAGTCGAGGCAGTATAGCAGAATGGATGGGCGCGTAGATTCACAGTCTACCTCTCACCAGGGCATCCCACGTCTGCTTTCCTAGCCCGGTCGATGGTGCTCGCGGGTATTCGGGGCGAAACGCCAATACCCACGCCAGCGCTTCACCGCCAGCTTTAGGCGTGGTTAGATCAAGCAGAGAGTTGCGCGTCAGGAGCAGGAATAGCGCACTACTCCTTTGCCATTCGTCGTCCGCGGATCGAGCTTCTGCGTGTCCTTCCGATCAAAGGCAAGCAATATGCAGTCGTCGCCCACTGCTATGCCGATCTGTCCTCATCCACCCCCGTCGTGTCTGGATCATGTAGGCAGAGTAGGTATTTTCGTCGCTACCTGCCTGCATCTCCTTGCGTCTGCCCGTGATTGGTATGTCCGTCCACGTCCTCGGCTCGACCAGGCAGACCACCCGACATGGGTCAACACCAAACAGCTCATCACATCCATCCCTCAAGCATGTGCTACTCGTGTACGCAGGCACGGTCGGAGACGAAAGTGGTGTGTCTTGGCCAAAGCCCGTTTGTCCAACTTTCCTCCGTGTTCTCGATCAAACGATCGTCAGACCCGAAATTATCTCGGTGGTACGCACTACTCCCCCACACCTGTCTCGTGTCTCCGCGATCTGTCAACCTCAGCACCCGAAGCCCGCCGTTGCGCCTCTCGTCCACTTCCCTTCTTCCACCCGCGTGCATCGACCTCGCGACGGTTAGATCGTACAGACCGGCAAGCCACAGACACGGGACGGGATCGACGGGGAGATACTCAGTTCTACAGTACCGAGGCGGAGGACGACAACCTTTATGCTATCAGTCCAAAGTTATCCGGCGGTAACAGAAGAAGTATATAGCATCCTGACCGCCGGCAAGGCTTCCACACCTCATCAATCGAGCCGCAGCATCAAGCCGCTCTGGTCGATTGCCCGTATCATTGCGACGAGTGCCTCCGAATTCCAACTTCCTTTCTTGTCATGCCACCGATCTACCACGCCAAATATTTGCACAGCCGGTGCTCAGACCGTCTCCATGACTTCGTGCCGAAATTGCGCTTGTCCTAGACGAGTAATGGACAATATATCAGAATAGAAAGGCTTTCGAGCACAGGGCTGCCTACAGCAGTATCCTCTTGCCATTCCAAACGTTCTAGTTGCCGCCGCTATATTCTCCCGGCGACAAAGTCCTCCGCCCGTCGACGTCAAATCTGTCTTAGGCCGCGTCAGTCGGGATTCAAAGTGAGACGCTTTCTCTCCAGCCTTTGGTACGGGAAGGGCGGAGGCGGGGATTTTCTCTGGGGAAACCCAGGGGTCGGGTCGGAGGAGTCTCTGATCCTTTTTGATTTGGCACGTCGCTTACCTCCTACTTGAGGGGTAGAGTGTGGCACTTTTTCGGTAGGGGGTGGTGTCTTTTGTGTCACCATTTCCAGATTCGTCTGTTGCGGCTCTGGTGGTCTTGCGGCTTCTTGGTTGGTGTGATGTTACATCATGGGGTTAGACTTTGGGCCACGCCATGTCTGTGACAGCCACTTTATTATGAGGCGTCGATTGTGGCCGTTCCGTGTCAAGGATCAATCACAATGTTGTTGCGGTAGCATGGTGATGATCATTTGGTCTGGGCATATTTCAGATTTCGATGTTCAGCCGCGCTGGATCGGAGACGTTGGTATCGAATGGGAGTTCAGTGATCGATGCAATATCTGTATGCTCGATGCAGAACGCATGCCATCTGTTCACCGCGAGATGCAGACAACAACCCCAATCATGAGCAGTGACTCGAGGTTCTTATCTCTGACCGCTTGATTCTACTACTGTAAGTTGTATCAACCGAGGAGCGATAGTATCTCAAACAGCAATTCTTGGGTTTATGTGTGCGATGCCAGATGCTGTTCGCGAAGCTGGTAGAAACCCTACCTTCAGATTATCGCTTCTCTGAATACCTCCTAGCGCATTCCTTATGGTCGTATGTCATCTCTAATGGCATACATCTATATCCGGACAACCATCGACACTGCATCGACAAGCTGTGGTTTGCAACAGCAAGGCACACCGTGGCTTGCACATAACGATATAGACTAAGGCGTTCCTCCTACTAGCGAACACGCCCGATATGCCCACACTCATATCACGCCACTGTGTTCACTTACCTACCTGTCTTTCTATTAATTGATCGATATATCGACGAAACCAGTCAAATTTGCCGAGCATAAGAGATCCCTTATGTCCGACCGAGTTAATGAATGCAAGGGCGAACTTTTCGCTTAGAGCGAATTCTCGCTTAGGGAACAATCTCGCCAGACTTCTAGGACTCGAATCACGATCCGGTCGTCTCATGTTACTGTTGGAGGTCATGTTTGGCAATTTTCAAAAATTTCACTTCCATTGTCCTGATTTGGAAGGTGCGCTGGTCGCTCTTGCCAGTTTTGTTGTAGGGTTGTAACTCCACCTTCACAGAATCTCTTCTCACGCTCTTTTCAAGGCAAGCACACCTAGGATTGCTCCTTCTTTTGTTACGGAGCTACAATAACAAACATTATTTTATCACCTCCAACAATCCGATGTGGTCTAGTGGCTAGGATTTGTCGCTCTCATTCTTCGATTCGATCGGATCAAGATCAGTGCCGACAAGGCCGGGGTTCAATTCCCCGCGTCGGAATCATCATTTTGCTCCTACGATGGAGATATACTTTTTACTGAGCTGACAGTACTGCGATCCCGCAAGACTCCTCACATGTGCTTTTGCCTATGGGGAACGAAGAACTCGAAGCTTCGGAGGATTGGAGTGTAAGACAGCATTGGGATGGTTATTGGAACATTGCAAACACAACGATTTGCGTAAGCGTCAAATCTAGCCCATCTCGTGGCTTGAAGAATAAGCAGCTTAATCTCAGCCGCAGATATGACGAGGAGGATTGATGGGTAGAGTGCGTTTTCTTGCCTTGGAGAGGCGTGAATGGTGTATTATATATACCTGAACGCTGAAGCTCAATCTGGCGTCTATTCCAACTTCGTCTGCCTAGTAGAATCGTTGATGTCAATTGTTGAAAATGTCTGGTTTGCAACGGGAAGGCTATGCACCGGAATGGGTCGAGGTAAGTGTACGATGTCTATTCAATGATTGACATGCTGAGGCGACCACAGTACGAGCGTTCGCTCACGGGGCCATTGATCCCGCCTGCATCAGATGGCGATATAGTTGCAGCATTCCACGACCTGTTGACGAAGAACGCTACGACTTTCCCTCCACCACCTGAGGGCGTGACAACTCGTATGTGAAAGAAAGAGAAGAGCCACCCGGTTTCTGCAACACTGACGAAGGAAACTTAAGGTGATGAGAAGGTTGATGACAACGTTATCGTTCGCATCTACCAGCCTCCTAGAGAATCCAATTCGAACCCGGAACCGAGACCGGCTGTGGTTTTCTATCATGGAGGCGGTTGGGCTGCAGGTGATCTGGACACTGAGGATCATTTCTGTCGAAGTATTTGTGGTAGAGGTGATGTTGTGGTCATCTCTGTGCTCTATCGCAAATTCCCGGCAGTCAAGTTCCCTCAGAACATGCAGGACAGCTATGCCGGTTTCCAATGGGTATGCTGTGGTTTCTCTGATCTCTCACGAATTTGTCTTGTGAGTCCACCAGCTAACATAGTTATCAGGCCCACCAGCACGCAGACACGCTGGGCGCTGATCGAAAGCGCTTCATGGCTATGGGTGGTTCTGCCGGTGGCCTTCTGGCCATCGCGATTGTTCACAAGCTCGTCCAAGAAGGACAAGGAGACCGCGTGGCAGGCCTTCTAACTCTCTCGTCATCACACATGCATCCTGACGCCGTGCCATCGGAGTATCAACACCTTCACACCTCCATGCAAGACAACAGTGGTCCAATCCCATTCGTCACGGCGGACATGGCCATCGGCGCCCTTAACCTTTTAGGCGGCGAACCACCGTACGGTGATGAGTCCAAGCATTGGTTCCCGGTGAGCATGGGCGTTGAAGGTGTGAGGGGGTTCCCGCCGACGTGGATTCTTGATTCGGAGAAGGATTGCATGCGTGATGATGGCCGGGTGCTGCAGGCTGAGCTGGATGATGCTGGGATTAGGGTGAAGAGGGAGGTTGTGAAGGGGATGCCGCATTATTATTGGACTTTTCCGTTGCAGGAAGCTGCTGAGGATTTTAAGCAGAGGGTTCTGGGAGGGTTGAAGTGGATTTTGAATGAATAAAAGAGCCCCGAGATGCTCTTGGGTGGCTGTTCATTCGTAATGCTTACTTATTATCAATGTTTAGGCCAAAGTCCAATAGATTGATGCTCGTACTTTTATTACCCGTGTTTACGAATAGCTGTGAACTGTAGGGACGTCGTACTTGCAGAATGCTTTGCAGGTAACTCACATCCTGCTGGAGGCACATAGACTGGGAGACAGAAGCACTGGATCTGAAGATGGATTTGTGGCGAAGTACTGCACTGACCGACTACCAGTGACGATGATAGGGTCATCGGTAGAGGTGCGACTGGTCTCAATCGTCATCGGCGCTTTCATCAGCTGCACTCGCTGCTCTTAGTCGTAATTCATATTTGGCAGGCTGTCAGGTGAATTAGCTCACATCCAGCCAATTCCAGAGTTGTACTGTGGGAGAAAGGGGCGGAAGACTCACCTTGTCGGTATCGAGCACCAGAAGCCCCTCCTCTGCTTTACCCATCATGTCCAGAATACTGACATTACCACCACTGAACCTCATAGCACAGCTGCTCCCAGCATAGCACACCTCCTCGCCCATAGGGATTACCTGCCCAGTCTTGGTCGTGATTTCACTCACTTCGTTCTTCTCCACTCCGATACGATTGGAGAACACAACCGTGACATCGTCGCCACCAGCCTTGGTCGCCTCGATTACGGGCAAAAATCGTTGTAACCAATAGCTCACCGTCTCCAGCGCCGGTGAATCTGGCAGTAGTGCCATCTCCTCCGTCGGCAGCGTTGTCAGCCAGGCCATCGACATGACTATTAACTTCGCGCCACCATTCAGAACATGGTTGGCAAACTCATATGCATCCCACGGTGCGGAGAATTGGTAAGGATTGATATCCATGCAGATTCCGAGGCCGACTTTGCCCAGGGATCCGAGTGTATCGCAATAGAAGCCTGTTGGGCCCTCCGTCGCCCAGCTCTCATCGGTATAATACAGGAAAGATTTCCGATAGTTGGCTAGAATCTCGCCGTTCGGGCCCACTGTCACGGTGGAATTGTATCGCTTGTGAATGATGGCTCCATTTTCCGTTGGGGGCGCTGTATCGTCGATGTCTGTCGAAAGCTCAGGGTATCCAGCTATAACATGGCAAGATAATCGCTTTGCTGTGGCGATTGCCCATTGTGTTGTCACGCCTGCTGTTGTAGGTTCCAGGTATGGTTTGATGGACTCGTATGAGGGATAGTTGTAGCCCGTGAATGCTAGCTCTGGCAATACTAGAAGATCGAGGTTGGAGGGAGGAGGGGTTGATTCAAGAATGGCGTTTGCTTTGGCAATGTTCGCTGAGACATTCCGAATCTTTGAGTCGAGCTGGAGAGTGGCAATGTTCATTCTTGCCGTGTTGCGAGAGTGTGCTTGCTCTTGTATGTATATGTAGGTACTTTGCCTTTTGATTGTGGAAATGTTTCAGTAACGCTGTCGCTAATGTTGGTGAGGTGGTAGCCAATCCGGGGAAGAGCAAACCTGGAGTGAAATCCAGCTACTTCATTTCCAACGTCGACCTCCGTCATACCATCAACATCCAATAACGTATCACGTCTCACCAACATGCCGCCCCAAAGCAGAGGGAAGAACCAGAAACCGCCGGCGAAGCCTTCAGCGCTTTACTCGAAATCTACACCAAACCTCCCCACTCTCCACTCGATCAGTACCGCCAATGGCAGCAACTCGAGCACCAACAACGCAACGCCAACCACCGCCCACCCAGACCCAAACCTCCTCTCGCCGACAGATGCCATTACCTCTCCCTCCGAGCCCGCCTCCATCGAGGACTTCTCCCTCGACGCTCACGAACCCACCACTTTCTCCCCCGCCGACTCAGCCTCCGATGGAGAAGCCGCTTCCGAAGAAGAGAATGGGCATATCGCTTCACTGCCTCCGGCGCACAAGTTCTACCACCACCATTCGCGCAGCCATACCCACCTTGCACCCTCTGCCTTCGCCCCGCCCTTTTACAACCGCCCGCCGACGCCTCTGCCACCCTCGCCATCCCTCACGTCCCTGTTAAGACCCAACTTCAGCTCTCAAAACAGCCGCCCAGGCACGCCTGATCCCTCTTCAGATGAAGGCGGCACACCACACACACGCGGCACGGGCTCCCAAACTCCCAACTCCGCTGCGGCGAGCACCCTGACTTCCAGCTTCCGCACGGCCAAACCAATCCCGCGCGCGAGCCCCAAGGTGCCGACATACGAATACTACGGCTTCACGCTCTACTTAGTCTCGTCACTGGTCTTCGTCGTCTACCTGCTCTGGTCCTTCTTGCCGTCACCATTCCTGCACTCGCTAGGAATCTACTACTATCCAAACAGATGGTGGGCCCTGGCCATCCCCGCGTGGACGGTCATGTTCGTGGTCTATATCTACGTCGCTCTGGCAAGCTACAACACGGGATATCTGACGCTGCCCATGGACTCGATCGAATGCCTCGTAGACGAAGCAGCGAACGTGGCAGTGGTAGACTCGCAAGGACGACTCGTGCGCGACGAGAAGCCAAGTTGGAGAAGCGATAGCCCAGATCGTAGTCGCGCTGGGACGACCAAGAGCGGGAGAGGAAAGCATGGCGGCCACAGTCGGCAGACGAGCTTGAATAAAGGCGTCGTAGGCCTGGATCCAGGAGTCGAGTGGAGGGATCTGTGGACTGAAGGTACGGATGCCGTCATGGATATACCTCTTGGAGGCGTTTGTGAGATTCTTTACGGGCAAGCGGACGAGGCTTCGAATGGTGATGTTGGACATGGTTGAGGGAGTTGGTTGTTTTGCTGTTTGTGATACCCATTTGTTGTTTATGTACTGTACGAATAAGTTCAAGAAGAAGTTGGTCGTCTTGGTCGTGCCTTGTGTTTTCGCATTGTGATATTGCTTCCTGCTGTCACACTCCGACGCATATATTTACAGAACCACCGAAGTTGGCGTGGTCGTACCAATCGGTGTCCCCGCTCTCTTCATGCAAGTGCTGTCAGACATTCAGTCGAAGACAGGTATCATACCCCCAAGGAAAGGGAAGTTGAAAGCAGCATCGCCATTTCCCTTCCTTGCCGATTGATTCCTGACATGTTACAGTATGTCGAGTGTTATGAAACCTAGGTAACATACTCCGCGACTTCCTGCCCGCCATGAATAGGCTTCACATAATTCCCCGCCCACGTCTCGCAGCCATGATTTACCACGCAGGCAGCTTGAAATGCAGCCGTCAATGTCGCTCGCCAATTCCATCACTTGAGAACCGAAGAGCCTAGTCCTCATCCTCCTCCACATCATCACCGTCCTCGTCCTTGCACTCAGTACGCCACGCCACATCCTCCAACCCAACCTTCACACAACTCAGGTACGGAAGCTTATCCTTCCCAGCCAGCTGCAAGTCGGAAATGACAAACCCAGCAACAAGTTCAGACGCTTGAGCCTTCAGAACTTCCAAGGCGCTCTTGATCCTGGCGTCGTTCTTCGGGAACTGAGCACTCCAATCTTTGCACACGTCTTCACTGGGAAGGTACGCATTCCCGCCCGTGTAGATCACACCGTAGAAGCCCGCCACAGTGCAGCAGCCGTTTTTGTGGTCGCAGACTCCATCTAGCGGTCCAATCGGCTCAACTGCAGCGTCTCTTTGATCAAATTCGCCAATGTGCGCTTTGAGCCAGTCTGTGAGAATGTTGACAGTGCTGTATTCAGTGGGGCGGTTGTGCTGGTTGGCGAATTGGGAGGGATGCTGCTGAATTTGCGGCCCTCTCCGGCTGGGATCGACGGAAGGGAGAGTGAGAAGCATCAGATTCTTTTCCACAGCCATACGTTCATTGTATAGCGCGTGGGATCTACCGGATATGATTGCCTGGACTTCCGTGGGCAAGTCGTGGTCCAGAGTCTTGCTTGCCGCGTGATTGGCGCCCAATCCAACCAGATGCTTGAAAGCCTCGTCGTAGATCAAGCGGCTCTCTAGAGCAACGGCAATTCTGATCCAACGGGCGGGCGCTTGCTCGATGGCCTCCCATAAAGTGCGGTGCTGAATGTATTCCAGGAAGAGGCTGAGGATCGTGCTTTTAACCTTTTCGAAAACATCGTACTTCTTCGCGACGGCAACGATGCCTTCGATTTGTGGCATTGCAGCCGCGGCGTCGTTTTTGGGCAATCCATGACGCTTGCTGAAGGCTATGCGGAAGAGTGAGTCGTATACTTTGGGCCAGTCCGGTTTTGAGTGCATCTGAGACTCTTGCGTGTTCCGCAAATCCTGCCTGCATTCCCGTTTAGCCCTGGCTTTTTCGGCAGCCCGCTCCTTGACGCGTTCACCCGGTGTACTGTCATCTTCCAGCTCGGCAGTCTTTAGCGCCTCGTCGAGAGGCACTGCCACAAGCTCAGGCGCCGACTCAGTAGGCAGGAGGACAAACACCCCAGTAAGCCCTTCCACCGAACGATCCAGTGCAACGTGGTGCGCTGAGTTGATGCGCAGATCCTTGAAAGTAGCTGAGACCTCGTCAAGCTTGGCCGATTCAAGGAGGCATGATCGAGTAGGATCTGTAGGATCTAGAATGAAAAGCACATCGCCGTTGTTGAACGCAGTCTGCCAAATGAATGGTTAGCGATGGCCGCATACAACGGAGTTCGTTTCATGTACTTTTGTATTGGCCTTGACAGCGACAAGCGCTTCTTTAATTGACTGATGAGCCTCAATCATGGTCGGCGAAGCTGGCGACTCTGGCTCCTTGCGACCTATGGCTTCTTGACCGGAACGCCCAGCTACAACCGGAATGGGTAGTGTTTGCAGCTCGTCATGGGTGTGAGATCCTGTTGCCATGGCCTGATCGCCGAGTCTATCATCATGGTGATCTTCGGCGAGTTCCTCGGTTGCCTTTCTCTTGCGGGAGCCTATGCCTTCAGACTCTTGTGAATGACTAGCATTTACCATATCATTTCTTTTCTGCTCTGATGAGAATGGAGCTTCTGCTTGCTGCTCCTTTCCTTCCTCCACACCTTCCGGTGATATTGGTCTTGATTCGGAGGGTGAAGGGCTCTGTTGCGGTCTCGAGGGACCCTCGGGCACGGAAGACGATTTCGTGAGGTCTTGCGGCCTGGAAGCTGCAGGCACCGGGGTGCTGGACCTGGAGGCATGTGCACTTTGTGACATTGTGGTGATGTATACCAACAAAAAGGTTTACTGTTGCTTAGGCTGTGATTGGGTGTGTAATGTTGATATGCGAGCGGTGGTTTGATGTGAGAGATGATTTGGCGCGACAAGCCCTTTTAGCCCCGATGAGCACATGCATCACATGTATATGCGCAACAGTTGCACGTGAAGAAACCCTTGAGTAATTGCACTGAAGTACAAGCGATGCTTAAAATCTGTAATTGTGTTAGTAATGCGTAAGAACGGCGTGTAACAAGCATATAACATACCTCACTTCGTACGAGCCAGCTCTAGTCATATACCTCACCCACTTGACTGAGCTGTAGTTGCTCTTCTCAAATACCTTGAGGTATCTCACCAGCAGTCCACTGCTCGTGAACATGAGAAGAGAGAACTGCATGCTCAGGGGCGGCCGGCTCCATGCCTTCACATTGGTCATTGTGGTCAAGCTCGCTTCAGCCGATAGCACAAATTCGGACTGTCCGGTGAAACGGGCAATCTTCCAGACTATGGCGTTCTCGCTAGGCTCGTACTTGGCCTTGCCCTGCGAGGTGCGGGAAGAGATATCGGCGGTGTTGAGTGGTGTCGGAATCTTGACCACGACATTAGTGGCAAAGAGCTTGGTACCGTAGTTCGCCTTGATAGCGATCGAATACTCGACTTTGCTCTTGCCCACTTCATTGACGATCGCCTGAACTTTGAAGGGCAGGTTGACGTTCTCCGTTGCTCGGTAGTTCATCAGCTGGAACGAGCCATCTGGAGGAATGAAAGAGATCGTTCGGTCGTTTGTGAAGGAGGACAGCTTGACGCACTGGTGCAGGGATACGTCTTCCAGAGTAACGGAACCTGCAGCGGCCTTGGTCGCCTTGTTGCCGCCCATGTTACCGACCTGACCGCCTTCAAGCGAGGTGTCTGCGCCGTTCTCGCCGAGAGTAAGGCGGTCGTTAAGACCGAATTTACATTCAGGCATGCCGCTGAGGTATGCACGCATTTCGATGGCACCGTTCACGTCTGCGCGCAGGACGGTGCCGTTTGCCGAGACGAGAAGATTGACGTCTTCAATAACGTCAACAAATGCCTCGTTCTTGCGATACTTGATATTATCTCTTCTCCAGGACATGGCGCCAGTTGCTTGCATGGTGATCTTGCTGCTATCCTCGATCGTGGGACGCTGCGACTGCACTCCCTCCGTTGTGATGTACATCTTCAGGGTTTCCGTCTCGGTGTTCTGCGGGTATCCAAAGTCCAGAATTTCGTCGAGAAGCTCGTAGATCATGACAAAGTTGCTCTTGACAGCCTCCTCATCGAAACGTCCAAAGTAACTTCGTCCAAGGTTCACAAGCTTATAAAGGAACTCGAAGACAAGCGCGCTGTTCACATTGCCCTTGCTGACGCCGACGATGTAGATGTTCTCGCTCTTGATGTGAGAGAAAGTCGTGCTGCCCAGTGTGAGGATCGGCGAGCGGATTTGAGCATTCGATATGACCTGGATCCGGAATACATCGGCGAGACGAGGGCGCATGTCCTGGCGGAAGGCGCGCAGGATAAGGAGTTCACCCTTCTGGTTGAATAGCAGGACGCCGGAGAGCATGGTGGGAGAGCGGCGCACCCGGAGGTGTCTTAAAGGCGGAGTGAGGCGAAAAGTGGAATGTGTTTCTTCAGACGGTCTCGCTATACATAAAAGTGTAATAACATGGGCAAGTGGTGGTATGTTTAGTTAGAGGGGGTAAGTGCAGCTGTCAGGTCGGCCGAGTGGCTCCGAGCCCTCGCCGATCCAAGCAGCCGGCCTGCCCGTCTGGAGAGCATGCTTGATGGAACCTCCATTCAATCACACCACAGCCAGCGCCGCCAACAACACCGACTTACCTTACAACCACTCAGCAACTCGTTTACCATATCACTAATCCCCTTCTGACATCTCACCAACCCATCGAGGACCCCAGACGCTTGCGCATTTCACTTCTCAACGAGCCGATAAGGCAGCAACCACAGCAATCATGAAGCCCGTCGTATCCGCCTTCAACGCATGGACATGGTACGCCCGCACCAATGGCAAGAGCTGAGAAAGAGAAGAAAGAACGGAATCACTGATACAGCTTCACCTCAGCATCGTCATCTCCGTCTTCGCCATCGTAATCCTTAGCGTCATCGGCAGCATGTTCGCGAACGGCAACCACACCATGATGGGCTCGACTGAGGACCCCAAAGACGGCAAGGGAGTCGCGGCCGCGGTATTTGGAGCGGTTGTGGTATACGGAGTAGGTTTATTCCTCTGGGATGAAGATGGACCAAGTGCTGGGCAAGCTTGGAAACATGCGCTGATGACGGACGAAACATAGGTCTTCCTTCTCTTCTGCGGCAGCCAGGCGTTCCTACACCAGAGACAGCGGGCAGGCGGCGAGATCGCATTGCGGTAGATTTACGGACGGAGACGCCAGCATCCGGGCGCTGTTTCGGTCGATGTCGACATAGATGGAAACTTGAGGTCAAGATATGCGGAAGGAGGGAGCTTGGTGAACTGGAGTTATGATACCTAAGGGCGTTCTGACACGGCGTTAAATTTACTTGATTTTTGTCATGGCATTTTGTTCTGCGGGCTGTACATGTACAGTATTTTTCTCTTCGACGAACTGATCATTTACTCTTCACGTTACTGACTTGGGATCACGTTGGACGACTGGGGATCAAGGTTTACGACTTCGAATATCCTGTAATTCATATCTCTGATCAAGCGCGTTGGATATAGACCGAAACTGTACGGCGCACACGCAGTGATGAAAGCTGAAGCTGCTGCTGTTATCGCAGCTTTAAAACCAGCTGATCTACTCTCCACCTCCCTCATCATCGCCACCTCCAAACCCGCCAAAGGTACCCGCACCCCAGATCTGACCTTTGCTGCGCATTGCCTTCTTGGCCTGAGTGAGCTTCTTTCGTGACTCGGCTGCATCGCGACCTTTCTTCTTCTGTGCTTCTTGCACAGCGCGTTGCCTCTCCGTCTCCTCTGCCTCCTTGACTGCAATCCGCATAGCTTCTTCCTTGTCACGCATGCTCTCGCTAATGATGCTTTGAGCATGCTCCAGACTCTCAAACTTGTTGAATTCGGCGACATCGAGATTGGCAGCCTCGGCGTAGGCGTTCAGGTCCATGCGAACAGGGTCCTTGCCTAAAAGCGCGGCGTTGACACGGTCTGGATCTATGCGCTCCTCACGGTTGAACTTCTTCTTGATCTGCGCGCGTGTCTTGGCCGGAAAGAGCTGGCTGATGATCATGAAATCTGTGCCCCAGTTTTTGAGGGCATCGTAGAAGCGATCAGTCTCATCCTCGCTCCAAGGATCACTCTTTGATTTCCACGCTGGTACGCGATCTTTCTCGTCGCGTTTGCGATCGTTGAGGTAAGTGGCGCGGTTGTGAAATCTGGTCAAGTCGTTTTCCTCTTCGATTGGGGCTTGCATGGCAATTTCGGCTTGGGCTTGCGCACGACGATCGATCTGCAGCGTGTCTTCATCTTCCACAATTTCGCCGTTGACAACGCGGAACCCTAGACCTCCCTGAACCGCACGTGTTTGCGATTGCGGTTCTTGCTTGCCACTGTTGGCGTCTTCAGCTGGCGCATCGCCTTCATGATCTTTGCGCTCAGCACTTGCTGCCGGTGGCTCTGGAGGCGCTTCGCCCGCTGCCTCCAGACGCCTTTTGCGTTTGACTTCGTCCCAGTCAATCTCGGCCATCTTCTTCTCTCGCTCCGAAGTCTTGCCGTATCGCTTGTGTCTAGTTATGTTATACATAGACAGTGCCTCGGGATCAATTTCATGGAGCTCAGGGTCAGATTCTGGCTCCTCTTCTGCTGCATTCGCTGCGTCAGCCGGGGCTTCCTCGCCGTTCTCGCCACCCTCGACTGTCGATTTCGTTTTGGCCTTGGCTGGAGCACGTTTCTGGCGCGGTTTGCGAGGTTTCTTGGGTTTCTGTGCCGGCTCTTGCTCGCCGTCTCCCTCTTGGGGTTCTGCTTCATCCACCCGCGCTGGCGTTTTTACTTTGCGGGCCTTCCTTTTGGCTGGAGCTTTCGTTGATGATTCAATTCCGTTATTCGCCTCTGCTTCGGCATTAGATGAATCGGGCATGGTCGAGTCGTCCGCGAGATCCTGGCTGGTGGCCATCATACGAGCCACTGGAGGTCGTCGTGGAGTCTGCGAAGGCCCAGGAACAATATCGTTTTCAACTTGCGACTGAACAGCTGCATTACTGCGTGTGCTATTTCTCTTAGGCGCCTTCCTGGCCCGCGGTTCTGTTGAAGAGGCATCTCCTGGTCGCGCGCGTTTTGACGTGCGTGGTGACTCGGGTTGTGTTGTAGTTTCAGACTCGATGGATGTCACAGGTGGTGGTGTACCATCCCGCACGGCTCCGGACACCGTGCTCTGGCCCACGGCGGGCGCATTTTCTTGGGATACGACTCGCGCCTTCGGTGCGATTGGCTCTGTGGTAATGGCTTCGCTAGACGGATGTTCAATTGTCGACGGACTTTGAGTCGCAAGAGCTGCAATGGGCGGTTCAAGTCTCGTTGCGACAGGCTGAGGAGCCTTCTCCGGGATCGTCACAGGCTCTGCAAATCGTACGTGTTGTGGTTCCAAAGGCTGCTGAACAGATGGTTGTTGGGTCGGTGGGGGCGTCGGCGGTGGTGCACCTGATATGAATCCGCGATCCGAGACGACCAATTCGTTCGCAGGCTGCTCGACAGATTGCTGAACAGGCTTCGTTGCGGTTTTCAGTTGTGGTTGCGGCTGTGATTGTGGTTGTTGTGGTGGTGCTCCGGCGGGGCGGCGACGTGGAGGCGCTTTGGGTGCCGCCTTTTTACCCGACGTGGCGGAACTGATGAGCGTTGACATGGTACACTGTCGTCCCCGGCATCGAAGCTGGGAAGTCTAGGTGAGTGGTGGTGTAGGTTGGTTGTCGCAATCGCAAGCAGCGCAGCAGGACTCGCGCATTAACTTTCTCCAAGCGGGTTATCGATTAGCTCGATGCCAGAAATTTAAGGCGGCCAAAAGTGGTGGTCGAGTCACAACAATGTCGTGTGCACACCAAGACTTGATCGAGTCTTGTTGTTTCTGTGACTTTTATATGTAACAAAGCAGTATGTGAAAGCGTAATACTCGATGCTATCAAGACACTTTACTTGTTGTTCTCCCTTCACTACGTTGTTTTCCCTGTCTCAAGACCGGCATGTGCACGGTCACGTGGTCAGCGCTTTCCCAAAGCGACCTCGACTTCTGCGCGCCATCACCAACGGCCTGATGCCCGACACAACATCTCCTTTCGCAGTTTTGCATCCTCGAACAGCCTCGCCTGACACACATCATCACATCCACTATCACCACATCTCACCTGCGCCGCCCTCGCTGTCGCGTCTATTTTTCATCAGCGAGTCATAGGCGCACTGAGCACGTTCCCATGAGGTAGTGCTGCTGTCGGCGCACACCGCGCATCCCTTCACCAGCCTGCTTATTCAATGCCCGCCGCCACGACTCCTTCGCTCCCGGTGCCTTCACTTGACAAGGCAAAGATGGAGGATCGCAAGCGCTCGCTGGCGCCAGACACCGATGACTTGGTGCCACGGCCCAAGCGCATCAAGGAGGAAAATGGAGCGCCGCGCATGAGCGCCGAGAATGAAGCAGCCGTCGAGGTGAGCCCGCCCTTGCGCATCTTACAGCATCGTCTTGAGGTCGGGACTAACAGTGCTTTATCACAGGCATACCAAAAGGATGCCATTCTGCGCCAGATGAACGAATATAAACGCGAGCAAAAGCACTGGCAGAGAGAGTACAACGACTTGAACAAAAAGTTGACTTACCACGATGATCATTTGCGCACAATCGACGCCTGGTTTTCGCAACTGCTTGATGAGGTCCGCATTCTTGCAGCCGATGCCCTGCCGACCCCACCTCCCAGTGCGACTTCACAATCCGGTATGAATACTTCGAATATCAATTATGCGGAACACGTGTGCTAAGAGCTAGTCTAGGTGGCGAAATGTTCAAATCAGCCCTCGAATTCTCGGACAACGAGACTTTCTCGACGCACTTGTCCGACCGCTCGCAGAAAATTAAAGACGCCATATCGGATATTTTCGGCCGCATTCCGAATGCCTCACCAGAAGCTTTGAGCTTGCAGTCTCAGCTTGCATCGGCTTTGTCTAAGGAGAAAGCGACAATCGCTGAGTGCCAGAATCTGGCCGCTGAGAAAGAGCAATTAACAGAGCGCCTGGAGACTGCATCGTATCGGTATCTAAAGGCAGAAAAGGCAGTGGAAAGAGCCAAGAGTCTCCAGGTTCAAAAGCTGGAACGCCAGGCCATGCTAGGAGGCAATGGCGATGCTTCTCCCGGCACGAGCAAGCGAGCTGGAACGCCCATCAAAACGGAGACTAACGGAGAGCTTGAGAATGGCGTGACAGCGGGCGAATCAGACACAGCTCGCAAAGAGGCACTCGCGGTGGCCGAGCAACGCAAGAAGCAGCTCGATGATCTGGAGGCCGAGAACGATCGCTTAACGAACGAGCTTTCGGCGGCGCGAACCAAGGTCGCGAGTCTTACGGACGAAGACTACGCCGATTCCGCTCTTTTCAAAGCCTTCAAATCCCAGCATGAAGATGTGATCAAGCGCATCAACGATCTCGAAGCGACAAACCTCCAACTGCGCGAAGAAGCACAAAAGTATCAGGCCGAGCGAACTCAACACCGGGCCCATGTCGAGGAAGACAACCGTATCCAGACGACGGAGACCGAAAGTATGATTGCTCGGATCGAAGTGGACTTGGCGAGGATTCGAAACTCAAGGGATGAGCTCACCTCAGAGCTTGCCATTCGCAAAAGTGCCGATGACGAGAAAAACGTGTCTTTCGAGCAAACCAAGGAGCTCACAGCGGCAAAGGATATCAGGATTACAGCACTGGAGTCCGAGGTCGAACGGTTGAAGCTTCAAATTGGCGAATCCAAGGCGAGTGAGTGCAGCCACGACGATTTGGACGCAGATGCACTCAAAGCCAAACTCAGCACTCTGGAAAACCAGTACAATCTCCTCAGCCAAGAACTACCTTCTATGGAAGCAGCTTGGAAAAAGACCCAGGCTTTAGCCGCTAAGAAAATCGCAGAAGTTGCCAGCTCGGAAGATGTAGTGATCAGACTCAATGCCGAGAAAGCCAAGGCGGAGCAGAAGTACTTTGCAGCGATGAAGGCCAAAGACGCCAAAGAGGCCGAACTTCGAGTTCTGAAGTCGCAAAATGCTAGATCCAGCGAAATTGTGAGCCAACTCAAGGATGCAGACAGCAAGACTAGAGAGCTTGTTATCTCTCTGGAACGTCAAATTGCCGAGGCGAACAATGGCTTGACAAAACTCGAGCAGCAGCAACGCAGCGTGGAGCAAAAACACAAGGAGGCCACGGTACTCACGGATGGGTTGAAGAAACAGGTCGAAGATCTCAAAGCTCTTGCATCTACAAAGGACAAGGAATGTCTTGCCGCGACGAAATCCCGCCGTGAAGCGGAGGCTTCATTGGAACAATTCAAGGTCCGTCTCGATGACACCAAAAGGGAACTGGACACCCTGCGCAAGACAAAGGCTTCTGTCAATAACACTAGCGAGGACGACTGGAGGGTATGTTTGCTGCAACATTTTCTCGCTGTAATTTCATTGAGCACATACTGACTTCTTCTGATAGCAACTCGCCATCTGCCCTGTCTGCACCACCAACATTCGCAACACCGTGATCAAGATGTGCGGTCACGTCTTCTGTGCCAACTGCGTCAACAAATTGATCTCGAACCGTTCGCGCAAATGCCCCAGCTGCGGAAAATCATTCGGCTCAGGAGATTCTATGAGCATCCACCTCAGCTAAGATCACCTCTAACGACTAGCAAACCGATTTGCAACCCGGTTTACTGGATACGAACATGAACGAGCATTCGCGGGCCGCCCGGTCTGAACAGACAATGCCGATAGCCCGTAGGGCCACTCGCACCACATTCATCCAAGGTAGCGTTTCACACATGACCGCACCTTTCCGCCGGAGGGGAAGAGGGTATTGGGGCATGAAGGGCAGCTGAAAGATTGTTTCTTTTGCCAATTTGCGAGATGACTGACTCATTGGACTCGGGAAGGAATATTTCGTCTGTTGTACGAAAGTGGAGGGAGAGTACATTCTGAAGCTGCGGAAGCCAGCATTGCACTATGTAAACTGTAAGATTAATCCAACAAGCCGTGGAGGAGGCATGACGAGATCATTAGTAGGAGCCAGGAGTAATTGAAAGCCTCAACATCATTGAGATCAATAGGTACCTAATAATAAGTGCTAAAGCTGGACAAGCGCGTACCAAATCTTGTCAGCACAGCGTTGTTCGCTTTGTAGGGTGTTTGTAAGGGCACAATGATATGCGATGGCGTCAGTATTCTAGACATTATTCATGGTCGCCAATTATAACTATACCCCATAATTGATAGGCCCCTATAGCCACGGTATCCGTTGGTTTTGAGTTCTGGCTGTCAAACATGCGTGCCGAGCAGCCAAAGCACAGCCCCGCGAAGCTGCCGTGTCTAGATCTCCAACTTGATCATGAGATGTGGCGTAGTTCAACAATCAAACATCACTCGACACCAATCCCACAATGAAGCAACGCATCACGTACATCCAGCCGGAAGGCACCTTAATCGCTCGGGATAGCATTCACGTCAACCCGGACACTGTCGTTTTCACCAATGCCCGCAATTCGGCCTTGGAGAAGCGGATCACGCTGGGCTTGGACGACCTGCCCACGGAGGTGAGATTGGATCGTCTTGAGAAGTGTACAAAGAGCACACACTGACCAGACCACAAGGTAGCCGATATCTTGAAACAATGCCACGAACTGCACATCCGCTGGGCAGCCCCAGACAACCACGACATCCCGGCACCTTTCGTCTCGCGCGTGCCATCCGGACTCCACGTCTTCTACACACCGCTCAAAGCAGGCGAGGAAGTCAACCTCTGTCCACTCCTCCAACAGCTCTTCGGTCATGACTTGAAATGCCACTCTACCACCGAATCCTTCAGCCGGCCGTCTCTTCGCTCGGAGACCTTTTCTTCGGCCGCCAGCTACCAGTATTATCACGTGCTTCCGGACCTTAGCGTCTTTCATAGATACATTCATCAAAATGCCTGCCGGGGCGATTTGAAAGCGAAGATCGCCTGTGAGAACGAGGCCGATTTTGTTCAGTACGCTGCCTCGCTTGATCTGGATTTTGACGCGATTAGCCACGCTGTCAGCCTTTCGGCAGCATGGAGCGCGGATGCGGATGCGGGCCCGCGGCCTGGTTCTGGGATTACGGAGAGGGTTATTGTGAAGTCCAGAGAGAAGCATAGGTTCGAAGTTGGTGTTTTGCAGAGTGAGAAGGCGGATGAGATTGAGGAGCTTTCTTTGGGTGGCTATTTGGTGGTTCTTGGAGAGAATGACAGCCCCAGTATGGCCATATTCACGAATGTCATAAAGATCATTGGGCTAACGGGTTTTCACAGGTGCAACGATGTTCTCGTTCCCTTCTCGCCACCACCCGCTTCCAGCTGCGAATTCCAAACAGTCCTTTGCTGCGGCATTCCAGCATCCCACAGGCCTCCACCCAAAGCTTGATCTCACCTTCCATGCGGACGCATTGAAGCCGCCTCAGCCTTCATGCGCTCTGCACGCTTATCTGACACTGCCTTCTTCTCTCTTCGTCGACCGCTACCAGTTCTCCGACGAGCTTTTTCTGCAGTCGCAGAACCTCGTCGCTCTCCGTGCCCTCAGCGGCGAGCAAGACCTGGAAGCACCAGACTGGGTTGTCAAGACGTGGGGATCAGCCGCATTGTTCGAGCTCTCCCACCCAACCACTGTGGATGCTGGAAATGACACTTGGACTGCCACGATTCCAACCCACTTGCGCTATGTAAAGCCAGAAAACTCGACCTCGCCATCCCATGCGGAAGTACAGCTTCCGGCCCCGGTGGTTTTCTGGGCGTGCAATGCGGAAGAAGGCACTAAGTTTAGGACCAATCCTTTCGATCGTGAGAATCTGGGCTATGATGGGCTTTTCGGTACAAAGACAATGTTCTATCATGTGCCGCCGGCGCCAGTGGCGGGTGGAGAGGAGGTTAGTGGGGAGAATGGGCTGTTGTTGGGATTGGACGTGCCCGTCCTAAATTCGAGCAACTCCGGCTGGGTGCCCATGGCGACTATGGCTGTGGTTCTGGCGGGGTTCACTTGGGTTATGTGGAAGCTGGTCGGTGGTGGTGGAAAATCAGACGTGAAGAAAGTACAGACGAAGAAAAAGGAGTAGTTGGGGATGTATCAGACGGGCTGTCTTGCGATCCCATTGAGAGGTTAGCTAGCTCAACGAAGCGAGGAAAGTGTTCCAGGCGTTCACGCGCCTACAAGCTTATACATACGCTTGCAAGCTTATACATACTTTGCCACATCTTAGTCTTGTTCGAGGTGTATTTGATAGTGTTCCACGACAGCTGAGGATTTTGCTACCTCTTTGCCTCAAGCCATCAAAATCAGCTGGTTACATGTGACTGTTCCCAGCCGTGAGGACCAAGAAGCACTATCTCCGTAGGTGGTTACACATATGCAAGCCCCGAGCAAGCTCATACCTCACATCACTCGCCTAACGCTCCCCACCAACAAAGGATGTGCCGTCTCACTAGACAAGCCGACGCCGCGCCGGCCGACTCCCCGATATGTAGCAGTGACTGTATTGGGCAAAAGAGCGCCATGCCCTGCAACACACTGGCCTATGTGTGGCGCTGCCGGGCCGCGGGGAGGAGTCGTCAAGGTAATAATAACCTATTCCTGCCTGCTGGGCTGAACATGCTCGCATGCTGGGCAGATGGTGTGATAGCTGTAGCCTGTAGACAACCGTAGAATAAGGGAGAGCTTGGAGGTCTAGAATTCATCACCAGCCGTGCTTCCTAGCGCGGGCGCGCCTTAATGTACCTCGCCTCTTGCGTAGCCAGGGTCGCGAGCGAAATCCTCAAAAGTACCTTGCAGTCAGCAGGTACTCGCTGCTCGCTGAGCCAACTTTTCGCTCCACCTACACTTTATATCACATCGTCAAGACGGTATCCGACTTCCAGCACGACGTTCGCCATCTGCGCTAAAGGCCACTCCCAGCGATCTCCAAGTGGCCGCCTAGCCTGGTGCGCCTACGCGGTTATACCGCCAGTATGGCTCTACCCACTCTCAAGGGCCGCGAGAACCCACCGCCCTTAGACGAAGTGTCCCACCTGATCCAATTGATCAATCGCGCTCGTGGAAGCTCTTTTCCAGCGACCGACTACATTTCATTCTATAACGACAGGGCTTCTTTGCATAACGCGCAAGATGACATTCGCCTGCCAGGCCTGTCAGCCCTCTTCCCAGCCTTCTCGTCTCGCTCGTCCAACTGCAGCGACGGCGCCTCGGCCTACCCAACGCCTAACTCAGACACGCTTCGCTCGCCTGCAAACAAGCCAGCAGCGTACGTCTCGCCGTATGCGTCGCCACACCAGTATGCCTTGATCACACATCTCGAAGCAGTGCGTCGGGGTTTCGCTTTCCACCGCAAATGCAACCGCTACGCATTTATTGCCTATGACGACCCTGAAGCCGACGAACTCTTGAACGAGTTTCAAGCAAGCGTGACCGAGAACCGCTCATTATCAGACTCGAAGTTGTGTGCGATTTTCTCGATCGCTGTCATCTCTTCAACTTTCAATCGTGTCCAGATCCCAGCACAAGCGGCAGATGTATTTTACCGCGCCGCCACAGAACGCATTGGCGACTGGATGCACAGTCAACACCTGACCGCGATGAGATGTTGTGCGTTGCTCGGTCTCGCCAATTTGTTCCGGAAAGCTACTGTTTCTCTACTTTACTTCGGTGAGGACCTCTCCTGATACCAAACACTGCATACGCATGCTGAGACACTTTAGATTTTGCAATAGCACTAACCCACAAGCTCTGGCCTGCGATGAGATCGCAATATCTCGATATGTCACTGTCCGAGCACGTTGAGCTGCAACGAGTATGGCGATCTCTGGTGTTCTGCCGTGCTTGGTTGCAGTCCACGATTGGAGCCTGCACGACCGACGCACAGCTATGGTTCCCTCCAATTGTATGTGGCCACGGGATGTATGTTGTGGCAATTGCTAACGTGACACAGAAGGTCGAAACGAACAGCGAAAACGAAGTACAAGCCGTCGCCCAGATCGTCACCGTGCAACTTACGAGTATTGCAGTACTTGCCGCGAAAGCGATGAGGGTCCTGACTACATGTGATTCCAAGACCACACTCCTACCTGCGGTGCAAACACTTTACACAGAGATTGCATCCTGGCATGATGCCCTGCCAGAAAACGCGAAAGCCAACGAGCTGTCTCAGACACCCTGGAACGACTCCATGGTTTGCCTTGGGTACATTCACCTTGGCCATCTCGGCGCACTCACCCTTATCACCCGCAAGACATTGAGCATTTACAAACCTGACATCGGCGGTCAGAAACGGCCACTACGTCCGGAAGAACGCACTCAGCTGGCTACAATCCTGAACGACGGCATTGTCGCAGCCAAGCAATCATCACGTATACTTTACCTCTTCCTAGGCGAGCAGGCTAGCATCAGGCATTGCTGGTCCGTAATGTACGTCCACCAGCATCAGTCCCAAAATACGCACTGCGTGACATCCGAGCTGACATAAGACAGATACACCGCCTTCATATCGGCGGCAATTCTGCTGTACTGCATCAGCCAAATGCAGCTGCACAATTACCCCGAGCACGAGTGGCAGCCGTATCTGAGCCTGGTCGACAACGACATGGACGTGCTCGCCTACTGCCAGGAGCTGGATCCCGTCGCCGGCACGCTCCGCGACACCCTCTCGCAGTACATGCAATTCTTGCGACTCCCCTCGCGGGCACCAAAGCCCAAGGCGACTCCCCCATGGGCTCGCGCGTCGCTCAACCCCCCAAATCAAATGCCACGCGAAGACCCCCAGGGCCAAGATCTCGTCGACCTGCTCCTGACCGTGCCGACGAGCCGCGCCGGTCCCGCCCAGACGAGTATGGACTTGCTGAAAATCGTCTGCCAGCCTTTCAACGACAGCGAGGCGCCCAAGAGTCCAGGCAACCAAGCACCGAAGGGCTACGAGATCCCCAAAGTTCTGGGTGATCTCTCGCAGGAATTGCCGCGGGAGCCGTGGGATCAGCAGGAGTCTGACGCGTGGATGCCGTTTGGCTGGCAGCAGTGTCAGACCAATATGGCTTTCACTTGCAAAGCCACGAATCTCGCGCTCACGATGGCGCAGCAGGAGATGTTACGGGCTGGCGTTTGACGGCGATATAGTCAGCGCTGCGTGGTTATGGTTTCTTTTCCACCTCATGTAAACCTCCCGCTCGAGCTAGCTTGAAAGCTACGAGTAGGGACGGTGGCGGCCATTTTGTTTGTTTCTCAAATTCATTGAGATCACACCAGAAGTAGTTGACTCGACACTGGACTAGCGAGTCCGAGGTCATTGCCAACGCTTCTAGCCCATTGGACGCGCTTTCAAGGCGAGTTTGCGTAGACGTCGGCTTACAAACTGGGTCGCTGCGATTCTATTGACACCTTTGATGAAAAGGGCACAGCAGTTCAGTCGCGGGAAGACGTCGGCAGGAGTTTGGAGAACGCAAGAGTTTCAAGAAAAACGAACGTCGCCTCATTATTATGGATGGGCTGGGTACTTTTACGATTCTGTCTGAGTCGCCCCCCTCACACCAAAGCGCCACTACTGGATGTAGTTCGACGCGTCCTGGATCAACATGCCCGCAATCGCAGCACTGCTCAGCGTGCTGAAGATACCGGTCAACAGTGCGCTCACAGCGACACTGGCGACATCGCCAGTCCTGCCCGGAGCAATCTGCGAGAGCACACCAATCTGGGTTCCGAGCGAGCCGATGTTGCCGAATCCACAAAGACTGTATGTGGCGATCAGCTTCGCACGCTCGCCCATCATCATGTACCTCTCCTCGCCGGCAAGTTTGGCGAATGCTGCGTATTCATTCTAAAGAAGAGATTGGAGGTTAGAGTCTGCCGTGTATTTTGAGGCACTAGGCGTAGGTACTTACTGCAACAATCTTAAGACCAATGAGTTCGCCAACCTTGAGAACATCGGGACCCTTGGGTACGCCCAAAAGGAATGCGATGGGGTAGCAGATGTATCCGACGATCAACTGGACGGTGAGGTCGTATTCTCCAGTCAGTCCAATGTAGCGGCCCCACCAGGTCAGTAGGCCGGAGACAAGGTTGAGAAGTGCAATGATCACGAGCAGCGTAGCAATGATCATGCCACCGATCTTGATACCCAGCCAAGCGCCCTTGGCGAGAGCCTCCAGCACGTTTTGAGACTCGCTGACATCGTCTTTCGGGACGACAATCTTGCCTGAGGTAAGAGTCTCCTCCTCCTCTGGGTAGCGGAGATGGCTCAGTGCCAGCGATGCCGGGATAGACATGATGCAACTGGAAACGAGCACCTGTGCGTTGAGACCAAGGCCGATGTATGCGACCAGGACGGAACCGGCAATTGTCGCAAAACCGCAAGCCATGACCTGGTGGATCTCTGCCTTGGTGAGATAGGGGACGAAAGGCTTGATCAACATAGCACTCTCTCCCTGACCGATGAAGGGGGTGGCGGCGGCCACGACAGCTTCGGCGCCGGAAACGCGCATGCTCCAGAAGAAGAAGACGGCGAACTTTCCGATGAACCACTGGATGACACCCCAGTAGTACATCATTTGGACGAACGCCACGAAGAAGATGATAGCCGGGATGACACCAGTGAGGAACCAGCCGAGTTGCATAACACTTGCGTCGGTCAAAAACTCGACACCGTCGCCAGCGAAGCCAAGCAGCTCACGCGCAAGGGTGGAGATGAAGCTGAAGATATCATATCCAACCTTGGTTCTGAGCACAAAAAGTGCGATGATGTATTGCACCAGCTATTCAGGTCAGTTCAGTCATTTTGCAATAGTGGGTCTCGCTGAGACCACTCACCATGCCCATGATAATCGTGTGCCCTTTGATATGTCAGTAAATGGACGGTCAAGTTGTATCGCATGATTTCCTTACAGTTGATGGCCTTTCTATTGCGCGAAGTGGCCCACATGCCGAGCAATAGGATGGCCAGACCACAAATGCTGATGGCGCGGTTGCCGCGGCTGTTCTCTCCACTCGCTTCGGTGACGAAAGTGCCCAACAGCATGACGCCAATGGAACCGATAGCTCCAAGAGGGAGACGGAACTTCTCGGGTATCATGCTGATGCCTCGAGAGACAGTGTTCCTCCAAAGCCAGCGCATGGGGTTGAACACAAGTGAAACTGGGACGTAGAAGGTGATGAGACGAATGGTGATCGCAAGCCAAAGGAGAAATGGAATGACCCAATTCTTAGGCTCTGGAGTACCAGGTCGGTGCAAGATCAACGACGCAATCCACCAGCCGGTCATGATGAGCCAGATGAGGACATGGAAGTAAGGACGGATTTTCTTCCAGACCTTCGACTTTCTTGTCACCGGTTCCTCTGACTGTTCGCGCGAGTCGGTCTGCGTAGGGGCAGGAGAGATGCCACCTTTTTCCACGTCGACCGTGATATCTCCAGTCTTCTTCCCGTCCTCTCTTGCAGACGAGCTAATTGGGTCTTTCAATTGGACCTGTGCAGGGCCATGAGGCTCTGGCTGGATCATAATGTCGTTCTTGCGCGAGGGACGGGTGGTGTTGTCCTGATCGTGGAGCTTGTCCCAGTATGTCTCGTAGTTGTTCGTCTGGGCTGCAGCATCGCCTTTCTGCTCGGCACTCGCATCGTGGTATGGTT
Source organism: Cladosporium sp. MBC 237 (assembly GCA_030772445.1). Taxonomy (NCBI): domain Eukaryota; kingdom Fungi; phylum Ascomycota; class Dothideomycetes; order Cladosporiales; family Cladosporiaceae; genus Cladosporium; species Cladosporium sp. MBC 237. The sequence goes on from JAPHCH010000082.1 coordinate 29,120, forward strand.
GCTTGACAGCAGCTTCGTCGGAGGTACCTGCCATCTTGCTGTGTTCGGCCAATGTTTTCCTAGCGCAAAAGCAGCTGGATGCAAGTGGGGGAAGACGCAAAATTAAGTAGGGCAGCCAGAAGGGAGATGAGGTTAATAGAGTAGAGAGAACGAAAATGGCAGCTCGATAAGAAACTCCAAGGCCTGCAGCGTGCAGAGGAATCGAGGCCTGCCCGCACCAGCTTATCAGAAATTCGCCTAGAAGTGGCCTACCATCATTGCCACGCTACGTCAAAGTAGTGTCGCGTGCCCGGCTGCCGGTGTGAAGCTAAGCAATTCTGACCCTCGATAACGGCGTATGGGAAGCGAATGGTGCAGAAACCGTCGGCAGGGCCGTGGGGTCTAACTCTGGCTCTGGTCGATTTTTGCGCGCCCTGACGGCACAGTATCCGGACTACTTACCAAAGCGGGCCAAGTGGATGATCCAAACGTCTCGGCATAGTCGATAAGGACCTTGGACCCCGGCCTAGAAGACAAGCGCGAGTTCGCAGCGGGAGATATGCTCGCAATCCTCCGTCTGCAGGCGAGATAGCAGCCGCACGCAGTAACTCGCTCACTAGTTGGTTATCATGTGATTGTCCGATTTTTGCGGCTTTGTATGACAATCTGTGGCGGATTTGTGGTCGACAATTCGATCGTTTGCCTTTCAAAAGCGTGTGAAGTCGCTAGAAGCTGTCGAAAATCGTTACGAGACGGTACGGGCCGAAGTGCGTTCCACTCATTTCGACTGGTGCTGCCAACCGCCACGCCAGCGACGAGGAGAACACCTCGGCCCAAGCGTCTTGTCGGTCGTGAGGTGTGCACCATCAAGTCCCAAGGCCATGATTTGCCCTTACCCCGTGAGCTCGTTATCTGGGGAGACTTCCTATCAAATCTCCAGAAATTGAGGAGGCGTTTGGAGAAACTGTATCTAGCTCCCGCCGAGGGTTACATCGGTGAAACCAAACATCCTGGCTGAGTTTTGCCACGCTGCACCAGCAATTCCTTCCACCGTACAGCCTTTCAGCCCCGCAACCACAAAGGCCACGGTGTTAATGCTGCAGCTCTCGTTGCGTTCCTTGATCATCGCACCGGCGTCCCATTTGTCCTTCTTCTTGCTCGCTGGCGCCGGGGGTGCATTGGCGCAATACCGCTTGGCCAGATTCGACGTCGCTTTGATTTCACCCCAGGGGGCATCCGTCTCCAGCTGTAGTCGCTCCAGGGGAATCGCTGCTACCATATCAACGCTTGCCCGATCCTGGAAGCTGAACCCGTTCACGCTGATGTCCAGTCCGAGTTTCACCAGCTCCTCCATTTCCGTGACCGTTCCGACAAAGCTATGCACAAGACCTCCTTTCGGCAGCTTTTCAATGTATGGCTTGATGATATCCACGAAATCCTTGAATGCCGCTCGACAATGCAGGAACAGAGGTAGCTGCCACCCGTGAGAGACGAAAAGCTCCAATTGGGCCTTGAACACCCGGACCTGGTCTTCTTTGCTGGCATGGTTAACACGATCGTAGTCAAGACCCAATTCGCCAAAGGCAGAGATGGGGCATGGCACCTGCGAAACCGCCTCCGTAACTCGACGACCAAGCTCTTCCATGGTGGTTTTAATTTCACTCTCTGGAATGGCGGCGTGGTAAGGGTGTATACCGATGGTCAAGGTACATTGCTCAGGATGGGATGCAACCAAAGCGCTATTGTGTTCAATGTCCTGTAAAGACATGCCAGTCAACATGACTTTCTTCACCCCGGCTTTGGCAGCCCGCTCAAGCGTACAAGGAAAGTCAGGAGAATGGTACTGCTTGCCACGGTAAATGCCCTGGAACTCGCGAGCAATCGCTGTCACTGCGACCTTTGGAGGAGATTAATCCGTCAGCTTATCATTCTGCGAATGATTAATGCCAGGCGAATCGAACTCACATCGGCGAAACGTAGTCGTCCAGCCGGGCATGCTGCAGGCGCTTCTGTTGGCAGACCACTCAAGTCGATGTCTTTGGCCGACATGGTTTTTCAACTCTTGGCGATTCTTTCGTACAAATAGAGTAGCGGGAGAATTATTGGGAGCGGAAGGACCAAGATAAATTGGCCAGTGATCACGTCCAGTCGGTAAGCCGTACCTAGAAGAAAACAATCACACGTGGAGGAGTATGTGGTGTTTCTTTCAAGAGATGAAGTTCGAGTCACTTCTACCAAGAGGATCGATGCTTACCACGCTTTACCCAAACGCATCACCGCCGGCCGAATCTAGAGTACAAGCGCGGAGCCTCTCCGCATCTTCATTTCCTCTCTCCACACAACTCATTTTCTTTCTCCGCCAAATGGAAAAGGGCCCTGAAGAACTCAACATTCCAGATGCAGTAGTGCAGCCCTACTCTAAGTACCTTTTGGTACGTGCTCGAGGCCGTTGTCTGGAAACGTTGGTGCAGGTTCGACCGATACGACGTGCGTCATCGCTCGGGTCTTGCTCTTTGCATCAAACCTCCAATAAGACGACTAGGGGAACATAATCACTAGTCCTCTATATTTCTCGGTATGAACGCGAAAAGCATTCTGCAATCGCCACAGCACTTTCGAATACACCTGGCTAGGTAGAGCGCGCTCGCTCTCAAGGGATCACAAAGAACGAACAAGCTTTGTACACGAATGATTAACCACGATCCCAAGTAGGAGCCTACAGCAGTACACTTCAAGGGTCACTTTGATACTGGAAAGCTGGAGACGCCGCAACCTGACTTTCCACTTTCACAATTTCACAACTCACGGTTCGTTGTAAAATTATCAGCACCAACATCAAGAATTAACTTCGACTTCAAGGAACGCGGACGACAGTCCCGCGTACCCTTCGATGCTTAATTCATATTATTCACCCTTGCTGGCGATACAAGCATGTTGCGCTACATGAGTACTCTTTTTTTTAATTCTATACTTGCTAAACATTGAAGTTTAAAGGTCTGGTTGAAGTGAGCGACTTCGGTCAAAACAAGCTGTTCTGCAAGCACGCTATCCAGCTTGCATATTGTGAATCGCAAATCCGACCGAGCCATTGGTCAACCACCCGCTAACACCTCTCTTGCCTAACACCAAGCATTGCGTGCTTGTCGATGCCTATCGAAATGCTTCACTATCTTCCGCATTCGTGAGGGGCTAGTATTCCTAGAGACGAATACCCACTCGACACTCCCGGAATGCTCCAGTAATGCCTCAACGGTGGCATAATGGCTAAGGATTCTCCTTGGCTCAGGCGCTTTGCATTACCTCTTAAGTCGGAGATCTTGTCGCGGCGATCCTGAGGTCGCAATTCTTCTGATTTTGAAACCTTGCTGCGTGGCACTGACAGAAATGGCAGTCATGACTTTCGAGCCGAAGGCTGAAGGGCATGAGCTCACAACCGAGACTGGATCCTCATTGTCATCACAACCGCAAAATATCGAAGAAGCTGGTAGCAGAGAAGCATTTCTTGCTACTTTCACGCCTCAAGATGATGCGAGAATCATGCGCAAAGTCGACCGACGGTTCTTGTTACTTATTGGCATCCTCTACATGACCAAAAATGTAAGTAGACTTCTACCTTATAGTGCGCTAGCTCGACTAACAATGGCTTAGATCGATTACCTCAATGCCTCGATCGTCAAAGTTCTACAGGTCGGAGAAGACAGAAACATTCTCACAGAGCTAAACATGAGCTCTAATGAATACAACTGGGTCCAGTCGATTTATTTTGTTCGTTACCTTTTCCATCTGAAGTTTTGTCATTCAATCACTAATTGCCTTACAACAGATCGCCTACATCGTATTTGAAGTACCGAGTAATCTGCTATTGAAGAAGATGACACCTCGCATATGGCAATCCCGCATCATCATTTCCTGGGGCATCGTACTCGCATGTCACGCAGCCATCCAGAACAGGGACACCTATTACGCACTCAGATTCCTCCTCGGCATGATGGAAGCTGGCCTTTTTCCGGGTTTGGCCGCACAGCTCTGCAGCTGGTATCGCAGCGATGAGATGGGAAAGCCAATCATGTGGATGTTTGGTTGGCAGAACTGCGCCGGAATCTTTGGATCCTTGATCGCCTACGGCATTTCTCACATGAACGGACTCGCCGGCCTCAGTGCCTGGAGATGGGTTTACCTGCTGGAAGGCCTTGCTACCATCCTGATTGGCGTTGTCGTCTGGTTCGTCTTGCCCGACTACCCGAAGTCTTCAACGTCCAACAAATGGTTATCACTACGAGAGCAAGAATACCTGGAAGCTCGACTGAGCGAAAACGCGCCTCGCACGGACGAGCACGCCTTCAGCATGCAAGAAGTCATCGTGTCGCTCAAAGACCCACGAACCTACGGTTTCATGTTCAGTCAACTTCTGCTGAACCTCGGAGGCTACGCTCTATCGTGGTGGTTGCCAACAATCACCACAAATCTGGGCTTTGCGGGTTTACCTCGCAATCAGCTGCTCAACATACCTCCTGCCGCCGCTGCTGTTCTCTCAATCATTGCGGCTGGACTCCTTCTCAAACGAGCTTACCTTACACGTCCAGCGTTTGTGCAGCCGATCCTTGCCGGTGCCACTGTCTGCTTTATCATCTTCCTCACTGTTTCTAATCGAATTGGCATTTACATTGCCTGCATCTTCGGTAATATGTTCTACTCGGTTTACTTCATTCCTTTCTGGGCCTGTAAGTACACAAACACACCTTCTGGAAAGACCACTCGCTAACAGTGCCGTAGGGCGCTCTTCAACACTATCAGGCACAACGGGCACAGCATTCACTTTAGCTTTCCAGTCCAGCGTCGGTCAAGTCGGCGGGGTCGTCGGGCCTCAGCTTTTCCAGGAGAAATGGGCATACAACGGCTACAAGACATCCTTCGCCATCTGTGCTGCTTCGGTGATAGCCAGTTGGCTTTTCAACCTCTGGACTTGGTGGCTTACGCGCAATATCGAATGGGACGTTCTCCGCGTGCGCAGGCTGCGCATCAAGGCTGAAAAGAATGGTGAAGTTCTTAGCGCTGATGATGTGAAGTTCTTTGATGAGAGGAAGTTTTATGGTGGGCTGCAGAAAAATGAGGAAAGAGCTGTTGGTGGGAATTGAGGATTGGATATGTTAGCGTCTGGGAAAAACTGCTTGGGGACAGGTTTTCGCTGACAAAGATATTTGTTCACGACAGCCCTTGTTCGAAGCCAAGCATTGGAAAGCCACCATTCACTGATGGGAAGAACGGAGATCGAACTGAAACAATTGATTCGTCTTACGATCGATATAGTCAAAACCCGAACTCCAAATTGATGACCTCCTGGTTGATCATAGCATAGCTTCTATGCTGCAAAGAGAAACACGCTGAAACGTTACAGACATGCTCGTGGACCCTCCAATGTCCAGCTTCTGCGTCAAGAATCTCATAACGCTCAAGTCGCCTTTCCAAACTTCCTGCTGCAAATCATGGACCACATGATCTCGTTTGCAAACCAGGTGTAGGAATCAGCGTTATACTTGGCCTCGGACTTTTCGATGTTCTGCACCTCTGATCCGTACGCATAATCAAGCGTCCTGCTGTCTAACGGCGGGCTGACAAGCTTCGAGAAACGGGTGAACTAGTGCAACAAAAGAGATCCAAGCGTCTCCATCTTCCTCGATGCGGTCGTTCCGATGCTTTCGCAGTTCACTTTCTTGGCGCCTGGATACTCTTGGGCAATCCCGCCGTATTTGAAGGCGCGTGGACATACGATGATCTTTGAATTGTCGGTGTCCCAGTCACGGGCCTCAGCTTCCGTGCCCTTGCTACACGCAAGAGTTTTGTCGTCATCGTTCGGGTAGTCGTCGACGATTGTGACCTGGCCTAGGAATGGAGAACCTTCCGTGTTAGGTTTGCGATCCTTGCCCTTCAGCTCGCCGTGTATGTTCTTGAAAACCTCTGAGCCCTGTCAGTTGCGTATACTGGAAGATACATTGTGTATTCAAAAGGGAACTTACTGGTGACGACGTCGTAGTCGGCCTTGTTAAAATACTTGGGAATGATGGCATTGGTCGTGCTTTTTGGGGCCATGATCGCGTAATGGGCCAACTGGATGGCGTCGGAGAAAGCCTCATTGAGTTGCTTCACTTGCTGCGCAGTGTAACTACCACTGATTTTTGGAAAAGCACGCTTCTCGAGCGATGAACGGGGTGGCGATGAGATGGGCGCCGCGAGGACACTGGCGCCCAGAAGGATGAGAAGTAGAAAGAGGTTGAGATACTTCATCTTTGCGAAGGAGAATGTTGATGTGCAGGTATGTTACGAAGCCCCTACATGGGTGTTCTTGCGTTACAAACGGATCTTCTATGTTGAAGGTATCAGTCTCGGTTGGACGTGTTGGTGGTGTTACTGCAGCGACTGCTGCAACAGTGAGCGACTGGCATGGACATCACATCGATGTACAGACAGTGACTTAGGGTCTTTCGTGAGTTCGTGTTCACGATTCGATGGTTCTATAAGCTCGTGAGACGCTGTCTTCACGTATGAAGCACCGCCACGCGAAATGTGATAAAGCCCAGGATCCTGTAACTGAACAACAAGTCACTTTTGGCGCCGACAATGCGATTGTGCCGGTCCCAGCTTATTGCGTGTACATATCAGTCGAAATCGAAGGAGGTGGAAGCCGCACGTCATTTACAAACGTACGCGTGACCCCATGTGCATTCTTCGATAAAAGCGTGTGTTACGTGAAGGGTAACTTTAGCATTTATGCACGACTAGAACTCGTCTCCAACTTTCCAATCCTCCTTACAACACAAAATTATTGACAAAGGCAAACAAAGATACTTGGAAATGGCATCTCAAGAACCAAGCATGGTGTCCGTCACCATTTCCACCGCTCCTGCCAACTTCTCGGTGGGCGAAGAAGTTAAGCTCGAACTGACAGTGGTGTCGCATCATTCGAATCCTATCATCGTATTTACCTGGCCATCGATATCGCTTCGGAGTACAGAATGGAGAGAAAATTAGATGGTGGAAGGATGGGACAAAGGACGAAGTCATGACCCCAGAGGGGTCTGGCGGAGCCTTGGGCAAAGCAAGCGGCAGGCCAATCATGTTGACCAACATCGAACCTATCCGAGTTCACCATCCCTGCTCCGACCGGGATTGAGGACGAAAACGATCCTCATTCTGCAAGCGACGCAGAGACCACGAGTGCTGCGGCATTGTGAGAGGGTCTCCGACTAATTTGCAATGGGAAGTTCATGAAAATCAACAGGCGTATTGTGACAAGATATTGGAGGAAGCTTTCAAGGAGTATCGGACAACCAACGGTAGCTTGCCTTTGACATTGGGATGATGGATTTTAAAGCCTTTAGCTTGCTAGTATTGCGCCGTGTTCTTGTATTGGCGTCTCATGGTTGAGGAGTCTGCGGTGTTGATTGAGTTTGACAAAGCGGGTGGTTGTCCAGAAGTCTTGTTTACCCTGCTTAATCGACCAGAGGGAGTTGTATTGACTTTGCATGCTCAATTAGAACGTGTCCATAATGGTCGAGCTTTTGAATCTTCCGAAGTTTGAGACCTTAATTTACACTTCAAGTAAAGATATGATGCTGTAACCGATTTTACAGATTACTGCCGGAGAATGTTGATCGGAAGCAATGATTAGGCTAGAGACAATGCGTTTCGATGGCCCAGCTATTAGTGAAAATTTCAACACAAGCCAGATTGCATTGGTTTCTCGATGTTTCTATGTTAATACCATTAGACACAATTAATCGGATTGGGTGTTGTGTCACTGAAACGAAATACATCTGAGACGGCGACACATGAGTCATGTTACACAAGGAAGCAAACACATTGGATATCAAACGAGGGCATCCGCATACACTGCCACAAAACACCCATTCTTCATCCGGGTTTGACCCGAACCCTACGAAATTGTACCAAGAAGGCAACCGAAATGAAGCCCATCGCTGCACCGGGTAGCTCGGCACGCCGATCACGACCTTTTCTCCGACGTTGAGGACGTCACTTGCGCGGAGAACGATACCACGAGCTTCCGTTCAATGGCAATACACGCATCGCCAAGCTATACCAAGTCGCCAAGATGTCAACTGAGCGGAGAATATATGGGGTTTGAAGTGTGGAGGCGACCACCGCCCCTCATGTGGTCCCGACATGTTTCGATTCACCCTTAGAGATGGCAGGTATGGTGGTGGATCATGGCTATCGTCATGTTCAGTCCAAGGCGGCGATGCAGGTATAAATGAGGGATGGAAGTTTTGGATCGATGGAGGGTCTCAACACAACATCACTCGGCCATCTTGTGCAACACCGGCACTATGAGCGCTATGTCGAATGTGTCAACCTTTCCAGGTTTCCTACCGGACTGGTCCAATCTGAACGTCCTCCACCGGAATGAGGTCCCGGCCCGAGCCAACTTCTACAACTACGCCTCTGAAACAGCTGCTCTCTCGTTCAGCAAGTCTGAGGCCGAGTATGAAAGCCTAAACGGCGATTGGAAATTCCATTACGCCGGTTCACCATTCGAAGCACCCGAATGGGACGATGCCGACCCTGCTTCGTGGGATTCCATCGAGGTTCCTGGACATTGGCAGAGGCAAGGGTACGGGCGTCCTCATTATACCAATATTCACTACCCTTTCCCTGTGTCGCCACCCAACGTGTCCTACGATAACCCAACGGGCTCTTACTGGCGTCAATTCGAGGTCCCGGAAAAGTGGGATGACCAGAACATTCGTGTTCGCTTCGAGGGTGTGGACAGCGCTTTCCACGTCTATGTCAATGGCGAAGAAGTCGGTTACAGCCAAGGGGCTCGTAACCCCAGCGAATTCGACATTACGGAATACCTTACCCGCGGCGGAAACAACACGCTTGCTACTCGTGTGTATCAATGGTCGGATGGCTCTTACATCGAAGATCAGGATCAGTGGTGGATGTCAGGCATCTTCCGCGATGTCTATCTGATGCCCTTCGCCGATTCTTCCATCCAAGATTACCAGATCGTCCCGCACGTGGCTGATGATTTCAAGTCTGGTTTTTTCAGCTTCAACATTACAACTGGCTCCGGGAATGACTCTGTCAGCGCGAAGTTGCTTGCTCCCAACGGTGCTGAGTTGGAGACATACGAGGGCTCATCCTCTGGCAACATCACCATCCAGCTGTCTGGCGATGACTTCCACTTGTGGTCCGCCGAGACACCTACGCTGTATACTGTTGTCCTCAACGCTGGAGAACAATACATCAGCCAGAAGGTGGGCTTCCACCGCATTGAGCTCGACGGCCCCAACATGCTGGTCAATGGTGAGCCCATCATCATCTATGGTGTCAACAGACACGAGCACAGTGCCGAGTCCGGCAGGACCGTCACTTATGAAGCAACTCGTGCCGACATGATCAGGATGAAGCAGAGCAACATCAACGCTATCCGTACCGCTCACCAGCCTCATCACCCGGACTTCTACAACCTCGCCGACGAACTTGGATTTTATGTCATTGCTGAAGCTGACCTGGAATGCCACGGCTTCAACGACATCAACGACACAATCTACGGAGCATCCCAATGGACATCGAACAACACCGAGTGGACTGACGCCTACATCGACAGAGCAGAGCAGCTTGTTGACAGGTTGAGGAATCACGTCTCCATCATCATCTGGTCCCTTGGTAACGAATGCTACTATGGCCAGAACCACGTTGAGATGTACGACTGGATCCATGCCACCGACCCAACTCGCCTCGTCCACTACGAGCCTGACCAGAACGCCACCTCCACAGACATGTACAGCCACATGTACCCTTCGCTGGAGGACATGGATGAGCAGATCGGAAACTTCACTGACAAATTCTACATTCTCTGCGAGTACGCTCACGCCATGGGTAATGGTCCTGGATCACTTCTCGAGTACGTTGATAAGTTCAGGACAGAGCCACTCATCCAGGGAGGTCTCGTGTGGGAGTGGAACAACCACGGGCTGCGTCACGAGGACAACGGCACTGAATTTTATGCTTATGGTGGAGACTTTGGTGATTATCCCAACGATGCCGATTTCATCATGGATGGTCTCACCCTGTCTGATCACACTCCCATGCCCTCGTTGTACGAGTACGCAAAGATCATCCAGCCAGTCGAAGTGAAGCTATCCAACGACTCCACCCAATTCACAGTCAGAAACTGGTACGACTTCCTTGATCTATCTCATCTGGACGCATCTTGGCACATTGTCCGCGACGGCAATGGTAACAGCTCCTCTCGTACTCCGCTCAACGTGTCCGTCGCTGCCGGCGAGACCGGCACATTCCCTATTCCAGTTGACCGCAACTCGCTCGACTCTGAGGCCTGGTTCACCGTCGAGTTTGCTCTCAAGGAAGACCATGCTTGGGCTCCTGCCGGTCATGTGGTGGCATGGGAACAGCTCTACCTCGAGGGATCAGTGGTCGGCCACTCTAACAGCACTCTTCAAACCCGCTCATCGTTCTCGCTCGAGCCACGTCAATCTACAGCAAACACGACTCTGAACCGCAACCACCTGACAGTCCACAGCGGTAGCTCGTCTTTCACCTTTGACCTCATCCGTGGCAACGTGAGCTGGACCACCAACGGCGTCGATCTCTTCAACCGCGGACCCGAGCTCTACTTCTACCGTGCCATGACACAGAACGACGATGGCCAAAGCGGCGACGCAACCGACTGGAACGATGCCTGGGTCCACTCAATGCGCACTCAGGTCCGTGACGTTTTCTGGGAAGACACTGGTGATGCCCTCGAAGTCCGCTACAACGTCCGTGTTGCGCCCCAAGTCCTCGAATGGGGCGCGGAGGCAGACATCACTTACACCATCCCGCACGATGATCCAGCAGGTTCCCTCTCCATCCACGCTCAGGGCGACTTTGTCGGCAACAACACGCCGGAGGTTCTCCCACGTATCGGACTGCTCACGCACCTGAACCAGGACTTCGACGACGTCTCCTGGTTTGGTAGGGGACCGGGAGAGAACTACCCTGACTCCAAGACCTCTCAGCGTTTCGGCGAGTACGAGTCTTCAGTGGCAGATTTGTTCACGCACTACGACTTCCCACAAGAGAACGGCAACCGCGGCGAGCTTCGCTGGTTGCAGATCGGAAACCCCAATGCGGATGTCAAGCTGGAAGCAAGAATGGACGGCGAGCTGTTCAGCTTCACCGCAAAGCGGGTGTCTGACTACGATCTCAATGATGCAAGGCACCCGCACGATCTGAAGCAGTTGAACATGACGATTCTCAACTTGGATCTCAAGAACAATGGTCTTGGATCTGCGACTGTTGGACCGAGACCGCTTGATCAGTACAAGTGCTACTCTGGGCCGTTCGACTTTACTTTCCACTTGAGTTTGGTTTAATGGAAGAGTAAAAGAGAAAGAGACAAATCGAGGAGAAAAGGAAGCTGCGATCACGGCGATAGATGAACGCAAATCCCAAGACGAAGCATGACAGGTGGTGGTAACGATTTATGATATAGTGTATGCAGTGAAAGATAGACGAATCTTGCAAATCAATTTGTCGAAGAACCAGATTGTTTAGCAGTCGCATGTTGTTTCGAATGGCCAAACTTGACAACACATGTGTTCGTTTCGATTGAAACTGCGGAGAGATCAAGATTGTCTTTTCATAGTATTTGATTATTATGTCATATTTTCAATTTCTACATGCGCTTTTCAATGTAACTACCGAGCTCACAGATGAGCACACCTGTTGACTCGTGTCGTATCTATCAGGGTCGCATTTCTTCTCATCTAATCCATCCAGCTGACGTCTTCCCTGAGCTGCCTAGTGACTTCGTCCATGTTAAGTCCAAGATACTTCTCAATGAAGCGGGGCAAGTCAGTATTGTCGTGGTTGCCAGAAAGGCTTTGGACAAGCTCCTCGCCCATCTCGCCCGCAGCGTATGCGTAGAGCGTGACGTCAACAGCGGTGTGACCGCCAGTAGACCAGGCCAGGCCAGCCTCGGCACTGAGAAGGCCGACCAAGGTCTGCTCGTAATCGGAGGACTCTGAAAGATCGTTAATGACGGTCTCGTTGGCGTCCTTGATGCCGTAGGCCTCCAGCTGGTCGGAGACGAGGCTGGTCAAGTCGTTGCCAGTGTAGTCATTGAACTCGCTGTAAAGATACTCGGCGGAGTGGTTGGCTCCAGCGAGAGGGCGCGGGTCGTAGCCGCTAGGCAGGGTCAGGCCGCCAGTCTCGTGATCAGCGACGGCAATCATGGCCGTATCAGGGTGAGAGTCGATCCAGTTCTTGACGAAATCGACCACACGGTTATATTCGAGGACATCGTGAAGGTGAGCAGCGGCGTCGTTGGCGTGAGAGGAATGGTCAATTCGGGATGCCTCGATCATGATGAAGTAGCCGGGCTGGTCGTCGCAGTTGTTCTTGCATGCAGTTGCCTGGGTCAGGGCGGTAAGGGCTACTTCGGACATTTCCTCGAGCGAAGGCTCACGATCTGAAAGAGGCTGCTGGCGACGGTCGATCTCGTAGGACATTTCAGTGTCATTACTGAAGAGACCAAGGTATGGCAGGGAAACGTTGCCACCCTGAAGGACCTCGAAACCAGCACGGTCCTCGGTGATATAGTAGCCGGACGCCTCAGAGTGGCTGATGAGATCAATGTCATCCTCACGGCAGGAGTCCGGGTCAGAAGAGGGCTTGAAATAGCACGAGCCACCACCCAGGAGGACATCAACGCTGTAATTGAGGGGATGACTGTACCCAACCAGCTGCTCCGCGATCACGGGGTACCCGTTACGACTGAGGGTGTGAGAGGAGAAGGCAGCAGGGGTGGCATGGTTGATTCTGGAAGTGGCGACAAGACCAGTCTTCATGCCAGCCATCTTCGCCGCCTCAAGGATAGTTCCAATGGGACGCTCTTCGGCATCGAAGCCCAGGAAACCATTGATAGTCTTGTGTCCAGCAGCCAGGGCAGTACCGGCGGCCGCTGAATCAGTCACCAGGTCGTTGGCGGAGCTTGTTCGGACGTTGCCAATTGGAAGCTGATCAATGGGGATGGGATTGATCAAAGGCGCGGACGGTGTAGAATTGCCATTCATCAGGGCCTCATATGCTCTAACGAGCGTCTCGGAGGCTGGGGCCAGGCCATCAGGAATAATATAGATGAAGTTGCGGGGTTGGGTAGCACCTAGGGCCGCGGGAGCGAAGGCAGCGGTAAGGAGACTCGAGCGCATCTTGACGAGTTGTCCATGTGCGTGAAGACAGCAATGGCCCTCACGACAAAGGCGCGGTGTCTACATGTTATATAACGTTCCTTCGCAGGCGTTGAACGGAGCCATAAGACCACATAACCGAGGAATCAGATTAATGTCGAGCAAAACGTGGACGGCCTATCGTGCCTGCCCAGGCGCCCAGCATACCAAAAAGGCACAAAAGCATTGATGGGGTCAAGGCTGGCCTATAGCAGAAGCTGCTGCTGGAGGCAGACGCTACGCCGAGCATTTTAAGGCTGCTAAAGTCACGTAGGGCCATCTGGAGATAGATTGAACCTGAATAGGCGATATCCTCTGATCAGCATGCGTAAGATGCGCGTCTGTCATTCGTTGGCATGACGGGGATCCGGCCTCGTACAGCAGACCATGAATTTTCCCCTCTTGACGGTTGCAGGAGACAAGACCTTGGCTCCTTGTCCAGATATGCGATTATTTGGTCGCTGTTAGATTTGTGCGATATGCAGCCCAATGCATGGGAGATCACTCTGGTGCTACGGTGGTTAGTTCGACATCTCACGATGTAACGTTAGCCCGGCACATTCGTCCCTTCCACGACATCAGTCGAGGGTGGTTGTTGCCCCATGTGTGGAAGCTCACTGTTTGCGGAATACCCACGACGCCGATATCGGATTCAGCACCCTGCGCAAGACTCCGATCTCGCTATTTGAGCTGGACCTATCGAGCCAGGCCACAATTATATGTTGCAATAATCCCACATCGCCCGTGCGTGGTATGGTCACTGCGTATGGACTTCAGCAAAAGAAAAAAAAATTGAGAGTCAGCGCGATTGAGGCCCGACTGTGCGTGGCGACCAAAGAGAGGAACGGCGGCGCGAAGGCGAACAAATGGCGGAGTCCGGATCCACGAACAATACCTCTTAAGAAAACCGTTCGAGACAAGCAACACAAGATGCCACAGATACCGCGCAAGATTTGTGACAAGACTCGGCATCGATAATTGCGCCACAAAAGCTCGAATTCTGCAATATCAACGGCGAACATACGGACTCTCAAGATCACTTTTGGCATGGGAGTCTCATACGCTGCAGTCCGGATGCTTCACCGCTCTGCGTGACTCTATTAATGCCTTAATGTCATAAAAAGCAGACCCCAAAGGACGGCAGAAACAGGACTTCCACTCGGCTTGCATCTGAATATCAGCCTCGTGCAGTCTCTCTCGGCAAGTATGACACTATGGCGCCTCAAGCTTTGTGGCGTAGACCCGGGATACGAATAAGAGTATCGCAGCCGGAACATACATCGACACCAAAGCCCAAATCTTCGCTGTGGTCTTCGTTGGTGCTCACATATGGTGGTCTGTGGACGCTTCGCATTTTATGTGCGCCTGTTTCCCCATTTCCCAGAATAAAATCCGACGCAGCTGCATTGCAATCTCACCTTGATGTGTAATGGCTTGTTCGGTCTGACGACACGGTCTTGTCCAGGAATACGAAGGACTTGTTTCGAGAGAACGAGTCCCGTCTGGGCTGCGACTGGCTGCATGTTCTAGACAATGTATGGTTCTGATCTTGTAGAAATGCGCCCTGTCGCAGCCCAGATATAAGCGGTCAACCCTCAGCGCATTATCAGTACACCGAGATAGCAACTGACTGATGACGGTGGGTCCATAAATAGTGGAAGGTCCATTGGGTTATGTTTAGTTTTCTTTCCCAATTATCCTCCGATTCATCGCATCTATACCATGAACGACAACGAGATTCACATGCAGGGGGGAGGCTACTATAATGAGAACTGCATTCTACAGAGGCTGGCCATCGGAATGGCATTCACGGTCTTCGATCCCATCGACTTTCAAGGTCTGTCTTTTCTCCCTTCTTCAAGTCTTCAGTGACGATACAGTGAGACTCTGAATTGGCAATGACCAGGCGATTCGATCACATTGGCAGACTACGGTTCTAGAGAGGGTCATAACTCGTACGTCAAGTGTATCCAGAACAATTGTGAAGACCTGATTTAAGCTCTAATGATTTCATGAGCAGAATACAACTCATGCGAAAAGTTCTCTGCGAACTCCCTGACCTGACGTCCGCCACACTGGTCTTCAACGACACACCCACCAACGATTTCACCAGCCAGTCCGGCGTCTTATCCTCTCAAATGGCTTCTATCACACAGAAAGATCGCATAGCCATCAATCCTTTGTTATGTCCAAAATCGTTCTTCGCCCAAGTCCTCCCGGCAAACTCGGTCGACGCTGGTTTCTGCTTTACGGCGCTACACTGGCTACAACGGCTCTCACCGACAGACAACAACCTCTCAAAGCCCCTCGATATACCCAATAAAGCCCACTCAGACCTCATCACCTTTCTGTCCGCACGCCATGCTGAGCTTGTCCCCGGTGGAATCCTCACACTCTGCGTGCCCGTTCAAGGGCCCGTAAGCGTCACTTCAGCTCACAAATGCCTTCGCACAACGATCGAACTCCTGACCAAAGCGTATGGTCTCAATTCTGCCTGCATTTCCCAGCTACCAATGTATTTCCGCACCATGGGAGAACTTCTACTTGGCGTAGAATCCTCGCCCGACACCTGGCGTGTGACGCAGAATCTCGCCGTGCCAATCACACACCCTGCGTGGCATGCAGCGCCCATTCAGACAGAGGAGAGAACTTGCGGTGGCAAAGCGGAGGAGGCTAGGGAAAGGTATGCTGACGCCATCACAGGGCAGACATTGGCTGCTGTGTCGGGTTTCCTGGTCAAGGAGGCCAGAGAGAGTTGGAGCCATGGGGATGCGTACCCTGGTGATGACATGTTTCTGAAGGAGTTCCGGAAGTTTTATAAGAGGGAGTTCTTGCGCGGTTACGCTGGAGAGGAGGTGGGGTTCACGTGTGGGTATTTGAGATTGGAGAAGATTTGAGACTACTCCCAATGTTGACAACATGATCACTTGGATCTCTCACGCAGTTACCATCAGACTTAGCCATATCATTCATGCGATGAGCCAAGGAGAGAGTTAACGGAGACAAAGTCTCTCTATAACCACTGATGTACATGCTATCACCTCTAGTAACAAGATGATATTCTCAGCCAAGGAGAGAATTGGTTTAACGGCAAAGTCTCTCCGAGTTCTCTTGTGCAAGTCCCAGCAGCTCTGACAACAGAACCAAAACTGATGGTCTGCGAGAGAGCAGCAGCCACTCAGGTCTAGTCTCTCTGTCATCTCTTACTTAATTATCAGCAGCTCTGATGGCAAAAATAATATCGTAGGTCTAGCAGAGAGCAGACAGGAGGCATGGTATCTCTGTCACCTCACGTGCAAGTATCAGCAGCTCTGGTGACAGAACTGATATTACGAGTCTAGGAGATGAATCTCGTTCATGAATACGAAGTCATGGACCTCGAATCCTCGATTACCGCCAACAGGTAGAACATGTTTCTCCGCCGTCTTCTATGCAGATACCATCAGCATCATTCTTAACTAAGAGGTTATGGATTTCGGAGAGAGCCAAGTTTAAGACTATATGTCTCCTCGCCCTCTGTGCAAGTATCATCAACTTCATTTTCAAGAAAGCGGTCATGACCTTTTGATAGAGCCAGCTCGAAGACCATGTCTCTCCTCGGCCTCTATGCAAGTATCATCAACTTCATTCCCAAGTAAGACTTTAGGGTTTTCAGAGAGAGCTGGTTTAGAAGCTAGCTATCTCCGCGCCCTCTGTGCAAGTATCATCAACTGTATTCCTAAGTAAGAAGTTATGACTTTCTGAGAGAGTTGGCTTAGAGGTTAGGTATCTCCCCGTCCTACGTGCAAGTATCATCAGTTTCATTCTTAACCTAGAGGCCATGGGTTTCGGAGAGAGCTGGTTTGGAAGCCAGGTATCTCCGTAATGAGTATGCTTCTAGGTACTCGTGTCATCAACTCTAGACCTAGAGTATTGCACAAAATTCAGGAGATCATCGAACAAATCGAATAAATTTATTCAAAAACTAAATAAATGCTCGCTCAAAACAACCCAAAACCCCACCCAAAACTCACTGCGGCAAATAGACCGCGCGGCAATTCTTTCCGTCCCTATCACAAACCACGGGCAAACGGCGTTTGCCATCCTCAAAAACCGGCCTCTTCTTATCGCTAGGAGTTTCCAACCAGCGCCTGGCTCCACGCAGCCTCACGGCAAATTCATAAAGAATCGCACGCGCAACTGCGGGCTCTACCGGCCGCCTTGCACAACCTGCCGTGCGCTCGACCTCAGCAGCCTGCTGCGTGAGGGAGCGGTGCTGCGCGCGAGAGGTCTTGGCCTCCGCGAGCAGCGTGGTCAGGATCGTGCGCAGCTCGGTCAGGCCTTGGAGGAGGCGCTGGTGGTTTCCCTGCGCGGTGTTGATTCTGTCGACGGCTTTCTTGGAGCGTTCTGCGACTTGATCGAAGCGGTCGAGGGCGACTTGCGGGTCGATCGTGCAGTGTTGTTTGTTCGAAGATTTGCCGTCGCAGGAGGCTTTCCAGGCTGGGAGGATCTCGAGGATCCCCTGTCGTACTTCTTCGATCAAGAGGCGGACGCTTTCATGGCTGGTGCTCATGATGCCGTGTTGATCGAACAGCGCGTTGGTCTCGGGTGCCTTTTCGAATTTCGTCGCGGTCCTTGCGTATTTTCGGAGAATACCGGCGGATGGGCCGCGTGTGAATACGAAAGGAAGCAGGTCGGAGAACACCTCGGCACGGAAGCGATCGCCCGTAGTATGGGGCTTGATGTCTTCTGCAGCGTACAGCACCTGGTAGATAGATTCTATCAGATTGTCGCGCTGGACTCTGTAATCGCCCTCAAATTTGTGCGCGGACGCGCTGACTTTGGCGACGTTGTCGCGCATATTGTGTACTGCTTCTTCGACAAGTTCGCCGTCGGTAAAGTCTTGCTTGTTGGCTTCGACGAACTGTGCAAGATACTCTGCCTCGGTCATGAGATCGTTAATGTCTCGGAGACTCAGGTCGAATGGTGCTTTGATGGCACAAACAGCAGCAATGATCGCGTCGTTAGTGGCCGTAAGATCAGCAAGATCGGTGCTACTATGAATGATCGTATCGCAGAAGGTAGAGGAGGCGTTCAATCCGGGCATGATTGCTGAATTGTGGCAGGCGTATGTGACGATGCCCTTGTAGCCGTTGATAAGAAGTTGAATAAAGAAGCCGAGAGCGAAGAAAAAGACGAACTGTTTGTAGAATTGTTCGCATAGATGATAGGTCGATTGAACAAGAAGCAAGCTGTAGAAGACGACGATGTCCAAAAGCCACCAGAAGAATCGAGAGAGCAGCTTTGCGATCGTTATCAGGGTAACCTGTGTATTGAACCACAGCCACTCAAAGTAGCCCATGGTCTCCAGAAAGAGTGCTTCGCCATCGGCGTAAACACCTTGCATGCGAACCTGCGCATCGTGCAATGTGTTGTCCAGGCGTAGCTGGGCTTGACGGCGACGAAGAAGATGGTGCTGGCTGTTATCGATGTAGCCAGCAAAGTCGGAAACGCTTTCGTTGCTGAAAGCCTCATCGCTGGAGCTTTCAAAAAGATCGCTGTAGCTTTGCGAAACAACGCTCTCGGTGTCCGTGATGTCTGTGGACAGGCGTCGTGTGATTGGAGTGTACGCGTAGTATTGGGACGCCATGGCGATTGTGGATGGGCGAAGGATATCGATATTCACAATAGACGTGGTGAGAGGATGTCGGGGATACAGCAAGAAGTAGGTGTGATCGAGGAAAAAAAAAATGATTGTATTCATGGAGTCATGACGGCGTAGCAATCCTGCATTCGTCGACAATAAAGAACAATGGAAGAGCCATTGGGTGGGCTCTCATTGTTCTTTCAAGCCCCATTGGGGATTAGCTCGGCGTATCGTCTGAGTGCACTTACATCTCTCGGAAGACTTCCTATTGTAATTCGTATTGATGTCTGGTTGAACAGGCACAATAGGAACAGATCGAACATAGATGGCCGTGACTTGACGCAACGTGCGTTGGCTTGCCCAAATCAGACCTAATCGTTTTGGCGGCTTTGTAAGAGCGCATATAGCACATATGCGTGGAATAGAGCATCTCCACGCCATGGTATACTGTCTGGCCTAAGGTGAGGTTGCAGCGAGGTGTCCGAGGCTTAGCGTTTCAAGGAGATGTGTGGCGTTTCACACGCAGCTGGTCGGTGCTTTGGACAAGCACCACGCCAAGGGCGATGAGCCGTTGCTTAACAGAAGAGAGTGGATCACGGCAGACTTCAGCCTACTACTCTCTTCACTTACACACATCCTCTGCCAATGTTGATGAATATGTCTGTCCCAGTGCTATCGGTGTTCCCATCCACGGAACCGATGATGCTGTTCCGGAGGCGTGATCACAATGGCCAGATAGGCTTTGGATCACCGTTTTGGCGTCCAATCATACGTCGTCGCTTGCCAAATCATTGCGTTGCGCCCGCTGCGGGCAGTCGTCAACAAGAGTGACCAGCCTCTACCACTTTGGGCCAGAGCCGGAAGCATGTAGTAAGCCCGCACTCTCTTCGTCGTCAGCCTCCTCCCGTCTCCTTCCTTCATGTAACCAGGTTCATTCGACGATACCTCCAGCCTACCTTCACTGTGGCATACCTTCCACTCGCTCAAGATCTCATTCCACATCGCTGCATGCACTTGCGATCAACACACACCCCGCTTGACGTGCCAACCCGGCGCGACATCACTGTCCACACGGTCGCGAAACATCTCCTGCGATTATACCGCATCCACAGGCATTTCGCCTTAACCCTCAGAGCCACTGCCACTTGGAGCGTCACACTCTAGCGCCGGAGCCTCGGCGTGCACTATCGCGTTGTCATCCTCCACCACCTTCCTCCCGGCATAGAGACCGCGAAGACGATCGTGAATCGCAATCATGAGAATAACCAGTTGGACGGCGTCTCTGTTGGGCGTGGCGGCGCTGTGCGTCGATGCTATACAGCTTGATTTGGGCAGTGATGACTCCATCAAGCAAGCAGCAAGCACCATCGCTCACGGAATGATGACATATTACAAGGGTAATTTGTCGGGACAAACACCTGGACTTCTTCCACAACCGTACTATTGGTGGGAGGCGGGCGCCATGTTTGGCTCGCTTTTGGATTACTGGTATTACACCGGAGACAGCACGTATAACAAGGTCACCGAGCAGGCCTTGCTTTTCCAGGTTGGTCCGGATAATAATTACGAGCCTACCAACCGTACCAGCGATCTTGGAAATGACGATCAGGCTTTCTGGGGCATCGCAGCAATGAGTGCGGCCGAGCTCAAGTTCCAAAACCCGCCTGAAGATCAGCCTCAGTGGCTTGCCCTCGCACAGGCAGTGTTTAATCGCCAGGCTGCCCGGTGGGATACGCAGACGTGTGGCGGTGGCCTTAGGTGGCAAATTTTCTCATTCAACAAAGGCTACAACTACAAGAACAGTATTTCCAATGGATGCTTCATCAATCTCGGGGCACGATTGGGTGCATACACCGGGAATACCACTTACTTCGAATACGTAGACAAGGTGTGGGACTGGATGGACGAAGTTGGCTTAATCAGCCCGAGCTACCAGATCTTTGACGGGACAGACGTTACCATCAACTGCACACAACTCGACCATGTGCAGTGGTCATATAATGGCGGTGTCATGCTACTCGCTGCTGCTACCATGTGGAATCAGGTAGGTGTCTTCATCGTGGCTCACCGCAATTGTCCAACTAACATAGCTGCAGACGACCGGGGATACTCAAAGCAAATGGGGCGCTCGCGTGACCGGATTGCTCAAAGAGAACATGGTTTTTTTCCAGAATGGCACCATCATGTAGTTCATTCAAGCTCCTCATTCGCTGCCACAACAAATTCACTGACAAATGCGTCACAGGTATGAAGTCGCTTGCGAGCCAAACGGTCTATGTAACGTCGACCAGCTTTCCTTCAAAGCCTACCTTTCACGCTGGATGGCCGCAACTACCAAAGTTGCACCATGGACCGCCGACCAGGTCCTCCCCCTTCTTGCCTCATCTGCCCAAGCGGCCGCTCAATCTTGCTCTGGTGGAGACGATGGCGTTACTTGCGGCACGAAATGGACGCAGACAGGCTGGGACGGCGCTTATGGCGTTGGCCAGCAGATGAGCGCCCTTGAAGTCATTCAAAGCAATTTGATCCAGAAAGTCAGTGGACCTGTTGGAAATAAGACTGGAGGCATTAGCAAGGGCAATCCCTCGGCTGGTTCTGGCTCGAGCTCGCACGTTGATAATGCACCGGGCGCCATCGGCACGAAAGACAAGGCAGGAGCTGGAGTTCTGACTGCTGTGGTTATTGTAATGCTACTGGGTGGAGGCTATGTAAGTTATGACCGCATCATCGCTCATCATCGGACCGGTACTAACTTGGCTTGCAGTGGATGTCTATCGACTAAATTGGGTTATCAGGGTGGCGTTATGGGTTTCGGGGTCGCGAAGGATGGGTATGTTAGAGTGACATTTTTAATCTTGCGAGGGACATAGGACTCGTGTCACGATCTAGACGACGATTACAACGCGCAAGCCACAAGTTGTTTTGATGCCAATTGAATTTCTGTACTGTAATCACCCTCTCTTGGGCAAATCCGATGCTACATGTAGAGGCATGCCGTGACTCTTCAGACCGTGCAAGATCTTGCGACTTCGATATATTACGTGCATTTGCTTCCAACCCACATCTCAAACAATCAAAATGTCTAAAATCCAGAGCCAAAATTCATACCACCCTTCTTCTTTCCTCCCCTCCCACCTCTCCCACCCTTCCCACCCCTCTTGCCACTGCCCTCAATCCCCTTAATATCATTCTTGCTCAACTTCAACGTCGCTCCCCTGAAAGTACCAATATCAGGCCCACCAGTACCAATAGCCCTCTTCCTATCCTTGCCACCGCCACCACCCCTACCACCCCTCGAAGCCGACCCAGCACCGGCTCCACTCTTCGCACCAAACCGCTCCAAAATAATTCCGTTCTCCTTCGCCTCCGTGCGCCGCTTGTCTTCCCTCTCGCTCGCCTTCGCCACCATGCCCTTCCGGAACGCAATCGGCATGCGCTCCTGGTCCATGTGCGATTTCTTCCCTCCCAAGTCGCGGATGCGCATGTCTAGGGCGCGTAAGCGCGCAGCTCCTTCGGGTGCTGAAGAGGCTGTGCCGGAGGAGGAGAACGTCGTGGGGTCCAGGAGGTGAGACTCTTTCAGGAGACGCTGGAGCGCGAGGTCGTTTTGAAGGTTGTCCTCGGTGTCGTCTGGCGTGGTGGCGGTGGCGGAGGGTTTGTGGGGGATGGGGTATTTCGGCGTTGTTGACGAGGGGATTTTGGCGGACATGAATTGCTTTTTGAGCCGTTTTTCTTCCGCTGGGTCGTTTCTGCGGAAAGTTCGGTCTTCGATTACTTCGATTTGCGGTTTGCTTTCTTCTTCTGGGAGAGCGTCTTCGTCGCCGGAAAATCCGCTGAAGTCGTCGTCGGAGTCTGAGTTGCCAGAGTTTGAGCCGGATTGGTCGTCTTCCTCGTCATCGTCCTCATCATCTTCGTCTTCATCTGAACTCGGACTTGCTTCTTCCTCGGGCTTTTCGACTTTCTCTAAGGGTTTGAACTTCTTCTCAAAAGCGCGCTGGAAAAGCGCCCGCGCGGTCGCATCGTCGTCCGAGTCGCTTCCATTTATATTGGCGTCGTTGGAGACATCTTGTCTTCTCTTTCTTTTTCCTATCGCAAGAGCCATTTTTGTTACTGTGATATTCCAAGATGCAGTTTTCGTGGCGCAAAAGAATGTCCTGAGGTGCTGCAAAAGTTAAGTTGCAGTCCGTGCATCCGGGGCGAGCAAAAGTCTCAAGACTTGGCGGAAGGAGGCAACGCCTTGAAGTCGTGCCCGTACCAGACCAACAGTTTTGACTCAGCAAATACAAACGCCATCACACACCAGCATGACAAAATTCCGTCCTTGTATCGACTTGCACGCCGGTTCCGTCAAGCAGATCGTCGGCGGCACCCTCACAACCACGTCTGCAGACCTGCAGACAAATTTCACCTCAGAGCATGGCGCTGCCTACTACGCGGATCTTTACAGGAAGCACGATCTCCGCGGAGGACATGTAATCATGCTGGGACCTGGAAATGACCAGGCTTCTAAGGAGGCGCTCGCTGCGTGGCCCAATGGACTGCAAGTTGGTGGCGGTATCAAAGATACCAATGCGAAAGCATGGGTAGACGCTGGTGCTGAGAAGGTAGGCAGAAATCACATTTCCCGATCTTTCTACACCCAGTTCGCACAATCATTCACAAGCCTCTCTGGCTTCGATTTTTGGCTTTCATTCCCGTCATCACGTCTCTTTAAATGTCAGGCAGCTGAGAGATTTTTTCCCTCGCGGTAGGTCATCATCACTTCTTTCCTCTTCCCATCTGGCACCTTTGCTCTCGACCGCCTTCAATCTGTGCTGGCCGCTCTCGGTGGTGATACTAGCAAGCTCGTTATCGACCTCAGCTGCCGAAGAGTCGAAGGTGGATGGCGAGTGGCGATGGACAAGTGGCAGACAATCACGGACTTTCCCATTACGAAAGGTAAGTCAATCCATCACATTGAGAATAGGCAGGCCGTCTGCTCCAAACGACTTTCACTAGCAGTTTGACCGATATTAACAAACTCCCAAAGAAAACATCGCCCTCCTCGAACCCCACTGCGCGGAATTTCTCATTCACGCCGCAGACGTGGAAGGCAAGCAAGCTGGGATCGACACCGAGCTCGTAGAGCTTCTCTCATCTATCTGCACTATTCCCGTGACCTACGCAGGTGGCGGACGGAACTTGGACGACTTGGAGTTGGTGAAGAAGCTCAGTGGTGGCAAAGTGGATTTGACTATTGGAAGTGCCTTGGACATCTTTGGCGGCAGCGGTGTCAAGTTTGATGAGGTTGTTGAGTGGAACAAGAGGTGATTATGAGCGTACCGCATGATTTGTCACGCAATTTGACATGAGAATGATATTGCTCTTTCCCACGCAGCTTTACAGTGATATATAGAGTTTTGCCTGGGCCCCGCGTATCGGTTCTGGAAGCGAACATCCTACAATCGGGCCTTTCATGACTCATGAAGGAATATATCTCGTATTCCTCCATGAGAACGCCAGACGCGAGGAACCTGGAGGTTTGAACTCACGTTTGCCACCTTAAGCACCCATACCGCCAAAATCACCACCACCACTTTCCTCCTTCACATCCAAATAAAGCCTGTTGCAATCCAAATCGACGCACAAACAACACCACAAACACCCCACGACCAACCCCAAAGCAAACCACCATGCTCACCTCCCTCCTCCCACTCGTTTCCCTCCTCCTCGTCCACCCTCAACCCACAACACCCTCTCCCGTCCCCACTCCCACCCCGCCCCTCTGGGAACACCACCCCCAGTACCCCAACGGCGTCATAATCAACCTCTCCAGCATCAACGCGACAATCTTCGGCGTGGAAGCCACAGGCTTCGACTACATCCTCGGCGGCCCCAACGGCGTCCCCGAAGCGATTGAGACGGCCGAGCACTTTGCGCGGATTTTTCACACGGGCGGTCCGGAGGAGGTTCTGGTTGCTTTTTTGAATGCTACTACGGGTGGTGGGACGCCGATGGAGAGAGTGGTGCCGTTTGATCGGCAGTGGCTTTGTCAGGATTTGAGCTGTCCGATGAATGAGGGCGCTGAGGCTTGTGAGGGGGTGGAGGTGGAGTGTTGGGAGGGGAGGAGTGAGTTGTGAGGGGTAGGATGAGAGGAGCGCTGGTGATTGATGCACTGCTCTCAGTGCCTGTGTTTTGACTTGGCGGTCGGCTGGAGACGAGCCCCGTTGCGGTTCTCCGCTCACTGCATGTAATTCATAATTGTATTATGTATATAGCTCTGTTAATTCCAGACCATGTCTGTCTGTTCATTATTCTCGAGCAATTGGTCGAGTGAGAGGCTTTGTCTTCACATCTCACACCCGTTCCCAGGCGCGCCACCACAGACCAACATTAGCCGCAACCAACAGATCCAACATCGCCACTCCGTCAGGATAAACAATCAACTTCCCCAATTTAGCCTGCTTGCCTCCAAACCCACCACCTGCCCTTTCCTGCCCAAGGCTCAGATCCAACCTTCCATCATCGTCAACTCTATACGTGGGAAGTTCCTCCTCAGGACTCGGTCCACCGCCCCAGCTGTCGTCAGATTTGAGACGACGGTGCAGGCCGTGGAAGTAAGAACCGCGTTTCTCCGCCACAGAAGTCGGAGCCGTAGAATTGCGGCTTGTGGTGGGGAGATTGAAGCGCAGTTCCGAGACTTCGACGCTGCCTTGATTGTTGGGTAGATAATGGCGGCATTTGAGTGCTCTGCCGGACGTGGAAGTGCTGAAGTCGCACCGGCCGTCCCACGGGCTGAAGAAAGAATAGCCTGCGCTCCGTCGATCCATAAGCGGCGGAGAGGTGAGAGGTGGCGTGAGATCTGGATATGTTTGGCTTTCGGTATTGTTGCGAGAGTAAAGATTTGGGAAGGTTGTGTTGGTTGGCGACTTGAGGTTTGCTGATTTTCGAGCCCAACGACGGTCGGTGTAGCGTGAGCCGGGCAGGTACAGGCGGCGGCGGAATGTTCCTTCAGGTCCGGAGTCGTTGTCGGAAGAGTTGGTGGAGGTACTCACGCGGCTCTCCGTGCGTTGATCATTGAGGTATTGTTGGTAACCTGGATTGGTGATGTCGAGCCAGAGAGGTGCGCCGCCTTTCTTCGGTTTGCCGCTCGCAGTAGGGCTGAGTAATGCTGCAGAGCTGACTTCCTGGACAGGTGGATCACGGACACTAGCCACATTCCACTGCGCTGAAGTTGCAGGATCTCGCCGGATGATAGTCAGAGCTCCAGCTTCTGATCCTGGCGCAGCTTCCTTTTGCTTATTGTCAGTTGCACCAACGTCTGCGGACCGGCGCTTTGGTGGTAAGAAGTCTACTGTGAGAGAACTTCCATAGCCTTCGTCATCGTTTGGTGGTGGAGGCAACGGCCTTCGAGGAATCTCAGGCAAGTCCAGGACAGGCGAGTTTGACGGTGCAGCGTTTGTGATATCTGACAATACCGGTTTTCGAGCAATTTGGCTCTTTGCTCGATTAGGCGGAATGCCATAGTTGTCTAGTTTCTGGTCCTCAATCGGCTGTGGAGGCTTTCTGAGCGGTGAAGGCGATTTCCTCAAAGGAGACCTGGGTGGCGGGACGGGTTTCCGCCGGTAGATGTCCTCCTGTATCGAAGGGAGTTCATTGGCGTCTGTGTTGACCGAGCTTACTGTCGGCAACTGTGATACAGCGGCGTCGTCTTCTGTGTTGAAGTGCACGTAATATAACGAACTCTGTACATCCTGTGCTGTCACAATCTTCTCGCGAGGTTTGATGGGTGTCAAGAAGACATCCCGGCTTCCAGGAACGCGAGCGATGTAGAGCGTCAACGGTTGTGCCAGATAGTCGCTCCCAGCGGTGGGATGGGCCGGTGGATTTGATGCTATTGGAGTAATTGAAGACAGTGAGCCTGCCTCCACTGCTGCTGAGATGCTGTATGTCATGCTCCCTCAAGATGTCTTCTGGTAAATCTGATGTTGAGTAGCGATCGGAGAGGTGTTTGGGATCGAAGTCGGGCTTCGATCAGCGATTTGAGAAGAAACGCAGTCGCCCGTCAGGGAAAGTGGCACTTTCCTTTGGAGCTAGTAGTAGTGAGAAGTTGCAATACACTTCAGCGTCTGGCACCAGAGCCGTTGTAGGTTTAAGATTCTCCGTAAATGCCTGCATCGGCAGGTTTGAGAGTTGACGTGGGCGTGGGTGGCTGGCTCTGGCTGATTGCCTGCGCTACGAATCCGCGTGGCTTGGGCAGATCCACTCGCGCGAGCACTGCCGCCTTGTCCAGGGCTGATCCTCTGCTTCTCCCTAATTATACGTCACTCCTCACTCCTTTATCGATACATGTACACACTATGTATACTGCAAATATCAAGCCTTGTTACTATTGAAGGTGCTGCTCGTATGAATATTATTCGATGGCGATCCTGCTGTTTCTTCCTCGAAGAGAACATCCCCAACCGCGTCACTGGGATCACCATGGCGACCGCAGAGCTCTTCCCTGCAGCTTTTTTTGACCAGCCACCAACAGCTGATCACACGGCAGGCATATGCTGTATACATGTACATGTAATCGTCACTAACAAAGCTGTCACCCGCAGAGTATCCGAATCGGCATGAAAATTGCGCTGGCAGTATAGTGTGCCGAAAGCCTTCCAACCGTATCGGAGCGGCGTCCCGGCCCCTAAGAAGGATTTTGTGATACTTGATTCCCATCCGGCATCGACACGTACATACTCATGCCTGGATATACTTATGTCTCCTGGGGGTATATACTCACTTGGATCTAATTTTCATTGGCAAGTAATGCTTCGCAATATTTGGCGCGAGGTCGCTGGATGACGCCGCCTTACTCGGCGGTTACTACTGGCATTCACCAGACATCGTCAAGGTCGACGCAGCTGTGAATGAGTTGCTACAACTTCGCAGCCAACCATTTATGACGATTCTAACTTTCATGCCATGGCGCTTCGCTTTCACAAAGGCCGCCATCAGATAGCCTTTATTCTTGTCGTAATCCGTCGCAAACCACACATCGTTAATCGAACTGCGAGAAATGACAACCAAAATGACCGAGAAGACCACCCCCCTTGATCCATATTCCACGCAAGCAAACCAACACACCCCGTCGATCTTCTTCCGTCTTCCTCCAGAGCTCCGACTCGTCGTCTACGAAGAGCTCCTACTTCGACCCAAGAACGACAGGCGTTGGAGAATCTCCACACAGTTCCTACAGACATGTAAGCTGATCAAGGCGGAGGCCGAGCCGATCCTACACACCAAAGTCCATTTCCGAGTCAGACTCAGCGTGAGCGGAGGCGATACGCCATCGCCTCATATCCATGTGAAGACTCTCTTTGACGATGAGCACGACAAGGAGATTTCCCACAAACGGGACCTCGCATACAGCTGGCTCGCATTGCATACATACCTAGAACTGACGATGATCAAGCCGTCGAACAGCTTTTCAGTGCCGTCAGAATGGCCGCTCGTGCAGCCATACGCCTGCAGAGAGGTAACTCGATCGGAGACGCCTCTAGCCTAGACCGTGGAATGGCTGGGATTCTGGATGAAGTAGGCTTCATTAGGCCCGGTTGCAAAGTGCGAGCACCAAAAGGTATTAGTGCGGTGAAAAAGCTGCTCAAGCACATCTTGGAAGGACGTTGAGGTGGTTTTTGGTCTGATTGATACCAATGGAGTTTGCTTTACAAGCACTTTACCGGTAGCGATGACGGATTCTCTCACGGAGGATCATATGTGGCCCGTTTGCTTTGTTGATGTCTTGCACTTGCGGCTTCCACAAGCATTTGTGCTTGGGGAAAGGCGTTGCTTTTTCAGTGTGGAATTTCAGTGACTTCGGTTACTGAAGTTACCTCTCATCAGCATGCGCGATTGTGACCTCGCAGAGAAAGCGGAGATGCTGTTGCACAAATGCCTTCTTCTCAGTATTGCAGTATTCATAGGCTACGCCTGACGGCGGCAGATGCCTGAATTGTAATGTGCACTTGTCAATTTTTTTTTCTCTTCATAATGAGCTTCAGTTTTTGTCTCATTGACTTTAGTCCTCCCTAAATGTAGCTATTGATCAAAATCGTGAATACGCCAAGACTTGCTACTAATTTTTGCCCCAAGCTCTTTCCTGGAGAGAGCTCCAAGAATTTGACTAATAATAAGAGAACTTCATACCAGCGCGTCATATTGAAGACTCGGATAAACGGATTCTTACTGCTAGCTGGAGCCGGAAGTATTCGAGTCAGTCTTTTGAAACACGAGTCCTATTTCGCAGGACTTTCTTCATCGATTTCGGGGCGATTCTGACTCGATTTTCGTCTGGTAGCGACCGGACAATACTATTGCATAGCGAGAAGAACTCGATCTATCAAATTAGAAGGAAACTGGACCGTTAACGTCAAGTTTTGGGTGGATCTTGAAAAACTTGAATACACGACACACGGGCAAAACGGAAAGCCAACATGTCCGAAGCACCCGGCACCATCCACATTAGCCCTCAAGAGGCCGAACGGATCCAAATCCGGATCAAAGACAGACAGCAAAAATGCAAAGAGCGCGCCGGTCAGCCCAGAGAGCCCACCGACAAGCAAGCACTGCACCAGCAAATCACCATGTCAACGTTGATGACCGACATGGACTTCATGGGCGGTGGCGAGGAGAAGAAGTCGGAAGGAATTACGGTCCTTGCCATTGGAAAGCCCTACCTGCCTTCCACGGTCTCTCTGGACGAATTGACTCCCATGAAACTTAGCGAGCTAAAAATGGAGACCCACCACCGCGGACGCAAGCTCACGGTAAAGCGCAAGGAAGAGGTCGTGGAGCAGAAAGCTCACTCGTGGACTGCGGTGGAGGAAGAGGGCTCAGAGGACGTGGAGCGTCTGGAAGTTGTGGTGCACAAGTCGAGAGGTGGCGAGGACTTGCTGGACTCTATCAAATCCTTCACCATCAAGGAGCCTTACTTTACCTTGAGTGACGACAACGAGCCGACGCTTCGCATCGACCACCCTTCAGATATCGTCATTCACGACGATGAAGTTCCTACCGCTGAGGGCTCCTCGGCCGTCGAGCGCGCCACGAAGTGCAAGGAAGAAGGCAATGCTGCGCTGAAGCGCAAGGAGCTTCTCGATGCTCACGCGAAATACAGCCAAGGTCTTGACATTCTTGAACAAGGCGGCGCATCGAAAGACAAGCTGGCATACGACATTCACCGCAACCGCGCGCATGTGAACCTTCAATTGCACCGCATGGACGAGGCAAAGATAGACGGCGTGGCCGCTGTCACCGACATTGACGATGCGAGACACAAGGACCTCGATAGCAAGGCTTACTTCCGCGCGGCTTGTGCTGCGTACAATCTTGGCCAATGGCAGGATGCAAAGGACTTGTTCGAGAAGCAGCAGAAACTTGCACCGGGCGACAAGGATGCCGCAAGCAATCTGGAGAAGCTTACTGTGCGCCTTCGCGAGCAAAAAACTGGTGAATACGACTTCCAGAAGATTAGGTCTGGATTGTCAAAGCTGCGTCCTCGTGCTGATGCTGCCGACTATGATGGTCAGACTGAAAGGAAGGAGAGCAAGGGCCATGGCTTTGGCCTGTTCGCGACGAAGGACATTGCCGCCGGCTCTATCATCCTTTGCGAGAAAGCACTCTGCATCGTCTGGAGCCATGAAGCGGAAGGTTGGACGGCATTGACTGTGGACTCCCGCGATAAGCAAACCCGTGTTCAGCCGGTTGGCCTCACCAAGGCCATTGTCTCAAAGCTCATGGCAAATCCGTCCCAGATCGAGAAGGCAACAAGCCTCTTCGGCGACCACGAGGGTCTGGGCAAGCAATTGCTCGTCAAAGACGGCTCTCCAGTCGTCGACGGCTTCCAAATCCACGACATCGTCTCACGCAACGCTTTCGGTCCCGGTCAAACTTTCGTCACTGGCAAGCAAGATGGCAGAATGGCGAGCACCGGCCTCTGGGTCCGCTCAGCCTACATCAACCACTCATGCATTCCCAACGCAAAGAAAGACAGCGTGGGTGACCTGATGGTTTTCCGCGCCACCCGCCCCATCAAGGCCGGCGAGGAGATCTTCCACGCCTACGCCGAGTCTCTCGACCACGAGGAGAGGGCGGCCAGTCTGAGGACCACGTGGGGCTTCTCGTGCGACTGCCGACTGTGCAAGGCGGAGAAGAAGGATGGAGCGGAGTTGCGGGCGAAGAGAATGGAGCTTATGGGTCAAGCTGATGCGCTTATGCAGAGAGAGGACATCAGGATTGTGAAAAGGGTTACGGTTGGGAGGGTGGAGGCTGTGGTGAAGGCGCTGAATGAGACTTATAATGAGGAGAGGTATAAGGGGATTCCCAGGTATGGTGTGGAGAGGATTCAGGAGTGGGTTGATGAGGCGAAGAAGAATTTGAAGAGGTAGATGGAGATGTATTATAGATGAGTTGCGCATAGAGGTGGCATTATGTCAGAGAAGGAAGGTATAGATGTTAAGCTATTCTCACACCTCAAACACCATCTCGGGACAGGAACAATAGAATATATCGAGAAAGTCAGAGACAATGTTAAAGATGACCGTGCTTAAGGTTGCGGGAGTAGCCGAATTTCCGAGGAAGCTAGGCCGGGGCTTGATTTCTACCTCGCTCGCTCTGCAAAATTTCGAGCTTGCGCTGCTGCTGCTACACCAAGACGAGCTCCATCACTCGACCCTCCCCAACACCACGCGCAGCACCACACGACACAATGGCGCTCGTTAGGCAGGCAGACGAAGAGCTCGTCATCAAGCCCGAGGCAGTTGCACCCAACGTCAACTACGCCGACTGGCCTCTTCTCTTGAAGAACTGGGATCAACGTATGTCCCTACATCAACCGGTTATAGGGAAGATTGCTGCGTCGCAGAGTTTGCGCGCCTCTCTTCCTTGACCTACATTGTCTCCCTTCATCTTCATAACACCCAAAACTAACCCACAACCCCTACAGTCTTGGTTCGCACCGGTCACTTCACCCCGATCCCCGCTGGCTGCAACCCGCTCCGTCGCGACCTCCAGTCCTACATCTCCTCCGGTGTCATCAACCTCGACAAGCCCTCCAACCCTTCCTCCCACGAAGTCGTAGCATGGCTCAAGCGCATGCTCCGCGTTGAGCGCACCGGTCACTCCGGCACTCTCGATCCCAAGGTCACCGGCTGCCTGATTGTCTGCATTGACCGCGCAACCCGCCTCGTCAAGTCTCAGCAGGGTGCCGGTAAGGAGTATGTCGCAGTCCTCCGCCTTCACGGCAAGCTCCCAGGTGGCGAGGCTCAGCTCGCGCGCGCTCTCGAGACCCTCACTGGTGCTCTCTTCCAGCGCCCGCCGCTCATCTCTGCCGTCAAGAGGCAGCTCCGTATCCGCTCCATCTACTCCAGCAAGCTCCTCGAGTTCGACAACGAGCGCCAGCTCGCCGTCTTCCACGTCTCTTGCGAGGCTGGTACCTACATCCGTACCCTCTGTGTCCACCTTGGTCTCCTCCTCGGTGTTGGCGGTCACATGCAGGAGCTCCGCCGTGTGCGCTCCGGTGCCATGGACGAGAAGAACGGCATGGCCACTCTTCACGACGTTCTCGACGCCCAGTGGATCTACGACAACCAGCGCGACGAGTCCGCTCTCCGCACCGTCATCTCTCCCCTCGAGTCTCTTCTGACTGGCTACAAGCGTGTTGTCGTCAAGGACAGCGCCGTCAACGCCGTCTGCTACGGTGCCAAGCTCATGCTTCCGGGTCTTCTCCGCTACGAGTCTGGCATTGACGTCTACGAGGAGATTGTCCTCATCACCACCAAGGGTGAGGCCATTGCCATTGGTATCGCTCAGATGTCCACCGTCGAGATGTCCTCCTGCGACCACGGTGTCGTCGCTAAGGTCAAGCGCTGCATCATGGAGCGTGACCTCTACCCCCGCCGCTGGGGATTGGGCCCGACCGCCACCACTAAGAAGCAGATGAAGGAGTCCGGCAAGCTTGACAAGTACGGCCGCGCCAACGAGGCCACTCCCGCTCAGTGGAAGAAGGAGTACAAGGACTTCAACGCACCCCTCGAGGCCGGCTCTACCGACCAGACTGAGGGTGCCGCCATTGAGGCTGCCCCGTCCAAGGAGGGTCACCTCAGCAAGGGTCCTGAGCTCCCCACCGCCGCCGAGATGGCCGATGCCCCCGCCGTGCCCCCGACCAACATCGACGCATCCGCCGATGGCGACAAGAAGAAGAAGCGCAAGCACGAGGGCGAGACCGCCGAGGAGAAGGCCGAGCGCAAGAAGAACAAGAAGGAAAAGAAGGAGAAGAAAGAGAAGCGCAAGTCTGCCGCCAAGGAGGACTCCGACAGCGATTAGAAATCGCAAGTCACTGTTCATGTAGAGCAGGTCAACCCGGTGCAGACGAAGCGCGACGCCCCAGCTGGCTCGTGCAGCAAAAAGCTCAAAAGCATGAAGAGCAGCAAGCCGAGCAAGAAAAGGCATTCGAAGTGAGGCAGACCTCGTCAATGGTCCGCCTCTCCCTTCTCAAACCTCGGAAGCTCAACCTTCGTCTCCTCCGCCACAGTCCTGCCGCTGAAAAGATACTTATAAGACAAGACGTGTATAGTAGGCTCAAAGCATAGGCGCAAGAGGCGACGGGCGTTTTTTTCCAATCGACAGAGAAAAATTGGGCTGGGCGTTTTGAATTGACGAAAACTTTTGATTTTGATTTTTTTATTACAAACCTGGGGTCAAGAGATGACAAAGGGAATCACGGTCTCTTGCTGTCGAGGAGAAACATCTTCTGCACCACCTGGACTTCATCGTGTATGCAGGAAATATGAAGAAGAAAAATGTTCCAACAAAATCCTACAAGTGCCGTTTCATTATTCTTCCACGTGAAGTCTATTGTTCTTGTTCTCGATTGAGGTAGTCTTGTCCCGGTTTGTATGAACTATACGAGAAGCAAAGGTGCTACTTTGCGTTCATATCGTGAAATCCCACTCGTTCAAGCCCAGATCATCGTTGAAAGCCATGTGCTTTTGCGATGATAAGAATTCTCTGCGTTTGTCTCTGTACACTAATAGTTTCTACAATACCGTGTGTATGTACTGTACCACCAAGAAAAACCGACCACTGAGCCCGCAGCGGCGAATGCTCTGCTCTCTACAAGGCACGTATGCAAATGTTCCCTTCCGCATTTCTGACACGGAAACCTCCAAAGAAGAAAAAAAAAAAGAAAAAAGAGAAAGAAACCCCCACTCCCTATCCCATGCAAATCATCCCATCAGTCCATCCATCACATCAAAACCCCACCCTCCCAATTAACTCAATACACCCCTGCAACTCCCTCTGCATCCCCGCCACCTGCGCTCTCAACTCGACATTCTCGCCCCTCAAACGCTCCATAACCGCCCAAGCGGACCCGTCGCTTCCCAGCCGCTTACTCATGCTGGTGACGCTGTTGCGGAGATTCGACGAGTGGTGCGGGGCGTGCGTGTTGCCCGCTCCGAGGCGCTGTTTGGTGGGCGTGATGACGGGCGAGGGAGCGGAGAGGACGGCGCGCTGGGCCGCTGGGTCGAGGGGGTCTTGCGACCAGCGGGACTCGGAGTCGCGGTCGAGGTCGGATTCGAAGCCGGAGTCGGACGCGTCGGTGCTGCCTGCGGAGGTTCGCTTGGCTGCTCTGCGGCGAGGGGTGGTTTCGTCGTCGTCGGTGGTTTCGTCTGCGTTTGTCGGGAGAGGGGCGGGTTTGATGAAGGAGCGGGAGGCTTTGCGGGCTTCCTTCTCGCGCGCTTCTTGGTGCCGGAAGCGCTCTTCGGATAATTGGGAGGCGAGCTCTTGCATGGCTTTTTCTTGCTCTTGCGCGCGGCGGCCCATGTCTTCCAGTTGGAGTTTGAGGTGGCGCGAGCGGATCTCGGCTTCCTCCACTTCTTCGCGCTGCACGTCCATTTCCGGCTGCATGGTGGCGATGAAGTCGACTTTTTCTTTGTAGGCGTGCTGCATTCTTTGGAGCAGGGAGGTGGCGTTTAGGAGGAGCTCGTTGAAGGCGTGAGGGGTGAGGTCGTCGGATTGGCCGTTGGGGAAAAGGGATGTCATGATGTTCATGTTTGCTAGGTCGTCGTTGGCTACGGCTGGGGATTGCTGTTGTTGTGGCTGGTGGGAGGGCGAGGCGAGCTTGCGTCCGAACCAGCCGGTCTTTTGCTTCTCTGGGGTGTGAGGCAGCATGCTTGTTCTCTTTCGAGGACGCTCGGTCAGGCCGCTGCGGTATTCCATGATGTATTCCATTTCTTCCTTTTCTCTGAGAGGGCTGGACGGCGGGATGCCTAGCCTTACTGGCGCGGATTCGCCGTTGAACAGCTCGCCAAAGAACTTGTTTGGAGAGTTCTGTTGCGCGGTTTGCGGTCTCTGCTCCGGCGAGGGAGATAGGCTGGGAGCTGTCGGGTTGAGTTTTGGCACGAAAGCGGCCAGAGATTTCGCGCGAGAGTGTAGGACAGTCTTTGATCTTGAGAGCGCTGCGGCTGTGGGTTGTGCGTTTTGCAGAGAAGATAGCAGGCGCGATCCAATGGCTTGTTTTTCTGGTGTATATGCCTTGTCTGGGGTTGAGAGGCTGTGGCCGGTGTATTCGATGCAGTCGGAGTCGTCGAGAAGGCCTTGAGCTCCGTCGTATCCGGTGGAGATGTTGGAGAGGCTGCGATTGTGGGATGGAAAGTCGGAGACGAGTCGAATGCTTGATCGGTCTGGAGTCGCTATAGGTGATTGCGTCGAGAAGGCATCGGCGGGGCCTGACATGGTGGTGCCTATAGATATGGCGTGGAGGCTGAAACTGGGCAAAGGCTGGTATGAGGGCTGGAGTCTCAGAAGACCTCGCTGATGACCGTGTGGGTGTCTCGGTGAGATTTCCCCTCTACCTTATCTGCTGGAGATTCGGAGCGTTGTCGAGGTGAGACAGCGATGTGAAACTTCTCCAGCTGGGGCGGCGGATTGGGAGATGGCAGGCTGGCAGTTGAGACGAACGGGTCTGCTAGTCTCAGATGCTGCTCTGGGATATGTCGGCAGAAGGTAGATGGGTTGGTGAATGTCTTGGTGTTTACTGGTCTCCAACAATATAATAATAAGAATGCTTCTCGGCCCTGCAGCGGCGTTGTGGAAGATGCACACGAGAAAGCTAACGTTAGCTGGCTGACGATCGATCGTCACCAAGTCTGTCTGTTTTGTTACGGTGGGGCGGCGTCGTTGGAGGAACGCGATGATGGGAGGAGGTGTGTACGTATATGCTGCGGTCTAGTGATGCTGGCAAAAAGAAGGGGATGGTTGGAAAACGAAGGCAAAGATGACGATAAGTGTGCAGTATGGGCAAAATACAGGCAAATGTGCACAGGTGGGCACAGGTGGGCTATGCTGCAATACCTTGTCGCCGAGGCAAAGCTCGTTCCCTCTCAGCTTCCCTGCCACCGACAAGTTCGCGTGAGGCTGGGAAGGCGATTTCGCTGAAACGCAATTCCTGCGCTAACAACGTGGAATTTCAATGACCAAGTCAACGTCATTTACTCAAAGTTACCATACCAGTTCTTGCTCTGTTGCAAGGATACATGGATTGTAGTTCCCATATTTCTACACGGCATTACTGCCCAGCAGGCCTTATACAAGAGATCCTTGTCAGTTTTTTGGAAAAGCCACGCAACTCAGTCTTCAGGCATTCCATGTCAAGATTTCACCATTGATCTCCACTTGACCATTGTACTACCCACGCAATTCGGCGAGTATGTTCACGCAGACGACCGGCGGTATTGATTCTCGCGCTCCAATCGCCGCCTCCAGCTAATCGAGACGGGTATGCTACTTCGGACAGGGGTTTCGAAAATAGATAGACCATGCCGACGCTAGAACGATTCACTCCTGCTAGCCCCGTCGGCATCAAGAACACTTTTTCGGTCATAATTCACGATCAGGCTCGACAGCTCCGTCAGACTTGGCCACGTTATTGAATCCTTGCTGGCAGGGCTTTCCTGTAGTGACATGCACCTCACCACCAGCGTCTGTAAGAAGATTATACCAAAGAGCATTGCGAGACCTGCGGTGCAACTCGGCAGACCGATGCAATGTGCATTGTGGATGCACCGGGCCAACAATACGGTCATCATCTAAGTCCCCTGCAGTAACATCGAAACAAAGCGAGCCTGCCTTGACAGCTCCGAAAGAATGGCAAACGAGGTAATCCACCACCACGTCTTCGACAGATGTGACGAGCTGCTCGAACCCAAAATCATTCCCCAACCAGGCTGCTTTCACGGCTTCTTCGTTCGTGAGTTCGAATGCGAGTGTGATCCTCTTACGTTGGAAGTCGTCCTCTTGTGCCGAGTCCCAGCATTCGCAGCCGTCCCTCGTACGCCAACGAGCAGCAAATTGAGGCGAGATTATGACACCACCCACGATGGTGAAACTACGTGCATCGTGGCACGGTCGGATCGCGAGGCCGCAATGAACTGTGCGAATGATGATGTCTCCCGGTTGAACGTCTTTTGTTGCGAGCGCGGACACCTGTTCGTTTGTGAAAATCCAGACCAATCCCCTGGCGGCGAGCACATCGATATCGTTGTCGGACAAATTTGCGCGCTCGGGAGGCGGCATGGAACATGAAGCATCCCGCACGAAGCCAACTTTAAGTCGACCCTGCTCGTCTCGTTGTACTATATTGGCACCAGCTATCGCTGCGGTCCACTTTCGAGCGACTTTATGCCCTGCTAGGGATTCGTCGTTTAGGGTATTTTGAAAGTTTGCCGGATTAGAAAGACGCTTCTCATGCAGTGTCTGGGTAAAAGCAAGGAACCATTCCCTGCGGACTTGCACAGGAGCGGATGCTATATCAGCAGATGCGGAGTACAGAACCTGAATCGCACCAGGAAACCGCCAAATTTCCAGGGCTCCCATGATATTGAAAACGTTTTCAAGGCAAAGGTCAAACGTCCTCTCCAACAACTCAAGCGCCAACTGAACAGGCGACTTTTGATAGTCCGGTGTTGGCGGCGTTTGCCCAAAGGCGTCCCAATCTATCAAGCTGAGCGTGCCATACACCCGATCTCGAGGGTCTTTGCATTGCTTGCGAAGCATCGTCTCGAGGTACTTCGGGAACATGAATTCGGTCTGCGGATCAACGACGGAAGGAAACAGAGAGAAGATGTCCAGAAGTGTGCGGTCGTATTCGCATTTGTAGGGTTTGTCCGCGAAGCCGGTGAAGATGTCTTCCAGACGAATTACGATGTTTTTTAAATCGACGCAATCTATTTGGTTCTGTCCGCATAGGAAAGAAGTGCGGTTTCCACCGCCGTAGAGTTCTTGGATGATCCATACCCGATTGAAGTATGGTCGATGCGAGAACTCCGTGAAGGCGTTGCAGATTGCAACTGTGGACGATTCATCTTTCACCGCGGCCCAGATATCCATTGAGTACGGGTAGCTCTCATGAAGAGGTACATTCTGAAGCGCTGCGTCGGGATCTTCGAGGACACTGCACAAGATGTCGCTGTTCGCATCTGCTGGACCAACGCATGCCAGCACCCGCGATGCCATGCCATAGAGCACTCCCATCGACGCAACCTGCGCTCCCTTTTCCTCTAGGTCTTGCTGGTTGACGCATATGGCGTCGACCCATACGTAAGACCCTGGATGGTGCAGGCGGGCCTGGTACAACGCATAGTGGCAATTGCGGCCAACAGGGAATGGTTTTCCATTGACGTAGATAGTTTTCTGTGGTAAAGGGAACCCCCAGACGTACGATATAGCGTTGAATGGAGGCGCTGAGTCTCTGTCCCATGTTTCGAGGGTGCCGCTGAGACGTCTGGAATCTGGGCAAAGACGTAGAAGCCTTATCTGCGTTTCCGAGTCACGGAATGGCACGTAGACTTCTTTGGGCACGCTGGCGGTTTTTCTCGCCTCGCGTGTCATCACATCTCATTCGGGAATGCTGTAACACGGTGAAGAAACGTAAGTCGATATAAAGACGCTCTGTTGGTACGGTATACGTTGCAACACCGGTGTTCACACCTGCACAATGGAGGCGCCATGTGGGGTTGGGCGCTCAAACGATAGGCCTCAGGTCGAAGGAGCATTCGGCCACCAGAGACTTGCGTGTCATGCTTCCATTGGCATTGATGGAATGTCTTGGTAAGCAGCGTTATAGATGGTGGGTCTGAGGATTGAAGCTTGACCGACTCTTTCCCCGGTGTGGGCCAGACTTCACGGCTTCCGTCTGCCTTCGTGTAACACACACAAATGGCTCCACTCTTGATTTGTGATTAGCTCTCAACAATAGTACCTAACATCGCACCGAGTCCGACGGCCAGTAAGTTTACGTACTAGATGTATCCACCCAAAAGGTAGAGCATATATATATGTAGGTAGACGACACGCTGCACGCACATCACCAACTCTCCCATCGCCACCCACCAACAAAAACCCCCCTATACCGCCACAATGACCTACACCATCTTCGACGCCTCCGTCGTGCCCGCCAAGCACTCCCTGGAGTCCCTCAAGGCCATCCTCCAAAAGGCCGAGAACTCAGGCAACGCCACCGAGCTGCTGGCCGCCCGCATCCACCCCGACATGCTCGGCCTGTCTTTCCAAGTCCACATGATCACCAACACCTGCCAGCAAGCCGTCGCACGCCTTTCCGGCACCACTCCCAAAACCTACGAAGACGACCTCAAGACTTTCGCCGACTTTTACGCCCGTATTGCCGAAGTCCAGGACCTCGTCGCTCAGGCCGACAAGGAGACTATCAACAGCCGCGACGAGTCTACTGTCACCATTGGTTTTGGACCTGGCAAGAGTGCTGATCTTTCTGCTGGCGGCTATGTCAATGGATACTTGGTCCCGAACCTTTTCTTCCACATGACCACCGTTTACAACATCTTCCGCATGCAGGGTGTGCCTCTCGGCAAGAGGGATTATGTCGGCCCGTATATGGCTGAGTACCTTGATTTCTCTAAGCTTGCCGCTTAAGGGTTCAGAAAAACTCACGAGCGATGAATGAGCAATCCTGCGATGAGAATTTGATTTGGATGGCTTTCAATGCTGTTTGGCTGGTGGCTTGATACACTACAGCACTATTAAAGAAGCGACGAGCGTTTGTAAAACGAACGAAGATCAATGAATATCTCAAAAGTCACGAAAATCTCCCTCGTCAGTGCTACAAACTGGCGCAGTGGCAAAACCATGTGCTCTCGCTATACATATCAATCCAGCTTTTCATTTTCGCTCGTACTTCTAGTTGGCATCTTCGTCTCTTCGGTCTACCGTGAGGTAATGTACCACAGCAACCGACCAAGTCACTGCAAATAAATCAGACTCGCTCCAACAAGAAACCATGGCGAACTTACCATCCAAAGTGCATAACGTGAAGCACAACCAGCCTTCCTCATGCCCGTTCCACCTCGCCAGCAAACCAAGGTTAATAACAGTCGTCAGCAACATGACAACACCACCGGCCAACGACTTGTATACCAACGCTTTGAGAGACTTGACGCTCGGATCGAGGGTCACGTGTACTGCGTGCGAACTAGAAGTCGTAAGCTCGATGCTGAGGTCTTTGTCTTCTTCATGTCCCGCGTCATTCTCGCGCCGTGGGCTCTCATCGCCATGTCTGGGTTGGTGATCTGGAAACTTGTGAGATCTCCGGAACATCAAGAGAGGCCTCAGCAGAGCGACGAAGACTCCAGTCAGCGCCAGATTGATCAGGATTTCGTATGTGATCAAAGGTATTGTGACCTTTTCCGGAACCCCGATTCGGCATCTGTGATCGCTATGCGCCAGGTCGGCGATCGGGTACGCGAAAGCAATGCCTGCGATGCTTCCGAAGCCAAGGATAATGATCGCGAGTGAGATGACCCAGATCCAGTCTCGGCGTCGTCGTTTCAGGTGATAGCGGACAGCATGTGCGCGTTCGACAAGGAAGAGCTGGACTAGGACTTTCGAGCCGCAGTAGAAGACCAAGCAGACGTAGACTGCCGCCCGGCATGAACCGATGGTACTGAGATCGAGACCGGATTGGAGGATTGCTGCGGTGGCTACGTAGGCTATGGCGGCGAAGTAGAGCATGAATACCAGGATTCGGATGAAGGTGAGGGGTTTTTCGTGGTTTCGTTCCGTGATGTTGTGTAACCGAGATCCTGGACAGGTCAGGGGATTGGTGTAAAGGGTCAGATGGATGAAAAGTCACTCACCGAGCATGGTAGCAAGCAGAAGCATGCAGAATATTGATACTACGCTGTATATGATTCCCGGCCCTTTGGCATGATCCGGTTGTCGCCCGCTCTCGATGCCAGCTTCCACATCAAAAGAGCGAGCGAGAAGATCTTCCATGCGCACTGCCGAGTGCAGTGTCATTCCAGTTCGACTTACAGGCAGCATCGGCCCAAGTTTCGGATGAAGGCATTAGCATAAGCAATGAATTGTAGGAGAGTCAGCGTCACTGGGTATAAGTTAGCGATGGGGGAGCCAAGTTAATTTTATGGTTGGCTCAGCTGCGCGACTTTTTGTCGCATCACCTGGGACCAGGTTTCGCTGTCATGATAATGGCTTTAAGTATTGCAGAGAGTCGCCTGGGAATCTCGGTAATAGAAGACGGTACGGTACTCACGTATTAGGTATTGCACGTACAAGGCTCGCCAATTCTAACGCCACTATGTGCACCTCAGAGCCAGCGTGAGAAAGTGGAGTGATCTTTGGCCCTCGATTTGTCGCTGCTTGCCAAAAAGTGACAGACTCGGGTCCATAGCGCACGATGAGATGTTGTTTGCCTGGCTCGACAGGCAGTGCGAAGTCTCAATCTTGGAGTTGGTCCGTCTCGTTAAGGCCCATTGTCAGGGAGTGTCAACGAACGAGATGACCTGACGATAAATCCACAAGTGGTCACTTGCATGTGCGCATCGACCATTTGGTAGGGTACACGCATGAGAGGACAGGTCTAGCCTCGAACAAGTTGATCTGTCGCAAAGTGGCTGCATAATGGCTTGTCTTCGGGGATCCAGGAACTCGCTTTCCGGGTTGACATTCACGTGGTGGGCCGGCTCGACCCCCGACACTCATAAGAGGATGATACATGAGTTCTTTCAAGAAGGACGTGTTCCCTAGATGTTGGCAAGCCACGGGACTGGGAAAAGGTGTTGTCGACATGGGCCAAGTTTGGTGATCCTCTCGTGCGGGAATCACTAGTGGCTTCATACATGTATCGTTCCGCATCTCTGAAAACGTTATTATTCCATTTGCCCATGTTATGGCAGGATTGCTTTCCTCCTTCGCACGAATGCCATGTTTTTCGTCAAGAGAGTATGAACGCGAATCGCCGAGGTTTGGCACAGCCCGATGACGATGATCTGCAGCAAGCGAAACCAACCAACAACTTGCTGCCAACAACGACAGCCTGAACACCGCCCACCCACGCAGCCATGTAAGAACAAACCTTGGTAACGTCTATAGAACTCTCATGTCTCATCTCCTGTGGTGTTGAAACCGATTTGTCTTCTTGTACTGGCCCTTCATTAGCCGAAACACCATTCGAGACCTATTCACAAGCGACACGACATCACGATGAAAGGCGAACGCGCTTTCACCGCGTTTCCACTATTCCTCCTATGCGGTCTTACATATGCCCAAAGCACAACGATAGTCTCTCTGACCTCCACGACCACTGTACACGCCTCAGCGACTGACGACGCCAACGCCTGCAACAACTTCAACGGCGCCTGCGTAGTGTACGGCGACAACGAAGCAAATGGAGCTGGATACACGACAACTGTCTATCGCGACAGCAGTCCGACGCCCACAGAAATCGTAACTTCTACGACCATAATTCAAGCAACGACCACAGCTTCTGACGCCAGTGCGTGCGAGAACTTCAACGGCGCTTGCGTCGTCTATGCGGGCAATGGGGAAGCGGCATATACCACCACGGCCGATGGGTATAACGGAGAACAGGCCGTCGGACAGCAGGCGATTGGCAATGCAGACGGATACATTGGCGAGAAGAAGGGACACGGTGCTGCTGTAGCTGGTGCAGGAGTCTCGCTGGCTGCTTGGACGTGGTTGGGTGCTTTGAGCTGCATCGGCACATTTACTGCGGCACTTTGGGCATGAGATGAAAGCGGTGGCATGGATTGGTTTTGATGCTCGAAGATACCCTTTCTGTTCATTTCGTACTTTCGTACTTTCGTATCTCCTTTAGTTGTCCTAATTCATATGTACCTACACCGCTGGCGTAATAGGGAAAAGCTTGTTGAACATGTTCTTCGGGTCGTATTTGGCCTTGATTTTGGAGAGGAGGTCAAAATGCTCGCCGAAGATATCCTTTGATCTCTCATCGTATTGCTACAAGAAGTCAGTGACATTTTCCTTCTTTTTTTTTAAAAAAATATCATACTCACATCGTAGTTGCCGTACAAGAGTACAGCACCTTTCTTACCACGAACGCTTGCACCGCCTTCAATGCCCTCGCTAGCAGTCTCACCTTGCCTCTCGATCTCTTCTTTGAACATGTTGCTCGCATCTCGAGCCCATTGTCTACAGAACTGATCGTTCTCCGCCTTCGACCAGGTCGGCATGATCAAGCTGTTGAGATGGTAGCCACGATTGGCAAAGCAACCTTTCTCCCCAGCAGCAACCACACACGGGTCGTACAGCTCCCATGCAATGAGAGACTCCTTCGCATCTTCACACGAAGACGTGAAGGCTTCATACGAGGCCAGGACTTGGTGGAAGAACTCCTCTCTCAGCGGCATGACGAAAGCAGCACCTTTCATGCTGCTACGCAGGCCAGTAACGGCAGGGACTTGCTTGTTGATCTTGGTGTATGGACCCATGCCCAGGGTGTCA
The DNA here is from genome assembly GCA_030772445.1 of Cladosporium sp. MBC 237. Classification (NCBI taxonomy): domain Eukaryota; kingdom Fungi; phylum Ascomycota; class Dothideomycetes; order Cladosporiales; family Cladosporiaceae; genus Cladosporium; species Cladosporium sp. MBC 237. Next base: position 72,812 of record JAPHCH010000082.1, read on the forward strand.
ATTACTGGGCCGATCTCAAGGAAGTTCCTGTACAGTTCGCGACCAGTGGCCTCGTCGGTGTTGCAGCTGACGAGGACTAAGATCATTGTCTGCCCTCCTGCTGGTGGTGGTTTGGCCAAGCCCATCAGACTCATCGTCCGCCCTGCGGCCTTGGTCTTTGGCCCATCGGGCGTCTGCGTGATACCGTGAAGCTCGTTCACAGCGGCCACGAGCTTGCCGATGTTCTCTGGTGTTGGCGCGAAGATCATCATTCCCATGAAGCAGTCATCCTGCGGATACGCCTGGAGGACAAACTCTGTCGTCACACCAAAGTTTTGGCCAGCGCCTCGCAGAGCCCAGAACAAGTCTGCGTTCTCGGCATCGCTTGCATACTTGATATCACCGTTGGCGAGGACCACTGTGGCGCCTACCATGTTGTCGATCACCAGCCCACGTTCGCCTGAGAGTACACCATAGCCGCCACCAAGCGTGAGTCCGCCCACGCCAGTGTCAGCAACAGTGCCACCCACGGTAGCTAGCTTGTGCTCCCAAGCAGCAGCGTCCACGTCGCCCCAGATAGCGCCGCCTTGGACGTGGAGTTGTTGCTTTGTCGCATCCACGGTGACGTTGGGCATACCGGACCTCAAATCAATGAGTAAACCTCCATTCGTGCTGCTGGCTCCCGCTGTCGAGTGGCCGCCACCTTTGACAGCGACGTCGATGTTTTGCTCGTGCGCGTATTTGATGGCCATGGCCACTTCCTCGGATGTGGTTGGCACGACGCTGACACCAGCTGGCTTTTCCGCGGCTTTCGACCAACGCTCGATGGTGGCAGCGTAGCCTTCATCAGTTGGCGAGAAGACTTTGGCATTGGTGTTGGAAAGCAGTTCGCGAAGCGCTTTGATGTCACCTTCTGAGGCGTTTCTCTTTGTGTCTGAAATGGAACCCATATCGAATCTTTTAATAGGAAGGAATGGCCGCGATCAAGAAACGGAGTGTGCAACGTCTTTAGGTCGTTCGTAATGGACTGGGAACCAACATTTATACATATAGGTAACTCGAGGAGCGGCTGAGGTGCCAAGTGTAAGATTATTGGATCCTCGGCTCCATCGTTTGTAAGCTCGACCAAAAGAGTAATAATAGGAGGAACCCGATATGGGAAAAGGTAAAGTTAGGCGAATCATCAAGCTCCAGGGTTAGGGTTGTTGGAAGATGTCACAAGTGGGGAACGGCCAGCAGCGGCTTCGTTGTGAGAGGGAGTAGTGAGTCGGCCTAGACATTCGACAGCATTAACAACATATGTCACCATATTCGCCTCTCATGACTGCTACATGTCATGAGCGATAATCCAAAGCAGAATGCTGAAGCGTGCCACAATTGTCGCCGCCGGCGCCTGAAATGCGATCGGACTCTGCCTCATTGCCAGAAATGTACCAAACGAGGGCAAGAATGCATGGGCTATCAACGCCTCCTCCGATGGGAAACAGGCGTTGCAAGCCGAGGGAAGATGGCAGGTGTAGTTCTGAGTGATAGGACCAAGCATCAAGCTGAGGGTAATAATCACCAAATCTCGAATCTTGGATGCCTCAAGGATCCTTTAGAACAGGATATGAGCCACACTACGAGGATGTACTTACGATACTGTTCGCTGCCCCTTCCCCCAGTGTTGTCCGTCATCACGATGCTAATATCGTAGTTGCCAGTGACGTCTGCAGAGACCTTGTCCTCTACGACACACCAAGTCACAACCCTTTCCGCGAGCTCATCCCCATGACGCACGCATTTCCAGTCTTGCTTGAAATCATCGTTGCTAACTCAGCACTGCGAATGTCAAATGCTCGTCAACAGCCGTTATCTGTGGATTTCATGAATTCCTTACAGTCGAACTCAGACAACCTATCCGTGGTCCAGCATGCAAAATCACACAAAGATGCCCTCGTAGCCCAGCACAAGGCTCTGTATCTGCTACAGTTGGCGCTTACGGGCAAGTCGTCAGTGCACACCGACGTTACTCTCGCAGTTGTACTCCTCTTCATCGAATTCGAGTTGTTACTCGACTCCAGGCGAGACAACTGGGCCGCCCATATTAATGGCGCGAGGACGATCATCGAGAAACTTTGCGGATCAGACGTATGGACGCAAGCTTTCATGAGCCCACTCCGTAGTTGGCTGATCTCGAATTGCTTAATGTACGTTCATATGGAAGGGACACGGAGAATACGTTTCCGAAGTAGACTAACATACCCACCAGCTTCGACATTCTTGGATCAACTCTTGCTAGACCAAAAGGCCTTACGCCCAACGACATACTCCCAAAGGACGGACTATGTTTGCTGCAAGACGCGGAAGGAAACCACTGCTCTTCATTTCCAACATACCTCCTTCAGCTAGTCCAGGCTGGAGCCCAGCTGCTACGAGAAGACCAAACTTCATCTCATGGAGGAAATACGCCTGGCTCTAAACAGCAGAAAGCGAGCATACTCCTACGCAATGGTCGGTCTTTCGATCCTGTCGCATGGGCTATGAACATCCAAGCACGATCGCCTGCCTCTGATACGTCGCATCGCATGCACGTCGCTTCCGGACATTGCGCGGCTGTCTGCATCTATCTATCGCGAGTCGTGATTTCGTTGGACCCTCTCGCACAACTATCCTGGGATCCTGAAGCCCTGGTAGCAGAGGCAATACATCACCTTTCCTTTATCCGCCCAAAAGATGCCCTCTTCACTGCAACAACCTGGCCAGCTTTCATCGCAGGCGCCGAAACCTTTGAATATGCGAAACAAGTCTGGATAACGAAAAGATTCCAAGAGATTTGGTCGGTCGAGCCTTGGGGAACCATAAGAGGGGCTTTGGGCTTGTTGCAGAATATCTGGACGGAAAGAAGTGGTGAGGCCCTCAGCAGAAATAGAATGCAATCTGACAAAGCACATGAAAGTGCGGACTGGGTGAGGAAAATGAGAGGGATGGATGTTGACTGGCTGATTATATGATACCCTTTATTTTTCTACCAATCTGGCACTTGCTCCAGGACATGCCTGACATGGCGCAATTTTGCGTACCAAGGACCGGTCCTCAAAACTGGCGGGCCGCGACGAATATGATGGCCAATGCGACTGACATGGTCCAGTCTGGTAGCAGAGGACAGTAGTACGATTTTGTTCCTAGGAACACCATTGTTCGTGCGGATTTTGGAGTTGATGCGTTCGCGGATATGGTCAAGGCGCAGGCCTTGATGACGTAGGAACGATCTGCTCATGCCCTGCCCCTAGCTGCTAGTCGCTGTACTCAACTTCGAGCAGTTCAACATCGCAGCGACATCCGTCGTCGCAAGAGTGCCAGGCCAGCGGAAGCGACATGGCACACACCGTGCCGCCTTCTTCACAACTTACAACACTAGTCTTATTACTAGTAAGGACGTAAGCACTTTGGTTTGCCTTCTGGAACGACTGGCCAAGCATATGAGTACAAACGGTCAGCGACATCGCACCCAACGCCACCCTGAATTCGGTCATACAGCGAGATCGGCGGAATTCTTAATTAAGATTTTTCACCAACATGAGCCACTAGGCATGAGCTTAATTTGACAGCTAAAGTCGCCTGCCAATTCAAATGACCACTTCAGCTTATATACAGCAAGAAAAGAACGCGTGAAACCCCGTCTGCGCAGGCGAGACTGTGTATTACGATGTCTCTTTCCATTTGCGAAGCTCGCAACGAGGGTGAGCATCGTCAAAACTAGACGCAATAGCCATGGCTCGACCACACTTGCCGGCGCTCCCGACTCCCGCCAAGTGCATCTCTTTGGTCAACATGAGCCCTTCCCCGAGAAAATTTAGGTAACGAGACTGTTCACTACCGAACTAGCCTCGCCAAGGCCACCTGGCCGCTGGTAACCGTGCGCCGTCCTCTCTACTTTGATATTACTGTGCCAGCAGCCCACCAGTATCGTCAGTATTCTTCAAATCGCTGGAGTCGTCGCAAGGAGCACGCTGGAGTCGTCGCCTGATCATCATGGGTCGCCATCCTAACCACGACGACATGACCGACCACGGTCCGGAGCAGGAGGTTTTCGTCGAACCTGCTATTGTCCATGATTCACCGGAGTCTGCGCAAGATGGCGAGGTCACGGATGCAGTCTTTGGTGAAGTGGGAGCTGATGGCCCTAACTACCGCAGTGTGAGTAGAACTTCAGCCCTATGTCAATAGGTATGGGGAATAGCACAGAAACTGACAGGAATTACAGGTTGGATGGGTTGCTGCTATTATTCTTCTGTTGAAATCTCAGATCGGTCTCGGTGTGCTTTCGGTCCCTTCAGCATTCAACACCCTAGGCATGGCACCTGGTATCATCATCCTCATCGTCGTCGCGACGATCACGACTTGGACTGGATATGTTATTGGCACTTTCAAGCTCAACCACCCCGAAGTGTACGGAATTGACGATACCGGCGCAATCATCTTTGGACGTTGGGGTCGCGAGTTCCTGGCCATCGCTTTCTGTCTCTACTGGCTGTTCGTCTCTGGATCTGCTATGCTCGGTGTGTCGATTGGTCTGAACGCCGTTTCTGCTCATGGTACCTGTACGGCTGTGTTCGTCGCGGTTGCTGCTGCGATTGGACTCATCTTTGCAAGCATCCGGACGTTGGGTCGCGTCAGCTGGCTCGCATGGGTTGGCACGATTTGCGTGCTCGTTTCTAGTAAGGGCTTTTGTGGAACATTGCGAAATCGCAACGGTCACTAACAGTGCCACAGTCTTTACTCTCACGATTGCCACCGGTGTTCAAGACCGCCCGGCCGATGCCCCTCAGGAAGGCCCCTGGAAGTCCGACTGGAAGGTAGTCGGCAACCCTACTTTCGCAGAGGCCATGTCTGCCGTCGCATCCCTTGTGCTCGCGTACGGTGGTTTGCCAGCATACTTCTCTATCGCATCCGAGATGAAGGACCCGCGCTACTACACCCGCTCGGTGCTGTTCTGCCAAGGTCTGGCCACCGTGGTCTACATCATCATCGGAGTTATTGTCTATTACTACTGCGGTTCTTTTGTCGGATCGCCCGCTCTCGGATCGGCTGGTGTTCTCATGAAGAAGGTCTGCTACGGCTTGGTCCTGCCCGGTCTTCTCGTGACTGAAATCCTGTACATCCACGTAAGTACATGGCAACGGATTGACAATGTCGCGAATCGAAAGCTAACGTGACCATACAGTTGACTGCCAAATACGTTTTCGTGCGTCTGCTCAGAGACTCGAAGCACCTCGCCTCCAACTCCTGGGTCCACTGGACGTCCTGGTTCTCCTGCACCACAGCCGTCACCGTCATCTCCTATTGCATTGCCAGCGGCGTGCCCGTCTTCGGCGAGCTCGTCTCCCTGATCGGAGCCCTCTTCGGAACTCTGATGTGCTTCCACCCGATGGCCTGCATGTGGCTGTACGACAACTGGAATCCCAAGGTCCGCACGTCGCGCTGGAGGTTCCTCTTCGCCTGCAACGTGTTCATCCTCGTTGCCGGAACCTTCCTTCTGGTTGCTGGAACCTATGGCGCGGTCATGGGTATCATCAGCGCCTACAACCTGTCCGGTGGCTCTGCTGCTTGGTCTTGCGAGGACAACTCTAGCTCTGTTTGAGGGGCTTTTCTACTGCGCATATATCGCGTTCGGTTTTCCAATCACTCGTTATCTTAGGAGGTGTTGCCTATCTTAGCAAAAGGTCGCCTCGGAATTGCTGGAGATGTGCAAAACAACCTACGAATCTCTTTGGTCTAGCTCGACCGTAAGCGAAATTCTGGCACTCTGGTTTGCCGCCTGTCGCTGTGAAATACACTGCAGTGCAGCATCCGGCCAGCTGGGTGGGATTTGGCTGGGAGAAACTTTCGGTATCAAGCCCTACAGAAAAGGGCAGCGCAATCTTGTACGCGCGATGCCGCTTTGGCCTCCCAGCGAAGGGTTTCCACGAAGCACGAGAAGTCTGTATCCTCAGGGTTCGCGAAGAGGAGGAAAAAGAGGCACAGCGACGTGTACGATCAATGCGGGAGCGCGGGGAGAGATTTCCGCGTACGAACCTAGAATACTGGAATGTGTAATCGAAAGCAATGATCCAATTCCCGTCACAGTAACGCACCCATCATCGTGTTCGTGTCGAGAAACTCGAGAAAGAACCTCATCCATTTCGCGGGAGCAGCAGTTGCCCAAACGAATGTTGCCGTTCAAATAAATGCGAGAGACGTCGTAAGTGATTAGGATCACCAGTGGGCTCATCGTGTCGACAATAGATTTTATACATATTTTACAGCGGCATCCAGTTGCCATGCGAGGCGAACGCTTTCCCGACCCCGACATCATGATACGGAAAGAAAATGCGATATTATACAGTGCGGCCAGGTCTTTGGTCACGTTCGTCATTGAGTCTGGGAAGCCTCTGTCTTCAGGTTTAGGATACGAGAGAACGTTCCATGTGGACTTAAGCCTTCGGCACAGCAACCTTCCTCAGCTCCATGATGTTGGCCCTGACCTTCTCCACATCCACCTCCTCTCCATCGGCCAAATACTCCTGAGGTGGATCGCTCAAACCAACGCCCTTGATCTTCTCCTCGCCCTCGAACACTTCGCCATATTTCCTCTGAGGCGGCCGTGTGCCGTTGGCAATAGCCTCATCCACAGCCGTGACGTACGCGTCGTCGTGTCTTTTAGCTTCGGCAAGTAGATAAGTGATGTGTTTCCAAGACTCGTAGCGAAGCTGGGCAAAAGGTACTTTGGTGTTGTGGGCGACTGTCGGAGGTTCCGTAACGCCTTCTGTTTTAGGGGCGTTCGGGTCGGTTGTGAGCTCATCGTAGAGCTTTCGCATTTCTGCCTCGGGCAGTAGCACCTCTTTCGGGGGGGAGAAGAGCAGCATGGGAGGGTGGTGCACAGAGAAGTCTTGCACACCACTGGCATTGCTTGTCCTCTCGTCCATCACTTCCAGATCGGCCTTGATCTCAGCTAGTGCAGCCAAAATAGCATCACTATCCGCTGGGGGCATGGACGTATTTGGGAGATCGGTCTTCTTGTGAAGCCTCGTTAAAGCATTTTCAATTTCCCAGTCTTGGAGATGAGTCATCTCATCAATGACCTTTTGCGCGAGATCACCAGTATCCGTCTGCACGCATGCCCTTATGAGAATGTGTAAATCAGTGGCATTGGGATATTGCCCTTCCTTTGCGCGTGAATCGACCATCCATTTCCAGGCCTGCGCGACAAGGTCAGTGTCCCGGGCGGAGCCGGCAGCAACCAAGAGAGAGCGCCTGGTTACATCCGTCGCCTGCAAGCCCATCACGTGCGCTTCCTTCAAGGCTGCTGTGGTGACTTCCTCCACCTTAGCAAGACCTCCAACATTTGTGATGATTGAGTTGAAGGCAGCAATAGTTGGGTTGACGCCAAAGCGAGCACCAATAGCGTTCAACTTGGCTATGAGTTCTTGCACAGCATCAACGAGCTCTATCCTGCGACTTTCAGGCAGGAGGGAGCACCCTCTCATGCGAACCATGCCTGTCAGTACGATTACCAACTCAGTGAGAACGTTTCCGGTAAATCGGCCACCTGCGCCGAGATGAAGATATGTCGCAGATAGCATTGTCTTAACAACCAAGGCATAACTTCTCGCATCATTGAGGTCTGCACTTTTCCTCAAAGACACGATCAGGTCACGAAACGACTTAACCGTCGTCGGAACACCTGCCTTGCAAGCCATCGCAAAGACTGTGTACGCTTCAGAGATTGGACGTTGCTGCAAGAAGGCTTGATAGAAGAATTGGTCAAGTCCGGCGGGGCGGAGTCGAAGTAAGCTGTCGAGCGCAAGGTACGCATTTTGCGAATCTCCTCGCGTTACCCTAGCATTCATGATCGCGAGCAGTAGCCCCACAGGCAACGCGGGGAGCTTCGACGATCTCTCACGGTCGGGTATGATGGCTCCATGTGAAAAGTGGTATGCGGAAAAGCCGTCGGGAAATCTGGAAAGGCCTTGCTCGTACAGAGCCTCGAGATCCTCCAGCTTCGTATCTTGCGCTGCTAGCATTGCGATTGCTGAGCCGTACACGCCGGGGCTGACATACGGCTTGCCTTCTTGCGATTCCAGCCATTTCCAGAAGCGCATGCCGACGTCCCATGCCTGGGTGGCGGTGAAGAACTGCAGTAGATATGCATGGGCTGCGGCAGATGGTGCGAGAGTGCCATCACGGAAATTCTGCTCCAAATCTTGCGCATAGCCGCTATATCTGTCGCGGGTGTCGGCGTCGGCTTTTTGGGCTGGATTCGCGGATTGCTGCTGGAATCTTGCCCATTGGAGAAGGTTCGATGTCAAGGTGCAGATCACAGTGGCATGAATATACTTCTTCGCGATCATAGATTGAAACGCTGTCATGGCCTTGTCGAAGTCGTTCTGCATGCTGGCGTCGAGAATCTGCTGCTGCAAAGCAACGAACTTAGACCCGTGTTCTGATCTATCCGAGTCCACCGTGAGCTTCCCGGCACTTTTTCTCTTCTTGGTCTCATTTTTAGAGAAGCGAAGCTTATTGGAGTCGCTGTCTTGTCGCTGCGTGATCGTGGAAAAGGGTGTCGTCGAAATGTTCGTTCGGAGGCTGAAGCGGCTTAGCCACACCCTGTGTGCCTGGAGCTGGCCCTGAGCTCGAGACAATCTGCTGGCGAGCATCGTGGTGCCGTGTTTGGGATAACGAGATCCGATATATGTCCAGTGGTGTAGTTATGAAGAGGTCATGGGAATATTTTCTCGCATGCGCTCTGGACGACGTCTCGAGCGGGAGTGTTGCCGAAAGTTGCGACTGCTGCTGGCTGAACCCTGGCTGGTGGGCTAACTAGCCTGAGGGAGAGTGACAGATGCCACCTTGACCACCACAGACATACAAACACTCCGACAGGCCACCGTTGACTACACCACCCCAACCCAAGACGCTCGATATACCAACATCGTTCGAACTGTAATTTCCGTCAGAGAGAGATCACCCGCGCGGCAATCCAATCCATCCCATTCACACCGCAACCATGGCGCCGAACATGTCCCTGTTCAGCGTGAACGCTATCCTGCTGCTCTCGGCCGACGACAACTCGCGCATTCTCACAAAATACTACTCTCCTCCTCATCCTCCCGCAAACGCTGGCAACAATTACCCCGGCGCAAACCCCTACCCGACCCTCAAGGACCAGAAAGCATTCGAGAAGGGTCTCCTGGAGAAGACAGCCAAGTCAACAAACGATGTGATCCTCTACGATAACAGGATTGTGGTCTACAAGACCGAAGGCGATGTCATGCTCTACGTTGTTGGTCCTGCGGATGAGAACGAGATCATGCTCTACAGCGTTGTGCTCGCTCTGAGGGACAGCTTGAACATCCTCCTCAAGTAAGACTACACCACACGCCCAATTCTCGGACTGTAAATCACTAACGTCATCGCTACAGGAACTCCGTCGACAAGCGCACTCTCATCGAGAACTACGACCTTGCCTCCCTAGCCATTGACGAAATCATCGACGACGGCATCATCCTCGAGACCGACCCCGTGGTCGTCGCAAGCCGCGTCTCGCGCCCACCCGCCCAGGACACCCCTAATATGCAAAGCGTCGACCTCAGCGAAGAGGGTCTGCTCAAGTTGTACCAGTTCGGCAAGGCGAAGCTGGGCGAAAGATTGAGGCAGGGTCTGTAAGGGAGGTCCCTTTTGCTTGGGATAGACATAGCAGGGCGTTCTGGGAGTTTTACCAAAATGGGCGGAACAAGCTGTTGTCGGACGGCATGCTTTTAGATCGGTGGTTATGACTAGATGATGCGAAAGTGTTACATTTACTGGCCAGAGGCTATTTCAGGAGATGTAGCATGTTGACTGCTGTTTTATCTTTGCTCAGTCACATAAGTCCATACACGAATGAATGTTTGGGTACTCTGTGCAAGTCATGCCACTGATGTTGCAGGATGATATATCGACAGACTGTTAGAAGCAGGACTTGATGTCGCGTGTGATAGGTTTGTGCGTGTATCCGATCGCATCGCTGCATTAGATGGGAGTTTTCCGTGTACAAGATGGATCCTACATTTTTTGTCCTTGTGATGAGCATTGCATCACGCATCTACTTTGATGTTATATGCGTACATGAAGGCATAAAATCCCTACTGCATCCAGGTGTACTATAGTAACTCAAGATCTCAAACCATCCACGCATTAGGTATTGGGCGACATGCTTCCACCAGTGGACTTTGGTGAATGACGTCGGGAGCTTGACCGCAACTCGGAAGACGTTAAATAGAGTCGATGCTTGTTGACATCAATTCAAACACACGCATGTAAGGTATGCAAGATGCTCTCAAGTCTTCAATACGCCAGATGAAAGCAGGCGCTTACGACGAATCGTAAGAAGTGAAGGCACGATGGGGCTCTGATGCCTGACGCCCCAAGGCTACCTCACAGTAGCTGGCGTGCCAACACATCCACATCGACACGCCATCATATGGCATGGCATGGCGTGAGGCCCAACCTCTGGATCGCACATCCATCATTCACCACCAGGGATCCGTGACGTCTCGCGATTCAAGGGCACCCTACGATGTGAGACACTCCTGCAACCCAACATACTGAGACAACGAAAGTGCCGATCCAAGAATGCCACTTCCGCCGCCTCACCGCTGGTATCCTCCTCAAAGAACAGCTCACCAAAATGCCCGACGCTGTCTATTGCCCTTGGTGCGGCCTCAAGAGCCGTGACACGTATGCAATCCAACTTCACATAGAAGAACAACACACTGAAGACTCGCCTTTCAGAGTCCGCAGAACCTCACCAGTCAGACCTCGCCGTAGTGAAGGATCGAGTGTGGTCTCTTCCGAGCACTCGGAGAGAAGCGAGCGATGGATCAAATGCACTCGAAGAGGTTGCGGCGAGTACATGCCAAATTGTGACTTCGATCAACATCTGGACATGCACGATGCTCTTCCCTCATCCAAAACCAACTGGAGCGAACAAGTCTCACCGCGCGTTGCGAATGGTTCAGGGTACGGCAGACCTCAAGTCGAGAGCGAAAAAGCAGCATCCCAGGCATCCTCATCACCATCAACAAAATCGGCCGCATCGAAGAAATCCGGAAGCTCGAAATCCGCAAACTCCAAAGCCCCTCCCTCAAGCGTATCCTCCATCAGCAGCTCCGGCCGCCCCAAAGATGCCCTGAAAGAGCGCCAAAACGGCCGTCTAGGCAAGAAAGAACTCGGCCCGTACGCCTTCGAGAAAGCCATGCCACCCAAAGTCCGTCGCCAACTCGAGAATGCCTCCAAACCAAGCTACGAATGCCGCATCGGACCCACCGGCAGGATCCAGCGCGAAGCAATCGTCTACAACCAAACTCCTCGTCCAATCCCCATGCTCGCTGAACTCAGCGCTCTCGATCCGACGGTCGAAACGGCTTACTTCTGCCATAAGAGCGTCAAGCACGTGCACAAGCTGATGGTAGACGGGAATTTCTGTGGCTACTGGAACATCCAAATGCTGCTGTCGTACCGCCTCGCCAAAGTCGAGGATCCGGCGCATGGAGTCTTGCCTCTGCCCAACGTGATTGAAATCCAAGACACGATCGAAGCCGCCTGGGATGCTGGGACTTGCTCGTTCGGCCGCACTGAAACGGGCGGCATTCGTAACACTCGCAAGTGGATCGGGACTCATGAGGCGGCGGCGTACTTTCTGCACCTCGGCCATCCAGTGACAGCTCTCTCGTTCAAGACGCCTGCAGATTCTAAGGCACCGCCGGCGCACGTGCAACTGTTAGATTACGTCGAAGCATACTTCATGTCTGGACTCGATGGCGCAGCTACAGTCGGCTCTTCACGAATCACCGATCTGCCGCCGATTTACTTCCAGCGGCCAGGACACTCGACAACAATCGTCGGCATGGAGAGGAGGCAAGGTGGCGAGCGAGTGCTGCTCGTTTTCGATCCTAGCTTCGACATTACCGAAGCGATGAAGGAGTTAACCGATGGTCGAGTTGGGAGGGGAAAGATCGAGAGGGTCATGTCAATCTTCCGACAGGATGCCCTTAGGTTGGCGGATTGGACGGAGTATGAGATTTTGATGTGAGTATTTCTTGCTCGGATGTGTAATGTTGCCACAGACTTGCTGACCACGAGTGAACAGCCCACAAGCTCAAAGTGAAGGCTGATGAGCCTGAACTCCCGCCAACGTCTCGTATGTGAACGCTGAGTATCTCTTGTGGGATGGATGAGCGTTCTTCTAGGGTAGAGCATCTGGTCTGGTCCTCCGACCAAACACACATATAGTCCAAACCACCTGCTGAATTTCTGCACAGTCAAACCATAGTGTGACGCCTTCGTAAGAGTCAGAGGTCTATCTCAAAATGTATCAATATCATACACAACCAAGATCTATCCCCTAATCTACAAAAACCTCTGCGACTCCGCTCCGAAATCCTTCCTCCCCTCCCAAACCCCCACAGCATCCGCAAACATATCCCTCGCATGAATTTTACTCCTCAGCCTAGCACAAAGCAAAAACGCACCACTCAACTTGCGGTGCAAGCTATAAGTCTCCTCCGGGGGCGGGGCCATGCGCTCCCTCAGCATCAGGCCAATATTCGCCCTGACGCGATCGGTGATGGTCTGGCCGTCGAAATCGTACACTTCAGGCGCATTCTGGGTGAAAGGCTCGCTGAGCGTGAGGATGGAGTCGACGTGGGCGTCGAGCATTTCCTTGCTCTCGCGGCCGGTCAGGTAGCCCAGTTGGATGCTCAGGTCGCGGCAGGCGGCGCGGTCGCGCTTGCTGGCGGCGATGAGGAGGGACACGTAGGGTTCGACGAATCTGGCCGGGAAGTCGCGGCTGGCGCCGAAGTCGAGGAGTTCGAGTTTTTGGGTTTCCCGGTGGTACAGGAAGTTGGTCCAGTTGGGGTCGGTTTGCATGAAGCGCCATTCCATCAGTTCGCGCAGGCAGAGGCGCAGGATGTTAGTGCCGATCCAGTCGCGCTCGGATTGCGAGAGGTCGGCGATCTTGGTGACTGCTTTGCCCATCATGAATTCGGAGGTTAGGACGTCTTGGCCGCAGGCTTCGGGGTAGATTTCTGGGACGGAGAAGGTGGTTTGTTCTTCGGCCAGGAGCTGTCTGAAGCGGATGCAGGCTTCGGCTTCGCGCTCGTAGTCGCATTCCCAGCCTAGTTCGGTGCGAGCGTTGGCGATGGTTTTGTCGAGGTAGAGGCCTTTGGGGAGAAGGCGGCTGGCAGTGAGGAGGAGGGAAAGGTTGTTGAGGTCGGAGTCGATGCTGTTCCTGACACCAGGGTATTGCACCTTAACAGCGACCTCTTTGCCATTGGACTTCAACGTAGCCTTATGCACCTGTCCTATTGAGGCCGCAGCGAATGGTCGCTCTTCAAACTCCGAGTAAAGATCTCTCCAATTCTCACCAAGACTCCGAACGAGGACTTGGTTGCGTTGTGAAGGAGGCATGTAGTCTGCGCTATCCTGCACTCTCTGCAGAATGGTGTTGATGGTGGCTGGCAGCACCTTAGAGTCTTGGAAACTCATCATCTGGCCCAACTTGAGAGCGGCGCCTCTCATCTTGCTCAGCTTGGCTACCAGGCGGTTCATGTTGGCCTCGCTGAGCACCAGACTGCCATCAGCTCCATTTCCAGTGAAACGCTTAAACCCCTCGCCCATTGCACCGAAAGCCATGCTTGTAGCAAGACCACCGTACTGCCAGAGACGTCCGAATCTAGATTCTGGTACTCTGGACTCGCGCATCTCGTAAGGCGTTGGTGCCTGTTTCGGGGCAGCTTCTGCCTCGGCCGCTGACTCCTGCATAATGGACGCCGCCAACTTCTCGGTCTCAGCATCCACAGCAGAGGGCGGAGTCTCTACAGGCTTCGACTCGGTCGCAGCAGCTTGCTGCTTCCTCTTCTCCATAGCCGCCACCATCTCCGGCAGAGGTTGGGCGGCCATCTTCTTCCTCCCAGCATAAGGATTCGCACTGCCACTCTTCGACTTCCCAAGCGCCTGTGACACTTTCGAGCTGCTGAAGATATCCAAATTGACACCCTCGGGCGCCTCCTCCTCCTCAACCGTAGGCTGGTCCTTCGCAGTATAGTAAACGTCCTGATTCAATCCCTTCTCTTCCACATGCACATCCCCACCCTGACCCTCAGCAAGATGCTTCGGCAGCTTCACCCTAGGCAAAGACAAAAGCTCCGGACTGACGCTCCCAACCCTCTCACTGAAAGTATCCCTCCCTTCATCCACCCCCCTCACCCTCCCCAACCCATCCGCCTCCACAGCCGGAATCTGCTCCTCGGCCTCCCTCTGCGCCCTCCTCTTCTGCAACCCCTCCTCTTCCCCTCTCCACCCATCGCCCGAAGGCTTCGTCCCCGCGCCCCTCAAAATCTCATCGCGAACCCTCTCTTTGGCGTTCTTCATGCCCTCGTCCCAAGCGGGCTTCGCTTCCTGCTCGCCCACTCTCCTGGCCAACTGCCACGCCGCTCCAGCAGTGACGGTGACTCTGTCCGTTTGGTTTTTGATCGCTTTTCCCAATCCAGACTCGCTCCAGACGCGCCATTGCTGGCGGCGAAGGTCGAAGTGTTTTGCGCCGACGGCGCGGCCGGCTGAGGCCAGTTTGGCCGCGTCGAGGAGGCGTTTGCCGGACATTGTGTGTGATATGCGGTTTGCCGGGTTGGTGGCGGATGTGATTACTGCCTTTTCATATCATTTCGGGCGGTTTTTATCTTGCAGGCTGGCTATGGTGGGAACAATGGCTGGGTGGTGGTTCGATGGGACTTGGACCTCAAGGTACCCGACAAAATTCCCCCGGGCTTTGGAGTGACGTCTGGACTCTGGACCAGATTTGACGATCAGGGCAAACATCAATTGAAGACAATATCTATTCAACGAAGCACAAGGGAACAGAAATCGACAGTCAATGTAATAAAGAGAGCACAGGCAGGTCATGTAGTAATACATCATGTACCAAATTGTACAAGAAAATCATTTCGCTAGCAGTTATCAAAACACTATTTTTACACTTTAACCCCCCATCCATCGCCATGCAAGATCGCTGTGAGAGAGAGGAGAGAGAATATATAAAAACATCTCGAAAGAACTCTTCTGACAAGCAAGAAGCAGCTTCTCACAAAATAGAATACAAACTTTTTTTTGTACACACGTCTCGCCGGGGTATCATACGGGTGTGAGCCCCATTCTCGGGGACTTCACGGAGAGGTCAATTGAACGGAGGCCGTTAAAAGCTTTTTCAAGCTTAGAACATGCCACCGCCCATACCGCCCATACCACCCATGCCACCGGGCATGCCACCCATGGGAGGAGCGGCGCCAGCGGGCTCGGGAGCGTCAACGATGGCGACCTCAGTGGTACCGAGGAGAGAGGCAACACCAGAGGCGTCCATGAGACCAGTGCGGACGACCTTGAAGGGGTCAAGGATACCAGCGGCGATCATGTCGACGTACTGGCCCTTGGAGGAGTCGAAGCCCTTGTTGAAGTCCTGTCCGAACTCATCCATGAGCTTGCCAACAACGACAGAGCCCTCGGTACCGGCGTTCTCGACAATGGTGCGAGCGGGGCGGGTGATGGCGTTCTTGACGATGGAGACACCGAGCTGCTGGTCGAAGTTGGCAGTCTTGATGTCGTTAAGTGCGTTGGCAGCGGCCTTGAGGAGGGCAGTGCCACCACCGGGGAGGATACCCTCCTCAACGGCGGCGCGGGTGGCGTTGAGAGCGTCGACCATGCGGTCCTTCTTCTCACCGACCTCGACCTCAGAAGCACCGCCAACCTTGATGACGGCAACACCGCCAGAGAGCTTGGCGAGGCGCTCCTGGAGCTTCTCCTTCTCGTAGTCGCTGGTGGTGGGGTCGGCCATGACGCCGCGGATCTGCTCGCAGCGCTGGGCGACAGCGTCCTTGTTGCCCTCACCGTTCAGAATGACAGTGTCCTCCTTGGTGATGGTGATGGAGCCAGTGGAGCCGAGCATGTCAGCGGTGGCCTTCTCGAGCTTGATGTCGAGCTCGTCGGTGAAGCAGGTACCGTTGGTGAGAACAGCGAGATCGCCAAGGATGCTCTTGCGGTTGTCACCGAAGCCGGGGGCCTTGACGGCGGCGACCTGGAGCTGGCCACGGAGCTTGTTCAGGATGCAGACGGCGAGAGCCTCACCCTCGATGTCCTCAGCAATGATGACCAAAGGCCTCCTCAGCTGCTGGGAAGCCTCAAGAGCGGGAACGATGTCCTGAACAGCAGAGATCTTCTTCTCGGAGAGGAGGATGAGGGGCTTCTCGAACTCGACCTTCTGGGCCTTGGTGTCGGTGATGAAGTAGGGGGAGATGAAGCCACGGTCGAACTTCATGCCCTCGGTGACCTCGAGCTCGTCCTCGATGGTCTTGCCCTCCTTGACGGTGATGACACCCTCCTTGCCGACCTTCTCCATGGCGTTGGAGAGAAGCTTGCCAATGTGCTGGTCACCGTTGGCAGAGATGGTGGCGACCTGGCCAATCTCGTCGCTGGTGGTGATGTCGCGCTTGTTGGCCTCAATGTACTTCACAACGGCCTCCACGGCAGCCTGGGTGCCTCTCCTCAGATCCATCGGGTTGCAGCCAGCAGCGACGTTCTTGACGGTCTCGGAGAAGATGGCACGCGCGAGGACAGTGGCGGTGGTGGTACCGTCACCTGCGACCTCGTTGGTCTTGCTGGCGACATCCTGGAGAAGACGAGCGCCGAGGTTCTCAAACTTGTCCTTCAGGGTGACAGCGCGAGCGACAGTCACACCGTCCTTGGTGATCTTGGGAGAGCCGAAGCTGGACTCGATGAGGACGTTGCGGCCCTTGGGACCGAGGGTGGTGGCCACGGCCTTTGCGAGGGTGTCGACACCCTGGAGGAGCGATTGCCTGCCCTCAACGCCGAACTTGAGCTCCTGTGATAATCCGTCAGTATGTTGTATCCCCATGCTTCTGATCCCCCTCATGACAATGCGGCCGTACCTTGTGTGCGAATCTCTGCTGAACGAGAGAACCAGAGTTGACCCTGGTGCTGCGCAGGGCAGCCCTGGGGGCGGAAGCGAAAGCACGCTGCATGATGAAGAATGTAGAGAAATAAAAAGGATTAGAGGGTAATGACACAAACAACTCCGCTGCTCCAAGAGTAGTCGTGGACACGTGGGAAGGTGGAGGAGATGGAAGGGGGAGATGGAGATGGTTTTGTGATGCTGCTTGGAGAAGACGTTCAAGTTTCCTTTGGTTTCCGAGAGAACTTCGGCATTGGCCGCATGAGTGTCTGAGCTCAAGGCTAGACAGAGCCGAGGCCTATCTTTTTGCCATTTTGCTGCCACGAGTGAATATAGCGTATTACTAAGTGATCAAAGTCTAGGGTCTGGTATTGCGGTTCAGGGACAGAAGTCACTATTTATATGCAGATTGTGTATATGTCGAGAATGCTGTTGTTGTGATATCTGCACTATAAAACATAGCAGCTTCACGCTGTCAAAGCCCGAATTCACTAAAGCATCCCCCTTTAGTCCGAGCGACGTCTCTGGCGTCTGGTAAAACTGCATACATGTGATGGATAGTGGATAGACAGAACGCCGAGTAACATGAAAAAGGAGTCAAAGCGGCTATGCTTTCCAGTGGCCCATGATCGTACCAATGTCGATGCGCCGATGCAAGTATAAAAAAGCACAGCGTCTCGAACCAACAGAAAAGGCAGCATTCGGTCTCGCCATTGCCTTCGCTCAATGCTGTTTGATGTCAGTAGTGCTCATACTCTCACACTGCAGGCTCACTTACATCGACATCTTCCCACGCGCGGCCTTGCACGTTTGACAGCTCCTCCATCGACATGATCTTGCCGGTGGTGACTAAAAAGATCATCGAGTCAGCCTGCGATTCCCCAACGAGCACCTCACGAAGTAATACTTACAGTAACCTGCATGAATTTTTGCGTCAATCTCAACACGGCCATCCTCGGGGATCATCTCGTCCGGAATCGGCACCCGCTCATGAATCGGAATGCCTTGGCTAACAATAGCATCGTGTTTCATGTCTGACATGCTTAGCATGCGATCGATCTTGGTGATACCCAGCCAATGCAGGATATCCGGCATCAAAGCCTGGAATCGCATGTCCTTCACACCAGCAATATTTTCCGTCCGCTTGAAGTACTCGGACGCCTTATCCGAACCACGCTTGCGGGCGTTGTAGACCAGATACTTGGTGACTTCACCCAAGGCACGACCTTCTTTGCGGAAATAGATGACAACTCCAGAGCCACCCTTCTGCGCCTCCTTGACGGCCTCTTCAATGCCAAAGATAAGATATGGTCTGCAGGTGCAGATGTCAGACCCAAAGACATCAGAGCCGTTGCATTCGTCGTGTACTCTGAGAGCGAGCTTAACATTTGCATCACTCATCTTCGCTGGGTCACCAAAGCAGTACACCGTCAGACCTCCAATTGGTGGCAAAAACGTCTTGATGTCGCCTCGAGTGATCAGTTCCGGGTAGCTTCCACCAGTGTGTTCGAAAAGGGAGCGTCTTAGAGTTCCTTCGTCAATGCCGAAACGCTCTGCAACTCCAGGAAGGTTCCACACAGGCTCGACAGCAAACTTGGTCACATTCAACTCGCCTGCCTCGTTAAGGCAGATCTTGCCGTCTGGTACAAGCCTACCCTTTCTAACGCTGTCTTCAAGCTCGGGAAGCCTCATGTGGGCTCTGGTTACTGCGATGGTAGGCCTGATTTCGATGTTCTCGTCCCGAATCAGATCCTTATAAAGCCAAGGCGCCAGATGACCGAGAGGGTCCATCGCAACGATCTTCTTGGGATCAGACCATGCAGGAAATGGGCCTATGTTGGCAGCAGGCTCGGTGTTGGTGAAGTCAGGCTTGTGGTCAGTGTTCAACTGCTGGGAACCGACGGCAAGAGCATAGTAGATGCTGTATGATCCGCCGTGGGCACCAATGGCGTTGCGTCTGCGAATGGTGGACGGGCTACGGGTCACGACGACCGGTCCTCTTTCTTTGGGGTCCTTTGCACCTGGTGAGATGTGAGCAAATGGTGATGATGCTGAACGAACATGATAGACTTACCCCAGTTCAAAGGGATGGGATCTACACCTGCTTGGCCAGGGTAAGATGTCAGAATGATCTTGGAAGTGGTGCTGGACCTTCTACCAGGTGGCGGTGAAGCAGGTTGAGAATGTTCAGTGCTGGCATCCTTGTTTTGGCCGTCTAACGAGCTGATGCTGTCCCTCGAGCCATGTGCTCTGGGTGGCATCTTGGGACTAGGAAGGCTGGCATCATGAGCAATACCATCTTGGACCTGCTTGATTCCAGCAAGAGTGTTCACACGGCCATTGATAGCATCTACCGAAGAGGCGAGCTGAGAATGGTCTTGCTTGAGAGACTTGAGCGATGACAGGATCTCTTGCAAGATGGCGTTGGTGTCCGGTGCAGGCTGGCTGTTGGTAGCCATCGTTCTGTATATCGAATGAAGTCAAGAGCAGATGGTTGGGAAGGTTGGTAACGGTGAAGCAACGTGTATATAAGAGTCCAAATGGATTGTTTGCCTCGCACCAGACAGATGCGGATTGGTTGGTCAGGTCGCGAGGTTGCTTTAATGTGAATGACACAAAGGTGTAGTGAGATGTCTGATGTCTGATGTCTAGAGGATCTATGATAGATGTATTGACAGGGACCGGGGAGAGGCGTGGCAGCTTCGGCTATCGAGACGAGATATGCAGGATTGATTAGAGTAAGAGTTATAAGTGTCCTTCTTATCGCCTCACCCGACGAAGACAACAACACACCCCGCTCTCCCACCTACGAGCCCAAGCGTCTGGAGTTGACCGGTCGGCTGCGCTTGCTGCCAGCCGGATGCAGATAGGGCTCGCCCCTCCGCTCCCGACGGCACGGCACGAGCCGACTGACGTTAGTGAGCGCGATGGCTTGGTCGCATCGCTTCATCAATTGTTGAAACGCCTTTGAGTCCTCCTCTATCTTGACAAACCACACATTACCACTCTACACACTCCTGCCAGCATGGTAAGTCGGTCGCATCATATACCCTGATCTATCTGACACGTTTCAGGGAAAACGCAAGAGTTCCTCCAAGCCCCAGGGCCCCAAGAAGGTATGCGACAGCCTGCGAATCGAATTCCGAGAAACACAACACTCACACTACAATAGCGCGAAGGTCTTGCGACAAAGTTCAAATGCGTCTTCTGTAACACCGAGGATGCCATTTCTACCAAGATCGACAAGAAGGCCGGTGTCGCCAGTTTGTCCTGCAGCCACTGCGTCCAGAGCTACCAGATGTCTGCCAATTGTGCGTGTGCCTGTCGCACCAGATTTGCCTATGCTAAGAGCGCATTTTACTGACTTCTCTCATTAGACCTGACACAGCCCGTCGATGTCTACTATGACTGGATCGACGCTTGCGACGCCGTCGCTCAAGAGCAGAACCCCCAGCCCGCCTCATCACAACCCGCCATGCCCAGAGTCAGCCAGCCCAAATCGCGCGCAGGTCTTGCGCCTGGAGAAAAAATCACTGCGGAAGATGATGGTTTCATCGATGACGAGGGTGTTGAGGAGGAAGAAGACTTCCGCGATGAAGAGTAATGTACGACTCTACGGTGGCTGCATGCCTATATCAAGGATTGCGGAGGGAGCATACCTGTTTTATGAAGTGTTGCAGACCATATGGATCATGGATGGGAAAAGTGCATTATGGGAGGCGTAGAGGGAGTTGATCAAGCCTACGGGATGGTTTTATTTTACAGCACGGCGTTCGGGCTCGTCCTACCCAGGGCGTGAGAAATGAGAAGAATTTATCAAGGGATAGATATCCACTAGGCCGTCTACCAAGCACACAGGCTTGCAGTAATTCAAGATGCAACCAAAGCAGTTAGTACTAAGGTCGCAGTGGTCGGCAAGGAAAGCCTGTAAGAATTTATAGGTAATCCAAAAGGACCTCCAGCCAGCCACTCAGAGCATCCAGGTATGTCAACTCCAAGCCAGTCAGCAAACTTATTATCTTATACAGAAAGAAAGCTAAATGCAAATATTCAGCAGACGCACCCCGAGAACCTGTTATCTCCGACATGGACTTTTTTTTCATGCTCTCTCACTTCTCGCCCGTCGCTACACCATCTAACCAACCCATCGACAACCCTTCACCCGACTTCCCATACAAGAATTCTACACCAAACAGCTCATGACCACGCGATCGGTTCAACACGTCTTCTAGTCACACGCGGTCTCTCTTCGGCTCACACTGCAACATCTACGTGACCTTCCGCTCTCCTCGATATCATGTGCATGCTCATAATATCTTGAAATAACCACATATTCACCTTGGAGCCGCCCGTCTACTTCTCGCCTTTCGACGACACAACATATCGAACACATCCTCAAATCTATCTCGCAATCGACAAGTCAACGCGACCATCCGAACGAAGCTCTTAAGCGCCGACCGAGATTCCAATAAAAGAAAACCCGGACCTCACTCCACTTCTTGAGTGTAATCCACCTGCTCGTACCATGGGCCAGCCACTTTCCAGACCTTCTTCGGCATCTTCCAAAATGTCGCACCAAATGGCAGAATTGTCGATAAAAAAAGTTCCCCAAGGGGACATCTCAACAAAAGTCTCCGACGGCCGCGACTTCTCATCCCGGCACAGACCCACTCAATGAAGGGACGAGGGAGCGCTCTATCCCCAGCCACCCCGACGAGGTCGCAACTTCACACCAAGCCAATCAAATCGACAACGCCTCCGGCTCTTCGCACTCCAATCGCACTGAACACTCTCCCTCAGGCATCAACGATCCATATACTATCACTCACTGCACAAGCAACGATACCAACTTCGCTACATCTTCCGGCACTAGCCAACGCTCTCCTTCAGGCATCTACCAGGCATACGACACTCACTATCCCCACTGCGACCAAAGCGACAACGCATCCACAATGAGCACAGCTTCCAACGAGACGGCAATTCTGAGCCCGAAAGAGAAAGTCGACTCCCACCACCCACACGGTCTCGCCACACCACCAGCCTCACAATCCCACTCGACTAAGGGTCTCGCCAACCCTCCCGCCAAAGCTCCTGCTGCATCTCAAGCACACCCAAAGCGCAAAAGATCCGCCTCAGCCCCTGCCACTCCGCCATCATCGGACTCCAACGCCTCCACCAACAACAACGACGACGATGGAGACGAGTTCGTGCCCCTCCGCCGCTACCCATCCCGCCAATACAAACCAACGCCTGGCCTCTCCACCCCTCCCCCCGAACCCACCCCTACCAGACCCCCCACCGCCGTCGAAAGAAAACTCGCCTCCCTCGCCGCCACCTTCGCGCGCCACAACGCCCGCACCCCCGCGCAGCGCCACACCCTCCTCCATGACAACACCTGGAGCAGACGCCACTCCTCCCTGCAGCCCGACATGGGAGTTTTCTGCTGGCTGCACGCCCACCGCGAAGACATCTGGGCGTCGGAAGAGGAGGCCCGCTCGGGTTTCACGTGGATGTTCGCGGACGAGTACGCGGAGAGCCTGTGGCAGGCGGAGGTGGTGGAGTTGAATAGTGTGTCGTATGAGTTCTGGGGCAGGACGGATGTGAGTGTTGAGGAGGCTTGGGGGGTGCTTTTCGGGGGCGAGGAGGGGTTTAGGTTTGACCGTGCTGGTGGGAGGAGAGTGGAGGAGAGCGTGGGGCCTAGGGGAGAGAAGATTTAGAGGTGATGGGTGGTTGTTCTCGGTTGTCTGATGATGGTTGATTCGGATGGAAGGAAGAAGGACGACCTCTCTCGACACTGCACTGCACTACTCGGGACAAGACTCCTTTCGCTTTGCTTTGCTTTGCTTTGCTTTGCTTCGCTTCTCTTCGGTTCGCGTGCGGCACAGGCAGACTTGTCCGTTCGCGCAATTCGATATTATTTGTTTTTGGACTAAGGAGGAGGAGGAGGAGGAGGAGGAGGAGCAGAGAGGAACGGACACTCTTTTGGAAACTCGCACCTTAATATCAATAATAGTAATAGTAATAGCAACAACTTATACCCAGAAAATGAAATGGAATAGTCAATGATACAACAAGGTATTAGTCTCAAGGCGTAGCATCCCAACACACGCAGGTACCTAGACAGGCTGAGCACCACACTACTACTACTACATGTGCTCGCGGAGTTGACTCGAGTTCTCGAGTTCTTAGGTATGGTCTCCGAGAAGCCGTCCAAGTCACTTCCAACATCTCATCTCATTTTCGCGAGAAATGTCTTTGGCGGATCACTGGAGTCAACGACTTGTAGTCATTCCAATAGAAGACGTTGTCTTCGCTTGGAGCCAGAAACCCTACGGAAAGAATCAGAAGAATCAGCCCAGCGGGAGTTAGCGTAGTAAGGCAGATCAAAGTGAAGTGAAGTGAACTCAAGTAAAAGAAACAGAAGAAGAAAATCGATAACAAAACTCTATATCCCACACCGAACAAAACAAGACGCCATGGCAAGTACAACAAACAAACAACGGCAGTACCTCAGCCGACCCCATCCTTACCAAACCATAGAAAGAAAGAACAGAAAGCAACGATAATAATAAAGAACCAAAGCCCAGAATCCAGAAGGATCGAAGAAGCGAGAATCGACCACACACTCTCTCTCTCTCGCTCTCTCAGAAGGTAAGAAACCACCGCCAAAAGAAATGTTAGAAGAAAAAAAAAACAATAATAAAAACCGCTGGGAACGCTTCCACGATGAAAAGCCTCTTCTCTTCCTTGCCTCGCCTTCCAAGACCTGTCCCGTGCAAGCAAGCGTGCGTGCGTCCGTGTCGCTCTTCCGATCTTAGTCGTGTTGTTGTCCAAAAATAAGCGGCCGTGTGTATAGCGTTCGTGAAGCAAATCCTCCGCCTTCCCTTGAGCTTCGCTCCAAGCGTGCATTGAGCCCATAAAGGTCCTCTCTGGCAAAAAGAAGAATCTGCCATCTCGTTTCCACTGTCAATCTTCCGTGTTGAAGGTCCCCTCCGTGACATGTCTCCTTCTCCTTCCTCCTCTTCTCCTCAACCCATCTCTCCCCGCCTCGAAAGCAACCCAACCCAACCAAAAAAGCGAAAGGAACCATCCCAATCGCAACACCCCCATCCTCCCATCCATCTCTTCCAATCCCTTCCAATCCCCTCAACCATGCGCATCTTACATAACCGCGCACTTAGTATTCCCCTCCTTCGGCTGCCCAGCCTCCTGACCCTTCTCAATCTCCGCGATCATACCTTCGAAAGCCTTGCCGACATTCTCATTGTAGCGCGCGCTGGCCTCGGTGAAGCCGCAGCCGAGTTCCTCGGCGAGTTTCTTGCCGTCCGCCAGGGTGACTTGGCGCTGTTCGGGGCGGAGATCGGATTTGTTGCCGACGATTGTGAGGGGGACGGTGTCGGCGCCCTGGGAGGTGGGTGGTTAGTTGGTTGTGTGCGTGGGAGGGTTGAGTGCATGGCTGCGCCATTGGACTTGTTTGGAAGGGCGAGGTGGAGAGCGCGATTTGCGCATGCACCCAAGAGCAACAAAATCAAGAAGAAAACCGGCTCAAAACTCACCAAATGATTCAGAATCTTGTCCCTGATAATGCGCACCATCTCAAAGCTCTGCTTGCTGCCCACGGAGTAGACGATCATGTACCCATGGATGCCAATGAAGTGCTTGGAGTTCAAGATGCTGTACTCGTCCTGGCCGGCGGTGTCGATCATCTCGACGGCAAAGTCATGGTTGCGGTAGCGGATGACTTTGCTGAACGTGTTCTCGATCGTGGGGTAGTAGGAGTCGACGAAGTGGCCGTCGACGTATTGGACGGTGAGGGAGGATTTGCCTTTGGAGGTAGCATGTTTGTTAGAAAGGTTTGGTGGTTGTGGAATGGGAGGTGGTGGTTGGTATAATAGGGAAGAAAGAAAGAAAGTGCTTACCGACGGACCTGCTGCCGACAATGGCCATTTTGCGCTGCTTCTGTTGGGGAGGCATGATTAAAAGGGTGTGTGTGTGTTAAAGAGAGATGGAGTGTGTGTGCTGATGCCGAAGACAAATATTCGGCGTAGAGGATTATGTGATATTGGTAAGAGAGGTGGAAACAATAGAAACACACAATGGATGAGTGTCAAAGCAAAGATGCGATCACATGCGGCGGCAAACGTCAGAGGGAGAGGGAGAGAGACTGGAGTAGAGAGATCCCTTCTCTTGCCTTGTCTGCTTCGGCCCGGTGTGGGCGAAAGTCTAAGAAACGGCAATAATATCAAACTCAATTCCATTTCAATACATCATAATGTCTC
This sequence comes from Cladosporium sp. MBC 237, assembly GCA_030772445.1. NCBI lineage: Eukaryota > Fungi > Ascomycota > Dothideomycetes > Cladosporiales > Cladosporiaceae > Cladosporium > Cladosporium sp. MBC 237. The sequence continues at coordinate 98,090 of JAPHCH010000082.1, forward strand.
TCTCGACCCTGTCTTCCACTCGTTTGCAGAAGAGAAATGACATAGTCGAGATGAAGTACTCTATAGCTATACGAGACACTTGCACTACCTTAACTACTTACAACGCTATCATGAGCAAATTACAATCAATCAAGCTCATCTGACAGCCGTACATAAACAACATCAGAAGAATATTTAGACATTCCACCGCCTCCACTAGACAATTGCTGTTGCGCCAGCATTTCGTAAGCAAAAAAGAAGGATCGCCCAACGGCCCTCCGAATCTCGGCCAAATGACATAAAACACAAATCCTCCTGTACGTACCTCCTGAAGTACCTACCAGGTAGACAATTAATGCATCCTCCAACAATAGAAATCTGCCAAAAGCCACCTCATCTCATCCGCATTTGATCTGGCGAGACCCTCATTTAAGAAAGAACGATCAAGCGAATCTCAAACTTACATCCGTTGAGTGTCCATAATCAGGACCACCGAACCGCACAACCGAAAAAGACCGATCCTTCCCGTCTCACCGACGACGCACCAGGAAAACAACCACCGCAAATTTGAGTGGCTGGCTCGCATACGTTATGTTTCTTGGTTGCACTTTTCGGTTGGCGTTTTTTCCCCCTCTCCCCTCTCTTTGCGAAGCGCACGTACATGGGTGTCAGAGAGCTTGCAGAGAACAAGGAAGCGTTTTTGTCGCTTCTCGCCCCTTCGGCGGTTTGAGGTTTGGGATTGGGGTGCCGAGGTTGGGCTTGTGAAAATGCAAGATGGGTGGGAAGAAGGTTTGGCTTGGGTTAGTATGCTGAATGGGAAGGCAGTGTCGGATAAGGTGGAATGTAATGCGACGGCGTGGAATTTTCAACAATCGTTTGGTTTCTCTAGTTCATGTCCACTACTACATCTCCATCAACCAAAATGCAAGAATGTAGGTGGGCAAGGTAAGGTATGTAAGGTATGTAATTCGTTAACAACAACAATCATGGGGGGTATCTTCCAAACACGTATAAGAACACACACTGAACGTATCCTCCTCTCTCCTCTCCTCTCCTCTTCTTTCATGCTCTCGCGAACAAAAATTCCCATCCTCAGATCTCCGTTCGAAACACTTTCATTACGCTCATCCACTGCCCTCCCCCTCCTCCAATTTAATCAAAACCCCCAACAACCTCTCGGTAAAACTACTCCAAGCACCGGCCCCGCCACCGAGCTCTCCATCCCCCTCTCCATCCTTATCACCGCCCTCCAACCCATCAACCCTCTGATGATGCGCCACAAACTCCCCCACAGCCTGCACGAGCAAATCCATCTTCTTCCCCGGCAACAACGCCCTCACGACGCCCCTAGCCTCACCATCCTGGCAAAGATTCGCGAGCAGAATGGCCAAGTAGCCATACGCGACGTTGGCGGCGGATTCTTCCACGGACGCGGCTTCGAGGGCGCGTTCTTGGCCTTGGTGGAAGATTTGCACAATTGCTTCCAGGGAGGGGAGGGTGGGTGGGTCGATGGTTTGGTGTTGCGCGACGGGGCTGTGTTCGGTTAGGTTGATTAGGGTGCCGATGGAGAGGACGAGGAGGTCGAGGGTTAGTTCGGGGTTGGGCTCGGGTGTTGTTGTTGTTATGGTGGAGGTGGGTGGTGGGTTGTGGAGGGTGGCGAAGCCGGAGACTACGTCGGCAATGAGGTGGTGGATGGCGTTGTTGTTTGTGAAAGCGGAGCGTTCGATGGATGTGTCGTTTGTGATGTTTGCGCAGAGGCGGTAGGCGAGCCATTTCGTGTGTGGGGGAGCGTGCCAGCTTTCTGCAAAGACTGCTGGTAGAGTCGCTATGGATGTGATGCAGACTTCGGGCCAGTCGCTGGCTGCGGAGAGCGTTTTGAGGGCTTCCAGTATTGAGATGATGAGGTTTGCTTCGAAGGCTTTGCCGGCGTCGTTTTCCAGGCCAACGAAACCACCCTCTGGTATGAGCAGCGTCAGAGTCTCGAGGTCAAGCAGCTCTGATGTGTTACCCAGCTTTCGTAGCTTGCCAATCACGTAGTCCAAAGACTTGAGAGCGATTGTACGACTGGTAATAGTTGGGGGTGGACTACCGTTCCACAAAGATTCGAGTGCCTTGGTTTTCTCCGCCAAGGCAACCACATCACCTTGAGCTGACCTGGACATGTTGCTTCGGCGCTCCTTAACCATCTTCGAGATACCGCTCGTATCGCCGAGCAATCTGCCGAAAAAGGGGATAGCGTCGCGAAAGTTCTCGAAGGTGTGGCTTGGAGGTTCTGAATGAAGTAGTAGAAGAAGACTCGTGGCTAGTAGGAAGTCGGCAGGTGCATCCGAGGACGTTCTGCACTCTGCAATGAGAGCATTTTCAAAACCATAGCTAACGACCTGCTCGGCAAAGGGCTTTTCCAATAGCTTTGTGGTGAGATCGAGAAGCGCACCTCGCCGCCTGCTTCTTGCAGAGGACGCACGATCTGCAATATCTCCAAGCAAGTCTTCTATCTCGCCCATCACACGGGTATTACGGCCACCGGCACGCAACTCATGGATTGTTCGCAAGCCGCTGGTTGTACCCTCTTCAGGCTCCTCTTGGCTATGCGCATTGGACTGCATTGCTGGCACGGCCTTCCCAACGCGCCTAGCCGCTGCTGAAGGACGTTCCGGCACATCCATGGGTATATCGAGCATGAGAGCGCTTTCAATATTGTCGTCCGCGAGATGTGATCGCTGCTTCGCGTACGTAATAAGAGAACCACTAGCCACTGGCTTTGTTTGGCGATCTTGGCTCTCGTTTGGTTGCAGGGCGGGATCTGACTCACGACTCACGGGGATGTCGTTCATCACTGCATCACTCTGGGACAGCGGTAGACTCGGTCCGTCTTCTGTCATATTCTCATCCTCACTTGCATCACTTTCGTCGTCGCTCGAGTTTGCAGCCGACGCTTTCAGTCGATCGACGATCCTTGTCCGCCTTGCAGGGACGTCAGAACTTGATCTTTGTAGCTTTGCGGGAGCTTTGGGGGCCTTGGTTTTCTTCACCAAGTCTTCAGTGATGCTGAGTTTCTTCATAACGGTATTTGGAGCAACGTCAGATTCAAAAAAGTCCGCCCAGAGCTGGGTTTGTTTGGGTGTTAAAGTTCCCGTCTTCTGAATATGAGAGCCACTGTCACGATTTGATTGTGGAGTTGAAAGCGCCTTCTGGGTATCTTTGATAGCAGTTGGTGGCGTTGCGGGAGTTGAAGGAGTCTTTGATTCCGTTGTAGGGAATGCAAATTCATCTTCGTTAGGAAGCATGTCTTGCAGGCGTGAAGGTGCGGAGAGCCCTTTTTGAGGCGTCACCTTGCGGAGCGTGCCAGATTTATTGGAGCGCTGTCGACCTTGTGGCATTTTCTTCGCAATAGACTTCGTAACCTGGGCTGTATCATCGTCCGAAGGAATGTCAAATACGTCGACAGAGGTTGTCGGTGTCTCTTTTGGCGTTTCCCCAACGGTAGTCGCCGTACCTGTGCCAATGCTGTTTGTAGGCGGAGACGAAGGCTGAGGCGTTACGCGGCGCCGCTTGCTCTGTGATGTTTCGCTGGCGTTTGCCTTTACAGCTGAGCGCTTGGGCTGTGCTTTGGCAGTATCATCAGGCGCATTCTCATTCGAGAGAGCCTGATTACTTGCTTGCGATTTTTGACGACGCGCAGCAAGTCTCTCTTTAGCCGTCATAGGCACGGAGTCTGGCATGTCCCATTCGCTCTGTTGCGACCCACTCGTGCCCAACTCCTCTGACCCATGACCATCCTGCTTCACGTTACTTTGCTTTCCTTCCACTGATCTTGCAACAAGTCTGCTTCGACTCGATTTGGCCGTACTGGTGCTCTGCAAACTACCCTTTTTAGCCACCGACTTTTTCTCCCATGGCGCCAGTTTTTCTGAGTCTTCCTTGGGTTCCTCGACCAGCCGACTGCTGATCCGCTGCCTTGGTGGAAGAGGAGCTTGACTGAAAGTCTCTGTGCCTTCGTCGTCATCAGAGGGTATGTCGAATGGATCCTTCGCGCGGGGTGGTGATCGTTTCGGTTTGGATAGCGCTCCGGGTTTCTTCGCGGGCGACGCAGGTTTCGCGACTGGCGGCGGCGGGCTGGCAACCTTCACTTTGAGCACTGGTGCACGTAGATATTGCTTTCTCGGACCACGTTCAACGAGGGTGGAGGTATTATCGTCGTCCTCGAAGAAGCCAGCATTGGCCGGGCTGGATGCGTTGCGATTGCTTTTGCCATAGACGGTCTGTTTCTTGCGACGCGGTAGAGGCGTCGTTGTTGCGAAAGAGGCCATGACGTTGGCTTATGGAAATAGGTATGACAGCATTGGAGTGTGAGAGATTTGAATCAAGTGCGCGCACAAGAGTGGTGTTGTCGCAAAGCCGGCTCGAATGTTGTTGACATGTGACGATGCTTGCTTGCTTGAGGGAAGTGCCGTGAGCAAAGCCGGCGCGGTGTTGAGGGATCGTACAGGCAGGTGAGACGAGAGCGTCTGTTGTTATAGCAAACAATCTGGCGCCAATACTAGAGGGTGGGCGAACAGCGTGGCAGGATATCAAGAAGTACAATGAGAACAGGAAGTGATGCTCATATCAGATGTGGCGCGCGCGTTTGACTCTGCCACTCTGCCTCTCACCTCACTGCCAGAGCAGCCATCACTACGGCGGACTAGAAGGTATGTCTACCTTTTCAAGCATTGGCAAAGAATTAGGTGCGGGCCGCTTGACTGCGGGGCGCTCAAGGGTCTCGAGCTCGATCTTCTGCTGCTTGAGGCTCAAGGTCGCGTGTGGAGCTGTGTGATAAACGTTTGCGCCGCTCTTATCTCGAGTCTGCAACCCATCGCCTATCCTATCACTCCCACTTCTTTGACACACCATCCACCTTGTCTTCATATAATATCAGTTGCCCTAGCATACCTCTCTCTCAATTCTCAAACTCCTTTAACACCCATTACCCAACATCCTCCAGAAACAACCTCCACCATGTCCCAAAACACAACCAAAGACCTCGGCCGCGCTCCTAGCAAATGCGTAGGCCCCGACTACAGATCCGCAACCGAAAAACCCACCGCTACCGTTTCCACCGAGATTGCTCACGACAATGTGCACATCCTGCCTCAGACACCTCAACTCATCTCTCTCCTCACGTAGGTACACTTGCAGCCAACATCCAAAGCCAAAGCTGTACCGCAACCCAAACATGAGCGAGAGCTGATCCAGAGTTCCAGCATGATCCGCGACAAGAACACCGGTCGTGCCGACTTCATCTTCCACTCCAATCGTATCATTCGCCTGCTCGTCGAAGAGGGCCTCAACCACCTGCCCGTTCAGCAACACACCATCACCACGCCTGTTGGTAGGACTTACAATGGTGTGAAGTTCGAGGGAAAGATCTGTGGCGTCTCCATTATGCGTGCCGGCGAGTCCATGGAGCAAGCGCTGCGTGAGTGCTGTCGCAGCGTGCGTATTGGCAAGATTTTGATTCAAAGGGACGAGGAGACCGCACAGCCGAGGTTGTTCTACGACAAGCTGCCCGAGGATATTAGCGACAGATGGGTGCTGCTCCTCGACCCGATGCTTGCTACTGGTTTGTTTGATCGATTGCTGTTATGCGATGAGACTTGAAATACTGACTGATGTCACAGGCGGCTCCGCGCTCATGGCTGTCGATGTACTGCTCAGTAAGGGCGTACCTGAGGAGCGCATCCTATTCCTCAACCTTATTGCTTCTCCTGAGGGTGCAGCAAACTTCGCCAAACGCTTCCCTAAGCTGCGTGTGGTGACCGCCTTTGTCGACGAAGGTCTCGACGAGAAGAAGTAAGCCGCAACAGCAACCCAACATTTCACCGGCACAACTAACACGATCGGCAGCTACATCGTCCCTGGTCTGGGCGACTTCGGCGACCGCTTCTATACCCTATGATCGCCTCCAATACCATGTACAATCATCATGCGATTTCCGTCCGGATGGGAGAAAAGTACTTGACGGCTCCCCAACGTCTGCTACAAGGGCACGCGACACTCGCATCAAGTATCGGTACCTCAAAGTGACTTCGACCGACAAGGCATGCGCTGGCGGTGACGATCAGATTACCGCATTGCAATTCCTGCAAACCCCGCAGCAGTACAGAGGGGAATACGTATTTCTCCATCTGCGAACATGATCAGCTCGTCTCGATCTTGCAGATCAAGTTTCCTGATAATCGCTGAACGAGCGGGCAATCTTGCATATTATCGTCTTCTGTCGGGGTTACAACAACGGTGGGTGTCATTCGATCAGCCACCGGGTTGTCGTCTATAAGTGCCGTGTGTACAGTAGAGCCGCGAATTGTATAGCTGCATCTGGGTCTAGAGCCCCAGTGTTGAATTCTCGTAGCTTTCAAATGTAGCAGGGCTATAATGGAATGATTGATATAGCATCCAAACACCATGTGATACTGTACACAGGATACGATCTTTGTTCATTCGTAATTGCGTAACTCGTATCTTGAAAAGCCTTGATCAAACGCCCTTAGGGTTAGGGCAGCATCAACTTACGCTCGGTGTCCATTATTCTCAGAAAGAAAATCAATCACCGTCACCAAAGATCTAACGGATAAAATCGATTTTATCCAGCCTTTCACCTTCCCCACAACCTTGTCTCACAAACGCTTACCAAACCCTCGAAAATAGCCTATCGTGACAACCTTCGCTCGCCGAAACAGCACAGCAAAACACCAGCAAGAAGCCAGCAAAGTTGACTCTTGGCTTCAATAGCCGACCAAAACACTGGGGAGCTTCCGTCCGGAGAACTACCAAGCTGGACTCGAACGGCAACGTGATCCGAACGCAGGGCAGACGATCCAAGACCTCACTCGGAATCATAAACCCGACAATCGTGTATCATCAGGTCCCAATGAATATAATTTAAAACCAAACAGAACCAGCCCTCCCCATCTCTCACTTCTACTTTGCAATTCACAATCACACCCAACCATGCCCCCACCCGCCACCCGCCCAGGCGTAACAACAGCCCTCGCCTCCTTCGCAACCCTCGCCAGCATAATCGGAGCAATCCACTACCTGGAAATCCCCTCTCTCCTCTCGCAGCGAAAGAAAGCCCGCAAAGTCTCCCAGCGCTGCTACAACACCGAAGAAACCTACTCTCTCGCCGCCTTCAAAACGCTCACCAGCCAAATCACCCTGCCATTAACCTACCCTCTGGCGCAAGAAGTGCGCGAGAATGTCCCCATCTACGACTGCCTCAGCGACTCTTTTGGTGAGAAGAATCGTGAGGCGCTGAAAGACGAGTTATTCCACGTGCTTTATCATGGGCCTGGTGTGTATGTTCTACGGCACTTTTTCACGGACATGGAGGTTCTGGATGGCGCCAACGCGGCTTTTGCTTCGATTATTGAGAAAGAACTACAGGAAGCTGGAGGGGAGAAAGGGGATCATTTCGCGCCCGCGTCGGCGAACAGTAGGATTTGGAATTCGTTCTCGAAACACTGCCTGGAGGACCCGGCTTCCTTCGTCAAATACTACTCCAACCCGCTCTTCCGCCTCGTGAGCGAAGCGTATCTCGGCCCGGCGTACAAAATCACCACGCAAGTCAATGTTGTCAAACCGGGAGGGAAGGCGCAGGTTTCGCACCGGGATTATCACCTCGGTTTCCAGACGAAGGAGGATGTGGCGCGCTGGCCGAAGCCGATGCACGATGCTAGTCGCTTGCTCACTTTGCAGGGCGCGGTGGCGCATACGGACATGCCGCTCGACAGCGGGCCGACGAGGTTGTTGCCTTTCAGCCAGGGGTTCGAGGCGGGTTTCATGGCGTACAGGCAGGAGGAGTTCAAGGCGTTTTTCTTGGAGAAGTACATCGCGCTGCCGCTGGAGAAGGGCGATGCGGTTTTCTTCTCGCCCGCGCTGTTCCATGCTGCTGGGGAGAATAAGACGGAGGACTTTGAGCGCAGTGCGAATTTGATCCAGGTTTCGTCGGCGTTTGGGAAGACGATGGAGAGTGTTGATTCGTTGCCGCTGGTGGAGAGGTCTTGGGATTTGCTGGCTGCGAAGCATGGGAGGGAGGGCTTTACTGGTGAAGTCGAGGCGTTTGTGGCTGCGGTTGCGGAGGGGTATCCGTTTCCTACGAATCTCGATCGCAGGCCGCCTGCGCCTGGTGGTATGGCGCCGGAGAGTGAGCAGGATGTTCTGAGAAAGGCGCTTAGTGAGAGATGGGGGAAGGAGAGGGTTATGGATGAGCTTACTGCGATGCGCCAAGCGGGAGCTGCTTGAACTTGTCGTGGGTGTTTTTTCAGTTATTATTGGGTAATAATGGTACTCCCTCTGGAAGAATGGCAGTGTCGTCACCTAGGATGTGATGGGTGTTGCGCGTGCTCGGTCTGTATGCTATGTGCAGATTTACAAGCACAGGTGACCTTTCCTGTATGATGGCGAGGAATTTCGCCCTTCTTATCTAGCTGACAGGTGCCACGCTCAACCACGTCTGGCGCTATTGAACATGTCAAGAAGCATATTCTGCTGAGTCGGGGGCTGAGGCGGTGGCTGCTGTGCCTGGACGGCTGGAGCTGGCGAGCTACGGAAGAAATCTGTATCCGGGTTTGATGCGAATTTGGGTTGCTGTTGCTGTTGCTGTTGCTGTTGCTGTTGCTGTTGCTGTTGCTGGAATTGCTGGACGGGTTCAGGCATCATTGTTTGCGGCGGCGGCACCATCTGCTGCTGAGCCGGCTTGCCAAAGAGGTGCATGAGGTCAATTTGCTGCCCAGCAGAAGGCATTGCTTGTGGCGGCAGAGGTGGCTCTGCCATTTGCTGCGTCTGATATCCGACACCATCGTAACCGTAAGATTGCTCATTCAGGTCTGGCTCTTCGTATGCCTCCTCGGCCAGCTTCCTCCCTTGCTCGCATCGTAACGCGCACTCTTCAATAGCCATGGCCACAACCTCTTGGGTACTCGGTCTCACATTCTCTTCCGAGAAGATCCAAAGTCCGTAGATGAGCTCCTGGCCATCCGCACCGGGCGTCTGCAAGATCACATAGCTGTCGGTGATTTCCACATGCTCGGCGCTGACCAGTTCTACTATGAAGTTGTCCAGACTCTTGCGATTGAGGATGATCACACTATAACGCGGATAGCTGGCGCCGGCGAGCTGGCACACGAAGAGCGTGCCCTCGGTGCCAATCTTCTCCCATCCTTGGGTTTCGGGCGAGAAGGAGTAGACGACGGCGAAGGGCGCGATTTGCACGATGCGCTCGACATCTGGGCAGTAACGGCGCAAGACCAAGAGGTTCAATTCGGTGTTTGTGCGCGAGGGAGGCGGCGCGATATGTGCTGCTGCATTGTCTGTGAAGGTTGCCGTGTCGGTTTCGTAGTCGGAAATGGCTGGCTGGGGCTGCAATTGGGCTGCGCGCGTCGAGCGCTTCTTGGGCGGCATCTTGAGTGAGGTTGTGAGCGTTGGGTGATTATGTCTGGTGGGAGTTTGGTAATAGTGTTGTGGAATGATTTTGGCAGCAGTCTTCGAAAGTCAATCAAACATGTGCTTGCGGGCGATCAACACAGGGAAGACGGCGGGAGGCTCAAAGCCAGACAGAGCTCACGAGGTGGAGTGCATCACATCACTCAGCCAGACTGCCTTTCCGGCTTGCCTTGCGACCAAACCCACGCGACCCACCCGATTGCACCCAGACCGTCGATGATGATATTGAATTTGTTGGCGATGCGCTCAGCCTAGCTTCTACGTAATCCACACCTTGCAAACCTACCATTCCAACTCCGCCATTCCCACCATGACTTTCATTCACTTCTAGCGACTCAACCGTGATCGACTTGTACTTTAGCGCAATGCCGCGCACCAGGTCCCGACCGGCCAGCACAAGCACCGCCAGCAGCTTGATGCAAGACGTCCCAGGCGGCTTCCCAGATCGTGAGGCTGGTATCGAGGACGAGTCCAGCTACCAGAGCCTCACCCAGGCCATCTACGCGAGACGAGCCGAGTATGTGAAGCCGAAGCACGTGCGCATCAAGGTTGGAACATGGAACACTGCCGCATACAAAGGCGCAGTGAAGGACGTCGGAGGATGGTTCGTGGGTGGAAAGGGTGTGACGGAGGCGCTGGCAGGGTTGAAAGTCGGTGATCAGACGCAAGTACACGGAGGAAACGAGATACCGGATCAGTCCGGACTGGATGCGCGCGAGGATGTAGCTTCGCAAGAGTCGCGGTATGCGCGTAAAAAGTCCACTATTCCAGAGCATGATCCGGGCTCTCTGCCAGGCGGCGAGGATGTTGGCTTGTACGCCCTAGGCTTGCAGGAGGTTGTCGACGTCAACTCTGTCTCTGAAGCCTTGAGGCCTTTTACCGACCCCTCGATCGCGAAAAAGTGGAAGTACGAAATGGAAAGTTCTCTGCCCAAAGGCTTCGTCTTAGTCGCCGAGCAGCAATTGATTGGTCTTCTCCTCCTGGTTTACGCTGCGCCAGACATAGCCGCTGAAGTCCGCTCGGTGAGTACGACCAGCGTTGGAACCGGACTGGCGGGCTATATGGGAAACAAGGGAGCGGTCACTGCGAGGATTGTTCTCGGAGACACAACCCGAATAGTGTTCGTCAACTCGCATCTTGCAGCCGGCGCAGATAAGACAGCTCTCGAGCGCCGCAATTGGGATGCTGCGCAGATTGCCAGCCGAACTCGTTTTGAGGCAATCCAGGACGCAATGGATCTTTCTCAGACGGCAGGAGAGCAAATTGGCGAGGAGGACTTTGCATTCTGGGTCGGCGACCTCAATTATCGACTGGAGGGCATTCCCGGAGATGATGTCAGGCGCCTCCTCATGCTCCATACACGAAACGAGTATGATCTGAGCCAGCGCTCTGCGCAAAAGATCGAGAAGGAAATCGAGAATGCTACAGACGCCGTCAAACATCGTGTCGAGAACCGTCTCAGCACAAGCTCTTCCACAACTTCCGAGGACTCCACATCACGAAATAGCACAAGTGACAGCACCGATACGGCAGACACAGAGCCAACCCTGATGGACGAATTAGACGCGAGTGATGACCCGGCATCTTTGCAAACCACTCTTGCTTCACTCCTTCCTCACGACGAATTACAGCAACAAATGAAGACTCGCAAGGCTTTCCACGATGGTTGGCAGGAGGGTCCCATCAATTTTCTTCCTACGTACAAGTATGATGTCGGCAGTGTCGGCGTTTTCGACTCCAGCGAGAAAAAGCGTGCACCATCATGGTGCGATCGCATTCTTTATCGTTCTCGCCGGGATAAGCTTGCCTACGATGCTACGATCAAAGAAGAAGAACTCGCGAAAAAGAAAGACGATGAAATGAGAGCCAACGGCACCGACGAAGCCGCACAGGATGACGAAATTCTATACGACTACGACCCTGACGCTGATGGTGGTGAGAATAACGATTATGACGAATACGATGAAACACTCGATGCTCCAGAAGGCGTTGTCGTGACCAAAGAGGGCTTTGAAGACGAAATCCATTTGGAATACTATGCTGCACACCAACGTGTCCTGTCATCCGATCATAAGCCTCTGGATGCCGTCTTCATGCTCAAGTATGACTCTGTTGATCCAGCACTCAAGGCCAAAGTCCATGCAGAAGTTGCCAAGGAGCTCGATAAGGTCGAGAACGACAGCAGACCTGGCGTGACCGTGGTCGTCGACAAACACCGCCCTGATGACAAGGAATATTCGGACGAAGACCCTGTCAGTTTCGAAGGCGTGTGGTTTGGTAGTGTGCGGTGGGGCCAGGCAAAGCACCGCAGCCTCACGATAGCAAATACCGGGAGGGTCTCCGCGAGCTTCACCCTGATTGAGCGCCCTGTTGGACCGGGTCAAGCTCCTGGTATCGCACCTAAATGGCTCAACATGAAGATCAACGAGGGCGTCATTTCTAGCACAGTCAGTGCTACGGATCCAATCCACCTCGAACCTGGCGAGACCGCGAACGTCGATCTAGAACTTCGCGTCTTTGACATGCACGTTGTCCAGGCTTTGAACGAAGGCATCAAAGCCCTAGAAGACATTCTCGTGCTCCGAGTCGAAGGTGGGCGGGACCATTTCGTGCCCATCCGCGCTGAGTGGAATGTCTCTTCTCTCGGCCGGTCGATCGACAAACTCATCCGTATCCCTGAAGGTGGCATCCGCAAACTCCAGAGCCAACGCCCGGACAGCAACAAAGGCGTTCAATCAGCTTCCCACTCCAGGGTTGGCTCTGGCTCACACGGCTCAATAGCTTCTGCTGGATCATCCCGGCTCTCTCTAGACGATGCTCCTGTAAGATTCTCGGCCCCGAGAGAGTTGTTCCGGCTGACGGAGGCGATAGAAGAGCTGAGCGCGCGCGTCGTCGCAGAGCATGAAATGACCGCCTCGGAAGACTCGCCAAGACCACCTTGGCAAGAACATTTGGCATGGCCTTTCGATGAGGCCAGTTGGTCTGAGAAGGGAACCGAGCAGTGGAACGATGCACTCTCCGAAGTCTGCAACGCGCTAGACGAGGACACACCACTGGAACCCAACATGCCAGACACTCTCTCCAAGCACGAGCGCCTCTACGTACTTGCAAGCTTCCTCCTAATTTTCCTAGACGGCATGCCCGACGGGATCATCACGGCAACGCAATGGCCAGAAGTCGACGCCTACCTCTCAGAAATCGACCGCTCCAAGCGGAAAGCCAGCGTGGAGGAAGAACGCATGGCGTTGCAAGAAGTCCTCTCGCAGTCCTCGAGCCACAGCATCTCCTTCGTCCTCATCACCTCCATGCTCGACAGGCTGGTCCAGGAGATTCACCACTCCTCACGTGCAAAGCAAGAACCACCTCTCAGTCCGTCGCGCATGGCCATGCCTTTCAGACGCGTGACGGGCCTCGGCAGGGCACCGGCATCAACCGCACCGCCGGAGCGCGAGCAAGCGGCGCACGCGCTGGCGAAGGTCTTCGCTCCCGTTGTGATCAAAGCGGAGGAACCGGCGAATGAGAGAATACGTGCGCAGCAAGAAAAGAGGAAGGTTGAAGTGTTGGAAGTGTTTTTGAAGAAGAGCACACAGTCTTGAAAACGTGGGAAGTAAAGCGAGTTTTGATGGAGGAATTTATGTCCCCGTCACGATTATTAGTCTATATACAGCATCTGCTTCCTGAAGAGACCGACTCGGCCTCATGCTACCCTCTGTCGCTGGCCAGCGGAGCTTGCCCTTCCACTTCCTAAACGCCTTAGGCACCACCTTGACCTCCTCCGTTTGATTCCGTAAACGGCGCCCACACCAGGCGCCGAGACGAAGCGCGACACGATTCCGGTATCGTCCTGCTTACACGCAGAACACCTCGGCAAGCAAATGCATGCCGGAGTCGCTTCGAGCAAGCACTTTTCCAGTCCATACAGCAAATCCCGCCATCGCGCTTCTCGCCTTTCGGCGCGTATTTCGGATGCAGTCGTAGCGGGCTTGAAAGCAAGCCGGTCGGTAGTTCCCGATTTCATTTCGAGAAAAGCGTTCAAATTTGCCACCGCCTCGTTGCGAGGCATTTTCCTGAAGGGACAGAACCGGGTGCGTTTTGAATTTCTACGCTTCCCGAGTTTGCGTTCTCACCAGAGGAAGAGAGAGAGAGGTAGTAGTCGATAGGTCCCAGTTTCGGAATTCCTCGCTCAATCCCTCGAGCGAACACTGGGACCAAGAAAAAATGGCCGGACAACGAAGGCCTTCAACGCCCCGAACCCGCCGCGCACATCTGGTCGAAATCGGGGAAGCTAATGTAGCCGTCGCGCTGGTGCACACAGTCCTCCCAGCTGCGCCTGCGCTCGAAGGTCGACGCCGACGGCGATTCCGGCGTGGGCGTGTTCATGGGGCTGGTGCCCGGGCTGGAACTTGTGCGAGAACCGTAGCCGGGAGAGGCGGCGCGGGAGGCGACGCGGGAGAGGATGTTGCGGGCGTCGGTGGATCGTTGGCCTAGGGGGGAGGTTGCTGTGTTGTCGGTGGCGGCGTTGGTGTTGGTTGTGTAGGAGTGTTGGCGGTTGATGGAGGGTGGGGGGATGGTTGAGGGGGTGAGAGGGGATTTCTTCATTTTGGCGGTGGGTGTTGTTGAGATGTTGATGATTGTTTTGGTCTTGGTTTTGGTAGTGGCGGTGATGTTGATGTTGATGTTGATAGTTATTATGATGAGGTTATCAATATCGGAGATGTTTGTTTAGTCAATGATGACGAGTGGTGGCGACAATCGACGATGACGTTCAACGATGGGGATTTGAGTTGCGGCGACGGCGTATTAATAGACACCGTGTGCGAGAGGATAACTCTGTCGACAAGCGATTGCCACAAAGCAGTCGTATGTAGTGATGGTGATGGTGGCGGCGAAGGTGTTTGTTGAGCAGTGGTTGGGAACGAAAGATGGCTGATGGTGGAGGAGCGAAGGGTAGTTTAGTGGTAGAGAGAGAAGAGACAACAAGTACGGTTGGGTAACAGTAGTGACATGGGACGCGAATGAACAAAAACAAGGTACCGCGCGGTACCGTATACGCATGTTAAATGTCACTTTGTACACACCTCCTCCTCCTCCCTCTCCTTCCTTGCCTGCCTGCACCGCTCATGGCATCTGCACGTCTCGCCCCCGGCTCGGGTCCACACCTCGTCTCTGCTGGCCGTCCCCTCTCTCCGTCTCCCTCGCTACACTGACTCCCAACTAACTAATCAACCAACTAAAATCACATTATTCATTAAGGGCTGTCTGGCTTCTGCTGCACCCTTCCGTATGGCGTCCCGCGCGCGGGTCTCTCAGGGCCACGGAAAACGTTGCGAAATCAAGCACGCCCGCTCATTCCGACTAATGGGAGAGCGCTGGCGTCGAGACGCATGCTCGCTGTCGGGCTCGAAGTGTGGATGCGCTGTCCCAAGCCACGTCTGGGCCCTGGCGACTGGCGGCGGCCCGGCTGTCCAGCGTAGCGTTCCCTCCCTTAGCCCTTCCCTTCTGCCTCCTAGCTGACGACGAGGTCTCCCGGGCTAAGGCAGAGAGAGTTAACGTATGGCGGCGCCCGTGCGAACGATGCCAGGAGACGCCCTGCTGGCTGGCTTACCACACCCTTGGCTGGCTGGCTTGCTTGCTTGCTTGTGTGGAGCCCTGCCTACGATCTGAGATGCAGCATATGCAATGCACCTCGCGCCGGCCGCGCTGCTGGACACCCAACGAGCGTGTTTCGTTTGCTGTCGCTCCGCTGAGAGCACTCGTTGTCGCTGCTGCCCTCGTTACGGTGCTGCCTCACCCCCCGGTTGTCATGTGCAGACAACCGCCTGGGGTGGTGGGGCACAATATGGTCTGGCTCTATTGATCAGCGACAACAACAACAATAACACATGCAGCATAGGTGCTCTGTACGCTGGCTATGCTTGCTGACGACCGCAAAAGAGGGTGAGAGGGACGCGATGGTGACACCTGCCACGGCTAATCTGCCAATCGACTATAGACGATGATGAGGGGGCGCCGGCAGTGTGCTAATAGTACCACCGGCAACAAGCGGCGGCCTAAGACGTGTGACACGGCACACGACACGATCGATCAGAAACACAGCGTCCTGTTAACCTGTTTTTGCCAATTTGCCGTGGTTGTGTGTGGTCGGCGTGTGTTGGTTTCCATCTGGCACACAGATGCCCTGCCGCGAGGCCCGTCAAAGAGGCTTGTCGCCCGCCCGCCGTTACTGTGGCTGCCATGTGCGTCCCGCGGCGCTACTGCTGACATGCCCGATCCATCTCCACCAATATGTTGTTAGGAGAGCCTCGGGAGAAAGAGCAGCTGCTTCATCCTCCTCCTCCACCCTGTCATGCGAGCAGGCAGATGACTCGTCCTGTTACCACTAGAGATACGCGGGCAGAACCGCTCGACGGCCGGAGCGACGGACGGGGCGCGGCGGAACGTTTCGACTAAATCGGAGCGAAAGGATGCAACCTGTGGATCCCCATCAACACACGACGGGGCCCGATTCGATCGACGGACGCTCTTCCACGCTTCCACCCTTCTGGCGCGTTTCGAGACTCGCCAGACGAGATGGTCCGAGTGATTGGCGGTATCACACCGACTTCTTTACACGTCTACAATAACGCCCATAGTTTTACCCAAAGCACAACGCCTCCCATCAATCTCCCGCGAAATTAACACAAACACTAGTAATAGTCAAACCATCGACCCGAGAAGCCGTCGGGCTGGCTTGCCTGCTGCAGCTGTGCAGAGACGCCAGGCACAGGCACAACAGAAAATGAGCGGTAAGGCTGTCCAGCTCATAGGTCATGTCGCATGAGGGAATCCACGAGTCCACGACCCTTCGGTCGAGTCATAGACATCGTTTCTTTCGGTCCCCTCTTTCTCGCCTTGCCTTTGGGGATTGGATTCCCGCGGTTCTCGTCCTTCATCGTGATTCTTATCTGCTTACCGACAAAATGTTTACGACGCTTGCTCCGTCGATAGTCTCCCGGGGGGCTGCTTCCGTTCCTCAACCATGGGCTGCTGCTGGGTTGGGCTGAATTCCTATCGAGGTCGCGGTAATATAGATTCCATTCCTGCTGATGCGGTTATGACGAGGACATCACACAAACATCGGTCTGAGAACTTCGATTCTTGTGATTTGTTCGGTGGGCATCTTGGGAAAGACTGGCAAATCCTGGGAAGATGCGTTGTTGTGTGATTTCGGTTATCACTGATGACCGTGTGCCGGCGTGTATATGATCATCTTTTCTGTCTTCTCATCACATATCTTCAAAGCTAGGCTGGGTGCTGATGGCTTGGCCTAGTTCGAACTCTGGCGTCCATCGTCACTGTGCATCATTCCTCTCGCCTTGCGTGAGAACTGTGTGTGCGCGAAACTGTTAGACACAGCAGCTTTCGCTCGGATCATCGCTTGAGAGGTCAGCTGAGGTTTCTAGAGATTTTGCCGCGCAGTCTTTGTGCGAAAGGGAGTCCTGGGCACTGGATGTGTCCACGGTCACATAGAATTTCGATGAACGCTGCCTCGGGCTATATTCAGGCTTTCGTGCCTAATTTCCTCAATGTGGGCCAAGTGCTGTTGGGAAAGAGGTAAAATAGCCTCTTGCACGATGCTGAAAATGTTCCAGTAAAGCAGCTGGTAGACCACCTCCATCTTAAGTGGTGGCAGCGTTGACCGCAAAGCTGCGAAGTCGAGTGAAGAAGGGCATGCTCTGCAGCTTCGCCCACCAAATGATCTCTCCTGCGCCGCAGGCCATTCATACTGCAAGGCCAACGTTGAAGCTGAGGATCCATTACGTTGCCATTTAATGTGATGTTCAGGTTCAAGAACGCTCAAGATCCGAGGCGACCGACGAGCAAGGAAAATTGACGCCTGAACGCCGAAGTCAAGAAAGGCCGGCAATTCCCGCCGCTCTTTCGGGCCTCCTACGCAAAACTTCACGCCACACCATTCGATTCAATTGACTCCTGCAATTCAAGAAAAAAACAGCAAACACCAAAGAAACAGAAAATCAAAAACAAAAATGACCACCACAAACCAAACAACCCTCCCCATCCGAGAATCCGACATCCTCTTCCCAGCCGCGTCGTCCTCAATAAAAGACACCCTCCAAACCCTCAAGCGCAGCAACCTCAGCATCAGCAACCGCCTGCGCTCGATCGCCGCGGATGGGAATTTCGTGTCGAAAGTCGCCGAAACGCTAAGATTACCTTTGGTCGCGAACGAGAGGTGCGGGAGTTGGTATATTAAGCCGGAAGTGAAGGCTGGGAGTGCTTATTTCAAGTCTACGGATGGACATTTTGGGGAGTGGAGTTTTAGTTTGAGGAGGTTGAATTTGGGGGTGTTGGGGATTGTGGGTGAACGTGGAGGGTGAGTCCTTTTTTTTTTCTTTTTCTTCTTACATTTGAAGGGGACGTTTCGTTCGAATGGGGCATTGGGCGGTTTTCGCCGGTGTCTATTTTTTTTTCTATGTTTGATCGTTTCTATGTGATGTTCATTTACCATCTACGGGAATCGAAGTTGATCGATGGCTCGCAGGTGTATCATTGTCGACAGTACGAGGCGAGGCAAGAGCATGCCCGATGCGTTGTCAAAAACCGTCGGTGTGTGGATCGTTGTGCTCAACCGTCTTCTGTTTGAACACGTCCCGGAATCCCACAAGCTCATGACCCCGGAAGAAGTGGTGTCAGGCTCCGAGCACGCACAAATGGAAGAACGTCTTGATCGGTTCGTTCAAGAAGCGCAGCGCCTGGAACTGAACCTCGATGAACTGAGGGAGAAGGTCAAGAAGCCAATGCGGCCTTTTTGGGTCACACCTGCGACAAATCTCGATTCATTGACGAAGCCATCCGATGATGATCCGTTTGCTACAGTAGTGCTATGCACTGCGTCAAGTAGGCCTTCAGTCGGGGTCCGTGACGATCCAAACTATGTTCAGGGAGCCGCGGACGACCATGAAGCATGGTCTTGTGGACTGACGGCTGCCTTATTCTGGAAGAACAGTGATCATCTTTTGGCGACAGCTGAGGACGATCTTCCAAGCCAGATTGCTGAGCTGCTGAGCAGTTCGACCAGCGACGCTAGTGCCAATCCCTCGGTGCTGATCAAACCAACTGCATCCGTGTTCATAGGGGATGAAAGCACAGTACAGGAAGGAGGTTCCACAGCAGACGTGCTCGTGTATTGTGGTCCAGCTGTTGATCCCGAGATTCGAAAGCAAATCGAGAAGCGCGGTGGCATGGTCATTCATCTGGAATGCACAAGTGGCAAGAATGGAAGCCGTCAGCTCCGCACATCCCTGCAAAATCTTGAGGGCCTTGCAAAATTCAGCAACGCAGAACCGAAGATTCTGATCGCAGGCCAGGATGGTAAAGATATGGCAGTTGGCGCTGCCTTGGCGGTGGTTTGCTCGTTCGTCGATGAGAATGGAAAGCTCGACTGCACCAAGCGCCAGCCGCCAACGAACAAAGTCGAAATCAAGAAGCGATTGAGCTGGATCATTGTTTCGAAGCCAGATGCCTCACCCAGTCGGGCAACATTGCAGAGCGTCAATTCATATCTCATGGGGTGATTGCTTCACCATAGAGATTCGTTCACTCATCATCGCTGTCTGAGTCGTCATCCTTGAGCCACTTGCTCATGTAAGGGCCATCGAGCCAGTATCCGAGACGTTTATAGTAGCTTCGGACACCTACGCCGGAAATGACAGCAATCTTTGATGAACCGTGCTCATCGCGAGCAATCCTCTCAGCCTCTTGCATCAGCAACGTACCGTAACCTTGATGCTGACTCTTGCCCTTGACACGTTCATGGATTGGGACCGCAGATCCGTAGACGTGCAGCTCGCGAACCAGACTGCTCTGTTGGCCGGTCAACTCCTCGCGGTAAGTGTACTTCTTGGTACACTTCCTCAAGCGAAGCAATCCGATGAGAATATCCTGCTTGGGATCCTCGTAGGCGAGGAAAGTTTCCCAGCCGCCATTTGCGACATAGTCACGACGGACCAACTCAACCTGGTTGGGGCGAATCTTGTTCTTGACTTCGTTGATGCCAACCTCACGCGTGCGGACGTCACGGCAGCTGGTACCAAAGTCCTTCATACGCGCAAGAGCAAGCTCACGAAGGTTGCCGTTCTCAACACCTGAAGTAACGAGTGGCATGGGAATATCACGCTGGACACGGTAGATACGAGTCCAGGGCGGGATAAGGGCGAGAATGCGCGCAACAAGGTCGATCAGAACGTTGGGAGTGTAGTTCTTGTATCTTCCAGTCCGCCAAAGCTCGTAAAGGCCAGTGCCACGAATGACGAGGGTGGGGTAGATCTTCAAGCCATCCGTGCGGAAACCAGGGTTCTCGAAGTATTCCTGGAATTGGAACAGATCACGCTCAAGTCCAACGTTGGGCAGATCCGGCATCATGTGTGAGACGACCTTGAAGCCAGCGTCCTTTGACATGGCGAATGTCTCCATGACAGCCTTGACTGTGTGGCCACGATTCGTATCTCTTGCAACATCCTCGTACAAGCTCTGCACGCCGACTTCCAGACGAGTGCAGCCGTATCGAAGCATGTCCGTCAGATGAGGCGGAAGACAGTAATCCGGTCTCGTCTCGATCGTGATGCCGACACACTTTGTGTTGCTCATTTCACCCGCCATGACCGCCTCATCCACGTTGTTTGTCTGGTATCCCGATAATGCATTGTGGAGTTGCGAAATGAACTCTTCCCTGTACTTCGGGCTCAGGCTCATGAAAGTGCCACCCATGATAATGTATTCCACCTTGTCCACGCTGTGTCCCATGTTCCTGATCTGGTCGACTCTGCCTCTGGCCTGCTCAAAAGGATCGTACCGCGCGCGAATGGCGCGCATACTTGTGGGCTCATATCCGGTGTAAGACTGTGTGGAGTATTCGAAGTCACTATCCGGGCCACCAGGGCAATACACGCAAATGTTTCCAGTGTAGGCAATGTGAGGGCACCTGTGCGGCTTGCACATGACCGCCACGACAGCAATTCCGGAAGCGCTTCTGATCGGCTTGGCGATCAGCTTGGGCAAGATGTATTTCTTGTAGTGCTCCGGCACGGCAGCAATGATGGCTGTGAGTGGAGGCTGAACCGAGAGGTAATGTTTCTTTGCAACCTGACCCCGCAGGGCGTTGAGGTTGATATCCTTCTGGACGCCAGTCTGCTGTGTTTGCTCGTAGTCTTCAACCAGGGTGTTGGCAATATCGGCACATGCCCGCATATAGCGCTCGTTCTCGGGTGCCAATTTCTTGATCTGGGCTGCGGGCATGCGTCTACCTTTGGCCTTGACAGGCTCGGTCATGGTGGCGGTCGCCATGTTGGCGGGAGGAGGAGGGCGGATGGCCGTCAACTGTGACTGAAATGGGCTTGTCGAATGTTTACTGTTGTTGTCTATCCCAGTCCAGTCCAGAGGTGTGTTCCCAGATGGCGATATGTCTCTCTTTCACGACGCTGATAATAATCTTTAGACGTTCGAAGAGAGGCAAAGCTGCGGCCGACTAGCGCAAGGCCAGTCCCGCAGTTAGTGTCTACCTCGGGCAGCGTCGGGTCAGAATTCGGGGACTGCGGGAATGCGCAGGAGCTTCAATTCAAGCTCTGCTTCACTTGCACTGCAACCAGCTTCAGTTTGTTCTTTCTGTAAGATACCCCTTGAGATACCCCCAACCACTCCCCTCCACCCTCTCCTTCAATCCTATACCCGGTGTTGACGGAGCTGTAGGACCAATATGCAGTCCCTCCGCCAACCTCTGACCCGCGCTGTGCGCTCGTCGGGCATCACCCGTTCCGCCTACTCGTCTGTTGCGCCCACCACCGGCTACGCGTCAACAAACTCCAACCTGCGCATCAACGACCAGACCAAGGTTGTCTTCCAGGGCTTCACCGGCAAGCAGGGCACTTTCCACGCCCAGCAGGCCATTGAGTACGGCACCAACGTCGTCGGTGGTACCAACCCCAAGAAGGCTGGCCAGGAGCACCTGGGCAAGCCCGTCTTCGCCAATGTCGGCGATGCCGTAAAGCAGACTGGCGCCAATGCCTCTGCCATCTTCGTTCCCCCTCCTCTTGCCGCCGCCGGTATCGAGGAGGCTATCGCCGCCGAGATTGGCCTTGTCGTCTGCATTACTGAGGGTATCCCTCAGCACGACATGGTTCGCATCACCGACATCCTCAAGACTCAAAGCAAGACCAGACTGGTCGGCCCTAACTGCCCCGGTCTCATCGCTCCGGTAAGAAGAACCCATACACCTACAAACAACCCCGATCCCCATACCCTAAACTTCACGGATGAGAAATTATACAAAAAATATGATAGGAAGAGTATGAGCTGCAACGCAGTATTGATTACTCAATTTATTACCCTGATATTGAAGCAACAACCCAAATCACTTTAGACGGAAACGTTCGCTTGTGCAAGTTGTACTAACACACATTTCTCAGGGTCAATGCAAGATCGGCATCATGCCCGGTTTCATTCACAAGCGTGGTCGCATCGGTATCGTCTCCCGTTCTGGTACTCTCACCTACGAGGCTGTCAACCAGACCACCCAGGCCGGCCTCGGTCAGTCTCTCGTCGTTGGTATCGGTGGTGACCCCTTCTCCGGCACCAACTTCATCGACTGCCTTAAGGTCTTCCTCGACGACGCCGAGACCGACGGTATCATCATGATCGGCGAGATCGGTGGTGCTGCTGAGGAGGATGCCGCGGACTTTCTCCGTGAGGCCAACAAGGAGAAGCAGAAGCCCGTCGTCTCTTTCATCGCTGGTATCTCTGCGCCCCCTGGCAGGCGTATGGGCCACGCTGGTGCCATCGTTTCCGGCGGCAAGGGTGGTGCGGACAGCAAGATCTCCGCGCTCGAGTCCGCCGGTGTCATTGTTGAGCGCAGCCCTGCGGCGCTCGGCAAGACTCTCCGCGAGGAGTTTGTCAGGAGGGACATGCTTTAAGCTTGTTGCTGCCATTTTGTCTTTTTACTACCGGCTCCAGTTCAGAGCTTTTTGTGTTTTTATGGTGTAGCGCATATAAGACTAAGCTCCCTACCCTATGAGCGGTCTATACTTGTAAAGTTCACGTCATCTTTTCCAAATATTGAGATGCAATCACGTCGCAATCTGTTCGTCTCCCCTTTCTCAGCTCCTCGTGTGGCCATTCATGCCTTGTCTTGGGCATGTCATCTCAATCGGGAATGATCTTTCCCCCATCACTGTGCAGGCTACAAGTCTGATGGATACAGTCCCTATGAATCCTGGCCCAACGTCATGCTCAATTGTCAGCGTACTACTACTGCACTTCGAACAGTCCAGGATCCACGTCTTTAGCCTCACACCCACGGAGACAAGCCTCATCCAAGCGGTGCCAGAACGACGGGAGATTTTGGATTTGTGGAAGAGACGTGGAAAACATGTATACCTAACCTAGCTCGACAGGCAGTGAAATCAATGCAACGATCCCCTCACAATTGGTGGGGCTCTGCGCGTCCTTCGACCTGCGGGGAACCACAGTAACCACAACAGGCACCTCACATGAGGCGGCACGACAGGTAGCGAGGGGTTGTCTTCTCTCTCCAAGAAGCATTTTACCTTGTCAGACTCTCTCTCTCTCTCTCTCTCCTCTCCAAAGAGTATACCTTTTGTCATCCAGACTCCAAACATGGCCACCCAACAACCATCGACCAAGGGCTCTGATGAGGGAAAGAGGCCCAACTTCCTCGTCATTGTAGCAGACGATCTAGGCTTCAGCGATCTGAGCTGTTTTGGCGGCGAGATAAGAACTCCAAACTTGGACAAGTTGGCGAGCAATGGTCTACGGTTCACGGACTTTCATGCTGCAGCTGCATGCTCTCCCAGTCGAGCTATGTGAGTCGCAATGGTGTATGCCAAATCCGAAAGAAAGACTGACGAATCTGACCTAATGCAAGGATCATGACTGGTACGGATCACCACATTGCTGGTCTAGGAAATTTGATCGAGTGGACTAATCGTTCGGACCAGTAAGCTTCCAACATATAGAATCTTCTTACTCACTTGTTCCAATACTGACTTGTACAGGAATGCACCCTCAGAGGGTAACATCAAGCACTGGTCCACAGCGCCTCAACGTGGTATGCCAGGGTACGAAGGCTACCTCAACGAACGTGTCGTAGCTCTCCCAGAACTACTCAAAGACGCCGGTTACCTGACCCTCATGGCCGGGAAATGGCATCTTGGTCTGACTCCCGAACGCTCTCCTGCAAAGCGTGGATTTGAACGTAGTCTTGCTCATCTGCCTGCATGCTCCAACCACTATGCCTACGAGCCTCAACTGGAGGGCCAGGACAAGATTCCTGACTTCATGACCATGAGCTTCATCGCCCTGCATTCGGAAGATGGCGAGTACGTCAAGAAGCTCCCAGATGGATGGTACTCCAGTGATGGCTACGGCGACAAAATGCTGTCGTACCTCAAAGACCGCAAGAAAACGAACGACGAGCGGCCGTTCTTCGCCTATTATCCGTTTACTGCACCTCACTGGCCACTCCAAGCACCTGACGAGTATATCGAGCATTACAAAGGTGTCTACGACGATGGACCAGACGTCCTGAGACAGAAGCGCCTGCAGCGAATGAAAGAACTGGGCTTATGTCCCGACAACGTCGAGCCGCACCCCGTTGTCGCCGACGAGGTGAAAGAATGGGCAAAGCTCACTCCCGAAGAGAAGGCAAAATCCAGCAAAGCCATGGAAGTCTTCGCCGCCATGGTCGAATGCATCGATCACAATGTTGGCAAAGTCGTCGATTACCTCGAGCAAACTGGCGAGCTGGACAATACTTTCGTTTGCTTCATGTCCGACAACGGTGCCGAAGGAGCGGCATATGAAAGCTACCCTATCGTGCAAGGGCAGATGATGCAACACCTGCAGAGATACTACGACAACTCACTAGAGAACCTCGGTCGTGGCAATAGTTTCATATGGTATGGACCTCGCTGGGCACAAGCCGCCACAGCTCCCAGTAGGCTATACAAAGCCTTCACGACCGAGGGCGGCGTACGCGTACCCTTCCTGGCCAAATTTCCCTCTTCGTACCCGGCAACCCAAGACCCAGCCAGTATTACCGGAGCCTTCAGTACTGTAATGGACCTCGCGCCTACCATCCTCGACATGGCCGGCGTGCAGCACCCAGCACCTACATATCGTGGCCGCGAAGTGGTGCCAATGCGCGGCAAGAGTATGGTACCTTTCCTCTCCGGCACAAGCGAATCCATCCATCCAGCAGACTTCATCCAAGGCTGGGAAACCTGCGGCCGAGCTGCCGTGCGCTGTGGAGATTGGAAAATCCTCTTCATCCCCAAGTCATGCAGACCCATCTGCTTCCGAATTGAGCGCACCGTGAGAGCCTAAATTCGAGATCAATGAGCAAAGAGTTCGTTGTTATCCTGACGTGAAAATGAGGCAAGCCTTTCCAATGCATACAAGTGCCATACCTCCTAAATCCAATCACATCACCTCCCTCTCCCTCACCCACATGGGCATTCCCTCCCTCGGCTTCGACGACCCAATCAAAACGGGATAAGCGACCTCGCCATCCAAATCCTGCTTTCCCTGCCTCCACTTTGGATTCTCAGCATACTTGCTCCCATCCCTCGCCAGAACCTCCAACGCATCGAAAGCGGTAGTGAAATCGAACCTCCTAGCCACAAGAGCAAGAACGATGCGCGCCTCCAGCATGGCAAGGTCTTGCCCGATGCAATTCCTGACACCTTTCTCGAAGGGCCGATAGCCTGCTTCGGGTAAGGAGGCGACATTCTCAGGCATGAAGCGTGAGGGTTTGAAATCGGCGGCATCTGGGCCCCAGATGGAAGCATCGCGGTGCATGCCCCAGTGTACGACCCAGAGGAGCATTTCCGGGACGGTGGGAAGGATTTCACCACTCTTCGGGTCGCGGATGATGAAGTTCGAATTGGTCTCATCGGGTTTGCGCAAGCCGGATCCGGCGGGGAAGAGGCGTAGAGCTTCTTTGATGACGGCTGTGGTGTAGTGGAGTTTGTTCACGATATATGGATCGGCTTTGATGGTATCTGCTGCGGAATCTGGAGAACCGAGGACCTCGTCGTGTTCTGCGCGGATGCGAGCGAGAGCTTCAGGGTGTTTCTGGAGGAGGTATATGGCGTAGCAAATGGCGCTTGAAGTAGTGTCGTGGCCGGCGAAGATGAATATGCGGATCTGAGTGATGGCGTGCTTCTTGAAATCTGGATCAAGACCTTCCGATTTGGCGTCGGATGTCTGCAGCTGGCTGCGGTAGCTTTCCAGGGCGAGATCAATAATGGCACGCTTACGTGGTTGCTTGGTTGTGGAACTAGCGCTCTCTTTTGCTTGATGAGCGAAGCGTTCTTCCAGGACATTATCGATGTATGCGGTCATTATACGGCTGTTGCGCCATCTGCGGTAGATTCTGAAAGGCGAGTATTGTGCGATTGGGTTCATGTTGGAATCATTAGGGACCAGATGCACCTGATCGCGTAGTGCAGTGACCATAGGATTATCCGCTCGCTGCGTGTTGAGTTGCATATCCAGAGCAACTTTACCAATGATATCGACGGTCAATCTGCGGACGTAAAGTGTAAGCTTTCCAAAATAATCATGCTGGCTAAAACATCACTGACCTGGTCGCCGCTTCCTCGAGTCGAAATGCCTCTTTCTTCTCAGCGTACTTAGTCAGATTCTCAACAAAGGTCAACCCATCATCAACAATACCAGGAGCAAGAGTCATAAGATGGCTTCCAGCAAATCCAGGGTTGAAAATGCTGCGCCACTTCTTCCAATGCGGACCATCACTAGACACTAGATCCCCAGGCCCAGCAAGATGGATCATGAAATCTTGAATGCCGCGAAACTTTGGAAAAGACTGATCAGTGGTGAATTGGGCGGCAAGGTCGGGATCGAAGACGGCGAGTAAAGGATCAGCGATGGGCCACAGATCCATGTAAAAGTATGATCCAAGGTTGTACTTTTTCTGGAGACGAGCTGGTAGAACTGCGAGCAACATAAGTACGCCACTCAGACGGACAGCGAAGAGTAAAGAATCATTTGCAGGCTCCCCAGCCGCCTTACGCTCCCGGTGGACTCACCATGTGGATGCACCATCGTAGGCACCTCGCCTGAGTTCACCAATTCACCCATAATCTTCAAGTGTCCCCATAGCCACGAATGAGGCGGACCAGGCTACTCAGCAGTTAGTACACTGAATAGGACAATCCCCAAAAGAGCAAAGAACGAACCTGACCATGCAAAGTCTTCCTAACAAAATACCCCTTCCTCACAAATCGGACAACCCACACAGCCAACACAGCCAGCACAGCTGTCAGCACGGGATGCTCAGCGGCTAGGACAAACATCTTGTCTTCTTCCGCGTGAGTGAAGCAGACAGAGGAAGTCAACTGCTTTGCCAATGCTAATTACGTGATGAGCCTGTCGCTCCTGAAACAACTCGCTGTCTCGAACGGAGCACAGTGCACCGTATCTTGTCAACGCTGTAAAATGCATTAGCAGTCAGCACCAATCGAGCCAGATCAGATGGAAAGAGGAGGTACCCACCACTTCAGCCTAGATGCCTAGCTCCTGTCTCCAAACAAGTCAGAAAAAGGTCCACAGTCGCCCACACACAAGCGAATGCAACCACACCTTCTGGAAACGTGCCAAAAGAACATGTACCTCCGTACCCGTACAGCGGTATATATCTCGCGATCCTTCAAAACGACGCAGGCGAGGCAGGCAACTTCCGCGAGGCGTCGAGGCGTTGAGGCGTCTTGTCTGGTGGAGCTCTCGAGCGGGGAAATGTGAGAATCGTGATTCTTCCAAGAGAGTAGATGAGTCGAGGCGAAAAGGAAAATCACGCGGTTCGTCGATGTAGGTGAGAAACTTTGAGTTTACGAAGAAGTGGTTTTGTAAGAAAGGTCTAAGTCTATGCAAATTTGTTGAATGAAACGGGGTTGCATGCGAATACATGGCTGGCTCGCATTTGGGAGGATGTCGTTCGTCCGCTCGCGAAGGATCGCGGGTGTGGGGGAAGCGAGTGGGTGTCAACGGCTATGATGCGCTGACCGCATGTTCCTTGCGCTGCTGACGGGCTGTCTTCAACTTCACCATTCGAGAAGACTCAGACATTCGTGTTGTCGCTTCGCGTATTAGCACTATGGGAGGTAAAAAGCAGTTGAAAGACGACTACATGAGGGAGACAAGAGAGGTGAAGTATCAAAAAAGATTACATGAAGTCCGCATGTCGGATTCGTTGAAAATCACTAATTACTATTCTTACTTATTGCACGTCAATCGTCCACCAAACATGAAAATACCAAAGCATTGCACGCCCTATGTGCAAAATGCTTAGAAGGCGGAGCCCCTGCGCTCGACGTCCTCGGTGATATCGGCACCCAGCTTGCCACCGTTCTTGAGGCCCAACTCCTGGGCGTAGGTGGTGGTCGGCTTCCACTTGGCGGAAGTGCGAGGGGTGGTCTCCTCCATCATCTTGTCAACCTGCTCGAGAGACAGGCCCTTGGTCTCGGGGACGAGGAAGTAGGCGTAGACAAAGGCGCAGGTGCAGAGAGAGCCCCAGATCCAGAAGACGTGGGAACGGAGGTTGCCCTGGTCGGGGCTGACCATGTAGGGGGTGATAACGGCAATGATACTATGGCGATTGTTAGTTATTGATCGGAAATGCTTGGAGTTTGAAAGTGGCACTTACGTGTTCCAGAGCCAGTTGGAGGAGGTAGACAGGGCAACACCGCGAGAGCGGATGGGAAGAGGGAAGATCTCGCCAATGACGATCCAGGCACCAGGGCCCCAGGTGCTGGCAAAGAAGAAGATGAAGATGGCAATGAAGGCGATCTGAGCATTGACAGCACCGGGGTTCTGGGCGACGGAGTCACCGGCGGCATTGGTGGTGAGGTGGTTGAAACCAACAGTCACACCAATGATGGCGACAAGAAACTGGCAGATCAACATTCCGAATGCACCCCAGACGAGGAGAGGGCGACGACCGAGCTTCTCAACAGTGTAGAAGGAGATGGGAGTCGAGCACACGTTGACGAGGGTGAAGATCAGGGAGATCAAGAAAGTGTTGCTGATTGCGCCAGTGGACTCGAGGAAGGGGGTGGAGTAGTAGAAGATGAAGTTGACACCGGTCCACTGTTGCATCATCTGGAGAGAAGTACCGAGGATAGTCTTGCGAAGGTTGGAGTTGGATTTCCAGACAGAGCCACGGAAGCAGTTGGCCCAGCCCTGGAACCAGCCGCCAGCGGGGATGATGGAACGCTCGTACTCCTCGTTGGCAACAATCTCAGAAAGCTCAGCCTCGATGTACTCGCTGTCGGCGGGCTGACCACGGAGTCTGGAAAGAGAGTGGCGAGCCTTCTCAACGCGACCACGCTTGACGAAGTATCTGGGGGAGTCGGGAAGGAACATCAGACCGCCACCGAGGATGAAACCCCAGGCGAACTGGATGGCAATGGGGATGCGGTACTCGCCGGTGTCACCACGGTTGCGAACTGCGTAGTTCACGCAAGCGGCGATCAGGAGACCCAGAGTGATGGCAAATTGGTAGCCAGCAACGAGGGCACCACGGACTTTCTTGGGGCAAATCTCAGACATGTACAAGATGACGATGGCGGATTCGAAACCGACACCGAAACCAGCAATGAGACGACCAGCAACGATAAGACCAAGACCAGAAGAAGCAACCTGAAGAATGACACCTGATAGACGAGTTAGATCGATTGCAAACAAATGGGGTTCGACTGATGCATTGTTGACTTACCGACAGTGTAGATACCGCAACCAGCAATGACAGTCCACTTGCGACCAATCATGTCGGCAAGATCACCGGCGATGATAGCACCGAAGAAAGTACCAGCGGAAAGGATAGAAGTGATCAGAGAGAGGTTGCTACCAGTGAGAGCATCGAAGCCAGGGCCCTCGACGTATTCGATGAAGATGGGGGAGGCAGTGACACCATTGATGTAACCGGAGTCGTAACCGAAGAAGATACCACCGAAGGAGGCAAAGGCGCACATGAGGTAGGCCTTCCAGGTGACGGGGGCTTCGATGCGTTCGACATCAGCAGTGGCAGCGAGACCACCGGCGGAGACCGCTGGGGTATGGGAGACCGGAGCGGCCTTTTCGTCGGCCACGTCGGCCATTGTTGATTTACTGTTGTGCTTAGTTGTTGTTGTTGTTGTTGTTGTTATTGTGGTCCACTGATGGTTAGGTGGGTGGATGGGGTGAGGGTTGGTTGATTAGATTGGAGCGAGTGAGGTAGGTAAAGCAGACAATGCAATACCTATTAGGGAAGTGGGAGGCTTGTGAGTAGTGAATGGATGGGAGACGACAAGGGAGGGCGGCGGACAAGCGACTCTTATAAGTGAAGCAATAGAATGGGCTCACATGAACGCTGTACCGGGGGAAGGAGACAATGCGGGGCTCTCCATTTGGAGAAGGCACGCTACCAGGGCCAGGGCACGTGAGCGAGGCGGTCGCCAAAGCTCTGGATTGGCTTAGCGCGGAAGGTGGCGCCGTGCTAGAGTTTAGCGAATGGATGGTTAAGTGAGTCTCGAGAGGATGGTTAGCTTTGGGCGAAGCTAGTCTGTTCAGTGCTGTTTCATTGTAACGGCATTCGTGTTGGGGGAAGTTTTTTTCCTCTATTAGCAGCTAGCTAGCGAATCGCTTGATCGCTGACAAGAATCATAATAAGGCAAAAAAGAAAGAGATGCGCGCTGATGCACCACCCGTTGCAGCTAGCCAGCGTTTGTCGTTGTTTAGGTGAAGATTCACGTCGCTCTCCCTACACTCTACACACTACAGACGACCCAACGCCACCACATGGCTCTCCACGGACAGGCACGTATCCGAGTCTGGGGTTTTGTTCCAGCTGTTCCAGCCAACGCTCGATTCGCGCGACGCCCTGAGCTCGCCTGGTCACACTGTAGTCACGTTGCCCGCGTCCCATTGTTTGCGCGCTCGTCGCTCATTGTTGCTATTTTAGCGAGATTTGACTGCCATGCGTTTCGTCATGACTTGTTGCTTCGCCCGTGGGTCTGCCGTAGAGCAGATCCTCCCCAGCCAACAAGCACAAAACCGCTGTACCGTAGAAGCTAGAGCTGATCGAGATGGACGGCTCATACTATTCATGTCCAGTCATGCACTCGCTTGCACATGTCAGATGCCTGGCCTCTTGACTGCGTTCCTTCGTGCGGCAGGGCGTCGCCCGGTCGGGCGCCTCAGTAGCAACGCGGATTGGGTGCGTAGCATTCGCATTCCACACTCCTTTGCCTAGCAACCCCATCACACCGTCAGCCGCATCTGCAACCCAGCGGCGACTGCAGAGTGTCTCATTTCGGTCCGCATGGTAGGCCTCAGCAAATCATCTCCGGCCGTTGTCACAACACGAGGCCGCGCGATATTCGCGCCATTCACTCGGGTACTGTCCGGTGCGTGTGGCACCACCGCTCTCATGCCCGCCGTTCGCTCACGGCACTCACCGACGCCTGCTGCTGCTGCCCTATGTCCTGGCTTGCTCCGTGCGGATCGGGCCAAGCGACAAACGACCCATCCACATCGTACAACCAAGCCTGGGATGCGGCTCAAGCACTGCTGCTGTGGGGCAGGGGCGAGTAGAAGCTCTAATTAGCTGGGGTTAGCGGGGCGTTCCAGAAGGAATTGGCACTGCAGAGCTCTAGCTGTGATAGGATAGACTGCCGAAAGAGGGTGGCAGCACGGCAGCGCTGGCGCAAGAGCGGCGCGACGCGCCGGTGGCACGAGGAGGCACGAGAGTGTGGTGAGTGGGCGAGAGGCCAAAAAGTCTGCAGAAAGAGAGACAAGCCGAGGCGAGGCTGGGGTGGTGAGAAGTGGATCTTTGGTAGCAAAGGATGGAGAAAAACGATTTCTGAACGAACGTGCGGTCCCTCAACGCGCTGCTCCAGACGCTCCAGATCACCTCCCCCAAGTCCCCATGGCACAATCGGGCCTTTTCGATCAGCGCCCAGGACTACTGCACACGACGGTTTCCTCGCACATCACCGCTCGAGTCTTAACCCTACCTACGTGATTGCTTTTCTGCGGCTCCCCTCTCCACTGGGACAACAGAAACAACTCAAACGCAAAGCATCATGTGCTGCTCTCCGCGCCCGCGTCCGCTGCCGCTCTCGAGAGGCAAGGCTTAAGAGCGCGCCCTTAAGACTGACCGTTAGACCCTTGGCGCAACACTCGCCTGAGCTAAATGGGCCAGTAGGCGTAGGAATGCGGCGTTATGCCCAAGCAAAAAAATCACGCGACGGCTTAGCCGGCTCTGCATCGCGGCCAGTTTTTCGGTACTTCTACTTGCAGCCCAGCAGCGAGTCTTGCCAATATCCGACCCCGTGTCAGCCATGCGAGGCAATTAAAAGACTGGCGCAACAATGAAATACGATCAGGCCGGTATCCGAGGGCTAGGCGAGGTTAGTGGAGCATCTTCACGTGTCTGTGTTTGTGGTAGACGTCCGTTTTGGCAAGGGTTGCTGCGAAAAAAATGACCAGTCGTTTTGTGGTATACACCTCGTTGTAGCATCGTATAGCCCTACTCGAGCTTATTGGTGTGTCGATGTCATGATGCCAAATCTTCTGATTCATCACAAAGAGTCTCGACCGCAGTAGCCTCGTCATCGTCGACCTCATGACAGTTTCCTTCACACAAACACAATATTTCTTTGTCCATCGGTCCAGCCACGCCATCATCTCTGAACCAACTACCGTGTCGTCGGCACTTGCGGGCGCAACGCCATGTGGTTCTACGACACGCCCTAAAACAACGGATGAGGCTCTTCGGCGATCTCCACCGGGAATTGCCCTGGCCCCAAAAAAAATTGAAAGAAGTACAGAGCAGACTAAAGCCGCGAGATCCCCGGCCGGTGCAGAACAGGGGTGGGAAGTAATAGTGTACAGTCCCAAGGCGAGCCACAATTCACGTCTTGACTCTTAATGCTGTAGATTTGTAGGGCTATCGCCTTGGTCGTGTGGGCCACCGCGGACTAATACCTTTTGACTTTCTCCCATCTTTTACTCCGGCCTCCGGACATGGCTTTTTCGTTATGCAAAACATCCACGCGAGTCATACGAAAATAAAAGAGGAACATGCCCCAAATGCAGGAACACGCTCAGTCAGCAAATCACTAATTTGCTGATGAACTTCATGTACGTTGAGCTCTCCAACCCTGCTCATAGCCCAAAAAGGTGCCCATTTTGCCTCCATTTCGATTATCAATAATGCCAAAAAATCCGCACTACTTCCATCTTACCTCCTTCGACTCCCGCCAAACCCCGTAGATTCATACCTCGCCCCGCCAGGTGCCGGTGGGGAACCCGAGCCTCCACCACCCCCAAACGACCTTGAGGGCCCAGAAGCCCGTCCTCCACCACCGCTTCCAAACCAATTCGATGGGCCCGCTTGCCCATACTCCGGACCGCGATTGTTGCGGTTCCCCATGGCGTAGCCAGCGGCCGCACCAGTTGCTGCGCCGGTCCAAAACCCAGGACGCCACGCGGACGAGCTAGGCGACGAGCGCGTTGTCGGTTTCGAGCGAGGCGGAGCCTGACGAGAGTATGGTGGAGGTGGGTCGTCGTGGCCGTCGTGGTCACCGCCGCCTCCATACCCTCCGCCGCCCCAGCCGCCACCGTCCCCTGGTCTTCGACCGAAATTTACATTCGCGTTCGCGCCGCCACCACCTCCTGTCCATATGGAGCGGACAATCAACGCCACGATTCCTGTTTGTGCGAATTAGCTTGATCAAGCACAGTTAATGAATCGGTGCAAACACAGTACTCACCGAGAAAAATGGCCCAAAAGACAAAAGTAAACAGCTTCTCACCCACTCCCCCCTCGCCTCCCCTCCCCTCCCTCGATCCACCCCTTTCCCCATAATCAAATCTTTGCCCATACTTCTCCTCCCCCACGTCCGTCAAAACAAGACGATACTCCACCCCACAACTGCCCTTCAAAACAAACGGGTCCTGAGGCGAATCGTACCCCTCGCAAACCACCTCTGTGCTCCCCAGTTTGAACTCGGACGGCAAACTCGCCTGACACGTCCATTGCACGTCTTCGGGCGCGTATTCCGCTCCCGCGTTGGTGCAGCGCATCATTTCCACATCGTAGAGGCCTTGCGCGCTGCCGCCTACGCAGCTGAGTTGGGGCACGGGTGGGCCGCGGCGTGAGGTTGTGAGGCGGTTGCCGTGTAATGTTAGGGTCTTGATGTTGGAAAGGAGAACGGCGTCTGATGGCGGTTTGCGAGCGGATACTAGTGTTGTTGTCGTTGCGCTTGTGAGTGTTAAGAGGGCCAGGCTGGGGAGGTGCATGGTTGCGTTTGTGGTTTTGTTTCGCAGGTTGTGCGCATGCCTTGATCGTAAGTGAAAGTTGGCTGGCTCCTTTTGAGGTTTGTGCTCATCCACGTGGCGAATTTCTCGAGCGTTGCGAAAGGACAGCTTGTTTCTACGCTTGTTCTTTGATTGTCGATCGTGGTGGCGTTGTGAGGCTCAGCTGCCAGCGGGGAAATCTCTCCGCGTCAAGTGTTCAAACCTCACTTCACTCACTTCTTGGAAGTTTTCTCTGGGTTATCAGTGTTCCCTGCCTCAATGGACATCTGTACTTATGGAAAGTGAACCAGAGACACATGAAGCTCGACACGAGGATTTCCAGTCGTAATGGCACATTCGCCATGACTCCTTCTTCCACTCAAAGTTCCCAAGAATTTACAGTGGTATGGCACTTTTGCCATGACTTCTTCTCCCACTCAAAGTTCCCAAGACCTAGTATCTATTTGCTTGAGATCGGAGAAGAAATTACACGCATTTAGCAAGTATTGATGGATTGCTAAAGACAAGAATCTCTGGTTTTAAGGGTTTTGCGATTATACCCACAGCGTGCTAACATGTAAAAGCCGGCCCCGTGACAAGCTCGAAGCAACAACTCGACAACAAATCTCAAAACACCCAACAATCCCGCAAAACTTTGACATCATGGACTCGTAAACACCATCCTCCGCTCTGAGAGATCCACATATCACTCCCAGATCCGATCACTTGCCCTCATCATCATCATCCCCACGCTCCTCCCTAACAATCAGAGTAACAGCCAACGTCAACACCAGCGCAGCAGCACAAAACATAAGCGCCGCGGCCGTGATGCGAAGAAGCCGCTGCCTCCTGCCGAAACGCCGGAAAAGAGAGTCGTCATAGCCGCCATGCTCGATGTCCTGGTCGGAACGCTGCTCTGTTTGGTGGTTGGAGACTTCGAGGGGGACATCTTCTAGCTGTTCTGTGCTGGACGGTGCGCATGGGGAGGAGGCTTGGTAAGGCGGCGGGAGGTCGGACTGGGCTTTGGAGGTGGGCATTGTGGTTGTCGTTGTGCGGTGGGAAGAGCTGGGGAGGCTGTTAGTGTTTGTTGAGTGGAGTTGTGGGTTGGTTTGGGGATGCGCGGGATTGCTACGTACGATGATGAGGAGGATGGTGGCGATGACGACGGCGGTGTGTGCGGATGGCTCGACATGGTGGGAAGGAGCTGCTTGCCGATGTGGTTTTGGGTTGTCTGGTTAGGACACGAAGGTCGATGTGTGGCGTGGGTTATACACAAACACGTGCTGGGCAGCGCGGACGGAGTAAACATGTGTTTCAGACCAGCTCATGCGCCAGCAAACAAAGTTATGCTTGCATTCACAGACATGCATACGGGATCTGTATTCTCGATTGTACGGTGGAACATGCAGAAGAATTCAAAGCTGTGACGAGAGAATTGGGAAGACCCGTGTGCAAAGTAAGTGAAACACATGATGAATAGATTGCCACGCCGACGTATTCACTTATGATCGATAGTTACTTAAATCACGACTATGATGGGCAGCATTCGCAACACAACTGTCTGATCTTCGCCCAACAAACACTGGTAGTAGTACATTGCAAACAATCCCGTGCAACCCTAACCGTGCATCGGCATACTGTACACAATCCCTCGTCTGAGCCACAAGACAACTATGGTTCCGCATACAACGAAAGAGTCAATGTCGATTTCATTCTTTTGCTTTACGCATGTTACCATCATGAGCATACAGATCTTTGGTGTAAAGTGGTCAAACCACACTTCCCAGAGCCGGCGTAAGTCTCGAGCGGGACCACTTGTCGCTTCTTCTGCTTATACATGTTGCGGTCGAGGCCGCAGATGGCATCACCTTTTCCTACAAAACGTCCTCAGGTATTGAAATCCAGCTGGTCACCTCTGCATTGTCTAACATTGAAAGTTGTAAACAAGAGGAAACGATTGTAAATGCCTTTGCCCGTAGCTCTCTTTCTGTTTATTCCTATGAGACCAATTTCTAGTCCACGCTCTCATACCTTTCCACTGGGGTATCAAGATCTCTTTTATATATGGGTTTCCTGTGGAAAAGCGTCTCTGGGTGGTATGCTTAGCTAAGAGATGCTTATGCATTCTCCGGGTTGCTCGTTGCTCGTTCTGCCCATCTCCCTTACCTGCATCGTCCAGAGTACCCCTCATCGCAGTGATGGGTAGCTCGTATTCCCTTCTGAATGCATTTTGCGAGGCCATTCATAGACTTCATGCTAGATCTGCAATCTTTCAAGATCCCTCATTCCCATCTAACCACCAATCGCACACCGCTCAAGCCTTAGCCTTAACAGCCAAACCGCCCTCAACATCCCTCAACAAGCTCTCCAGCTCGCCCAAATTCGCCTTCTCAGGCCCAGCCCTCTCAAACTCCACGCCCTGCTTAAGCCAATCCCTCGCCTCCTCCAACCGACCCATCTCCTTCAAACACTGACCTCTCCTCCACCACCCCTTAATATTCCCCACCCTCTTCATCTCCGTGCTAATCTTCGCGTCAAGAGCGCCCTCCGGCCACGCCTGCTGGCTCATAAGCGCTTGCGCGCGATTGCCATGAAGTGCGGAGAGCTCCTCGCGCACCAAGCCAGAAGCCTCCCAGGGCGGACGATCGAGGGCCATTTTGATGGCTAGGTCGTACATTTTGATGGCGTCAGCGAAGGCGCCTTTCTTGTAGGAGGCATTGCCGCTTTCGCGCAGCTTGCCGATTTGTACACTGCGCTTGGGGTTGACGGGCGCGGGGGGAGGGATGTTCTGGTTGGGGGTTTCGAGCGCGACGATGTGTCTGTGGAAGCGGTTGAGTTCTTCCAGGTTGTCGTGGAGGTGCGAGTTGGTGGATGATATGGCTTTGGTGTCAGGGTCGATGGTGAGGGGGATGGAGGTGAAGGTCTCGGGGCCTTCTGGGGCGGCCATGGTTGCTTTTCTTTTTTGCTGGAAGTTTTCGTGTGTATTGGGAGGGGTGTGTAGAGGTTTTCAGTGTTGTGCAATGTGTGCAGTCAATGTGGTGTATCGGAAGTCGTGGCAGAGTCTTGGTGGGTTTAAAGTTGACAGCTATCACATGCCAGCCAGCCAGCTCTCCATCGTTGACTTTCCTCCGACGCTCGTCCTACCTGCCTGCCTGCCTGCCAATCACGCGCCAAAGCTAGAAAGGAAGTTGGGAAGTGCATTAGCTAAGGTTCTTACCCCAGACAACGGGATGATGGTGGGTTTATTTTACAGAACAAAATATCAGAAGTGTCTCCAGTAGCAACCCTTCATCGCCCGCGGGCATCTTCTCCAAAGCGGCGTTTCATCACGTCTCAGATCATCTCAAACCCTTGACACTTGCGGATGTTGAGACAATCATCTATCAGGAGACCCTTCTTCTCCAGCACATAGCCCCATCGCCTCCGTTACAGCCACGTCAGCCCGCGCAGACACCTCCCAGCTCGTCAACTTCCAAGCAGCGGCTGAGCCTGTAGCTGGCTCCTCCTGGTAATACCAGACATCTTGCTTGTATATACTAACCAACCTTGCTGTGCCGCATACATCCATACAACACCCTCGTTTCCACGCTTCCACACCACCACTCATTGCACAGCACTGCACATACAACTCATCACTGGTGCGCTGGCTAGGCCCGCACTGCACTTCCACCACCGCCCATCATGCGCATCGAACAGTCCTACTTCCAGAAAGCAAAGGCTCTCTTCCACGGCCTTCAGGGCTTATTCACCTTCATCGCCGGCTGCCTTGCGCTCGCTATCTTCACAAAATCCGGCAACCATGGCGGCCAGCTCGGTTTCTACTTTGCTCTTGTAAGAATGTCGACAGCCTGCGGAAACACTACCCTCCCACCACCTGCTAACCACAGCCATCCCTCTTCCAGTGCTTCTTCACCATCCCCGCCCTCATCTACCAAGTCATGGTCCCCATGTGGACGCGCGCCTGGCGCTTCGCCAACGTCTGGGCATACCTAGCCATCGACTTCCTCTTCGCCCTGCTGTGGTTCGCAGCAACCATCGCCCTCGGCGTCTGGCAATCCCAAGGCGTCAAGCAAGGCAAGAAAGACCACGCTGACGACGAAGACCTCGACGACAAAGGCGACTGCGAAATCTGGGCCTACGGCAGCAGCTCCAAGTGCAAAGTCACCAAAGCCGGCGTCGGCTTCGGCGTCGTCATCCTGCTCCTCTGGTGCCTGACGGCCTCGATCAGCGTGTGGATGGTGAACAAGTACCGCAAAACAGGCGTCGTGCCAGGCAGCAAGAATGCTGGAAGAGGAGGTTTCCACCAGCAGGTCGACGACCAAGCGAGCAAAGACGCCTGGTCAACGCGCATCGACGAGCCGGAGGATTTGGAAGACGCCAACGACGATCGCAGGAAATACGGACAAGTGCCGGAGTACGACGAGCAAGAGCACGGCTACAAAGGCCTGATGCCTACGGACTCGAGGCAGGATGGCTCCGACGCACACCCTGGTAGGAGGTCGCCCATGAATTCGGACGCGCACAGCACGGCGCCTTCGGGGTATGAGGATGGCATGGCTCCCAGTGCGCTCAGTCCGACTGGCGTGCTTAGTCCGACGGGCTATGGGCAGGTGAATCCTTTCGGCAGTACGAACACCATGTACGACTCGCAGCCTGCTGGAGGGAGGGTGCAGTTTCCGCCGGGGAACTATTGAGGTATGAAAGAAGGTGAAGCAAAGCATTGAAGCGATTTTTTCTAGAAGCGAGGGAGTTTCTGAGCAAGGCGTTCTTTTTGGTTGGATCTTTTTCATTTGTGGCGTGTTCCTCTCGTCGGATGCTGTCTTCTTGTTGCTTATTTGGGCCTGGAGTTGGATATCTGGTGTACATGAAACATTACAATATATATATCTATATATCTATATATGTCTGATACTTGAAGCAGATCACATGACGAAGCTCAAAGGCCGGCCTCCTCTTCAGCTGTGCAGAGAGGTTACGGTTACATGAGATACTTGGAGACGTGTAGGCCAGAATAGCCAAGCCACTCACGCCGTGGGAAGTCTGGATGGTAGAGCTTTTGGAAGTTTATCATTTGATGGGCAGGTTGGTCTAGATGGTTTGGAATTCTGGGGCTGTGCGTTTTTGGAAATGCTCTTGTTGCTGGAAATTGTTACTCGAATTTGGAGAGTCTGAACGCTACAGAACGATTATTCTCCAGTATTGTTGTCTCCCTCATCTACCCCAGTCCTGGAGAAATCCCGTTACATCCGAAGACCAGAAGATCATGTGAATGCCACATTGCAGCATTCGAAGCATTGACTTGACCGGATAGATTGAGTAGATACAACAATGCTTTAAGGATGCTCCGTTCAAGTGAGAGAATACTCATCCAACCAAATATTCTTCCTTCCAAGTCCCGGGCGGAACGCGTGTAGGAGAAGAGCGGGCGCGTAAGCAGCAAAAGAAGGTTACAACCCGATTGGCTGAGGTCAGCATGTCATGCCCCCATGTGTTTTGCAGAGGTGTTTGCAGGGTGAAGGCTGGAGCTAAGGTGGAGAACTCTAACCCACTACCTCCATCCTGGAGGACCAAGACCAAGATCGGTGGTGGCAGCATGGCGATTCGGTCATGTGAACGCTGAGCCTTTATTGGTCTGGAGAGTTTTTATCCTTTCAAGGTTTCCAATTTGCGGGGCAAAAAGTTGGAGTTGGATGACAGGATGATGCAGACGCGGATGACATTCCTCGCCGAGCAATTTGCCAGAGCTGCCACCCAAAGCCGTCTTCAATGCCGATTGCCCTCTGCCGGCCATAGAGTCGTAGCCATGATGTGACAGTCCCTCCCCCCATCTGACCCGAACACATACGCTACATAAGAGTTCGCCCTTTCCCAGAGGTCTGCTGCTGTTGTTTCTCTTCTCCATCTCAGGTTTGCTTTCATCTCCAGACTTATCCTCACTTACTTCATCCTCGCACGACATCAGCCTGCATTGCATCGGCCAATCACAGTCAGCCTTCTCTCTATATAGATCTCACAAAACAGACCACACTCACATATACACACAATGGCCGCCCAGGCACACAACGACGCCTCTGCGGCTGCTCCCACCCACAAGTACGACCCCAACTTCACCGAGAACGTCATCAACACTTGCGGTCCCAAGACCAGCCCTCGCTTCAAGCAGATCTTCGCCTCCGCCGTTCGCCACCTTCATGACTTCACCCGCGAGGTCGATCTGACTCCCGAGGAGTGGCTCGAGGGTGTCAAGTTCTTCAACGAGGTCGGTAGAGAGTGGGCAGAGTCCAACGGCAAGCGCAATGAGATGCACAGAATGAGCGATCTTGTCGGTCTTGAATCGTGAGTCTCCAATAAAAAAATGCCACCCTTCCAAAACAACGATCACTAACAAGAAATTCAGCCTTGTCACTGAAATCGCCAACTACGTCGAAACCGAAGACCCCAACTACGCTCCTACCTCCGCCGCCATCCTCGGTCCCTTCTGGTCTCCCAACGCTCCCTGGCGCCAACTCGGCGACTCCATCATCCAGGACGCCCACGAGGGTCAAGTCACCTATATGCAC
Organism: Cladosporium sp. MBC 237; assembly: GCA_030772445.1. Lineage (NCBI taxonomy): Eukaryota > Fungi > Ascomycota > Dothideomycetes > Cladosporiales > Cladosporiaceae > Cladosporium > Cladosporium sp. MBC 237. The sequence goes on from JAPHCH010000082.1 coordinate 138,484, forward strand.
GGCATCATCCGCGACCTCGTCACCCACGAGCCCATCCCCAACGTCACCTTCGACATGTGGCAAGCCAGCAGCAACGGCAAATACGACTTCCAGGACCCATCATTCACCGACAACAACCTGCGCGGCAAATTCAAGACCGACGACAAGGGCGAGTACAGACTCTACTGCCTGCGCCCCACCGCCTACTCCCTCCCCCAAGACGGACCCTCGTGGAAATTCCTGCAGGCCGTCGACAGACACCCCATGCGACCCGCGCACATCCACCTGATGGTCACCCACGACGCCTACAAACCCGTCGTCACCCAAATCTACCCCAAAGACGACCCCTGGCTCGCAACCGACACCGTCTTCGCCGTCAAGGACGACCTCGTGGTCGATTTCAACCCCATCAAGAACCACCCGCCCACCGGCGAGCACACCGGCCCCGGCGGCGCTGCTACCCGCGAGCTCGAACTCAACATCGTCCTCGCTCCTAAGGGGCTTGCTGTTAACGCTGCCGAGCCTGTTGAGCACTAAGCTGTTGCGAGGGTAGCAATGAATGTTAACAACGACCAAGAAAGAGACGACCAGGGGGTATATTGCTTTTAAGACCATGCTCACGAAGAGCAATGAAGAAAACGACACTTTTCTGTGGATATACATATGGGACCTGTCCACCTCCCATGCGTTTTTGCTTTGTTTTACGATCCGCTGCGTTTCGAGCGAGTTCATATTCACATCCATTTTTCAACAAATTTGAGAAAAATAAAAAAGAACAACATTTCAAAACATTTGCTTGTCTCAAGTCGGTGGTACTTATTGTCTATACTTACCCGTGATCGTGATGTCGCATAACGAAGCGCCAAGACATCTTGACGCCAGAGCATTCCAAACGTCTAAACATCTCACTCTCGTTGCCTCAACGTACTTAGGTACACGAAGATCCATCGATTCTCGCCTTTGGGAAGCTACCTTTATTGATCTGACCTGCCCAGGTCGCATACAGCATGAGTGGCGTGTTACAGCATGTCGTGCCTGAGGCTTGCGCATCGAGGCTGGCGTATGGAGGCTGTGTGCTTTGCTGGCACCATACATCAGGCGCTGATAGCCAGCATAGCCGCACCCCTCGTGTGTTAAAACCCGCATATTCAGCTACGATTTTCTGGCCTTTTGTGTGGACTCGCGGCATCAACTTCTCGGGCCACCTTTTTGGAGAATCTGCACATGGCTGAACTGGACTGGTCGAAGGCTTTGTACGGGCCTCTTCCTCTTTCTGGCACACAGCTCCGAACCCGCTTTCTACGTATTTTCAAGGGCAGCAAAGGTGACAAACTTCGATGCAAGCTCTTCACATCAACACTGGTCGGCATCAAGTACGAAGCGCTTTCCTACACATGGGGAACCGATGCACGAAACAACCCAGTCTCCGTTAATGAGATCATCGTCGGCGTCACACAGAACCTACAGGCTGCTCTAAATGCTTTGCGGAAACCTTCTGCGGATCGCGTGGTCTGGGTTGACGCCCTGTGCATCAACCAAGAAGACACACGAGAGAGGAGCCATCAGGTGCAGCAGATGGGCGACATCTATCGTTGTGCGCACAGGGTGATAGTCTGGATTGGGGAGGAAGCAGCCAGTAGCAAGGCCTTGTTTCGCCTCATGCACATGCAGCAGGGCGACCCCCTCGCCCACCTCATGCAGATTGGCAACGTAGAACAACCCTTGGAGACACCGTTGGATGGTGACTTTCTGGGAAACGTCCCATACGAACAGCGCGCTTTTATGATCCATGAATTGACTGAGCGCAGATACTGGACAAGAGTGTGGTGAGTTCCATGACGACTCGATGTTCATCGCCGCCTAATTTCATCGCAGGATTGTGCAAGAGATCGCTCGAGCAAAGAGTAACCCACTCGTGGTGTGCGGCGACGAAAGTATAGACTGGTCAAAGCTGATAGATTTCGCTTCGAAGAACGAGTGGCATATGCAACAAATCAAGCTCCTGCAGGAAATTCGGGACCGCGCCCGCACACCACCCAGACTCAGATTCAATGGAGATCAAGTACCCGATCCCTCGGAAATTAGAACCTCTTATGAGGACGATCTCTTCTACTTGCTTGATAAGACTCGCGATTTCGATGCAACCGACCCTCGGGACAAGGTCTTTGCGCTTTTGAGCATGACGCGAGGCTTGTCTGCACAAGCAGCGATAGCTGACTACGAACAATCTGTCGAGCGTGTCTTCGTTGATCTCGCAGAAACTGCAATATCAAGATCACTGTCACTTGACATTACAAGCTACAAGGCATCTGCAAATGCTTCCGACATTGAGTCGGACCCCGTGCGAATGCCTTCATGGGTGCCAAATTTTTCCAAGAAAAGAGCGTCGCCGGGGCCTGCTTTTGAAGGGATCTACGCCGCCAATCATCCCCTGAATTCGCACAGAAGAAACCTCGACGGCTCCATGAATCTCGAGAGTCCAATCTTTCCTGAAGAGTTTCGTTTCTCTGACCTGGGAAAAGGCAGAAGGGCGTTGAACGCCACCGGGATACTCTTAGCAAAGATCACATCTACGGCGATCGCTCGGGGAATGCCATTGCCACTGAAAGACATGCACGATGCGCCAGGTCAGGATCATCGGTCTCAAATACGAGCCTGGTCCGAATACATTGCGGAACAATACCATGCTCAGATGCAATCTCGTTTCGAGCAGTGGAAGTTGAGACGCCCTACGACTTTTTCAACAGCCTCCCATCAACTTGAGGCATCACAACATACTACCGAGTCTCTGGACATAGCCCACATGTCGAAACTTTTGTTCTTGTTCCATGTTCGGATGCACAAGGGACTGCTTTGTGCCCCAGAGGATCTCCCCTCTCCTTGCTCTGAAGCCTCACTACAATCCATGTTGAGACAAGAGCTAGATCTCTACAGATTCTTGCAGTCCCGATACTTGGATGGAGGACTCGCAGGAGACGATTCGCCCCCAGCAGACCACAGCCGTATTGCGATGCTATCGTTGGCCCGATTAGCCGTGGAGGCAGCTGCCAAGCGACAAAGGCCCCAAAGATTTAGTGAACATATCATCATCGAGTCGATCTCGCGAAACCTGTCGGCTGAAGACCCTTCCCCGCACTATCGCAATCGTAAACTCAACTTTGAGCCAACAATCTGGAAATATTTTGAAGAACAATTCTTTGAACTTCCGCCTGGCCCATGCCCTTGGCCTGCAGACGGAGACCTTGCGATAGAAGCACTTGGGCGAGTGGCTACGTGCAAAGCGTTCCTCGCCGGCCTGGAGAACTTCAGGATGATATACACAGATACTGGTTATCTTGGATTCGTCAATGCCAACTTGACTATACAGCCAAGAGATGAAATCGTGCTGTTCAACAATACCAAATCTCTGAAGATTTTGCGGCAATTGCCTGCGGACGGGAGGGAAGAAGAGGTCTACGAACTGATCGGAGATGCGTACCTGCATTGGCCTGATGTGGAGCACAGTTGTATACAAGCTTACGCAGACAAGCCTCAGAAAGAGTATACGATAGTGTGAATGCCACGTGCGCTGAGGGTGATGGAGTTTACATGTCTAGCAAATCAATCTGTTTTCCGTCCCAGATACCTTGACAATTCGAATTTGAAAGCTTTTCGACGCCGTTGATAAGCTCACGATTGGTGCTGATTTGTAACGTCCCGGTCAAATGGGTTCAATGATTGTGCACCGAGTGGAGGCGTTACCTCCTATTGCGTCTGTAGAACTGCCTCTCCATATTTTATTCGATCGGGTGCCGCGGAGAGCGAACTGCGAACGCGATAATGATAAGGCGATAATCAACGAGGTAGTTGCCAAAGAAAACCTGGACATGAGGAGGTGACTGTGAGACCATAGGGCTTTATGAAGTTACGTAAACGATGAAGTCTCGAATTTGTGTGATCTTTTTCCTGCCGTTCTCCAAAGGACACGATTTTGAGTATGTGCTCGTCGTGTTGATTGCATGCCAGCTGATGTTGCACCATAGCCGGTCGGCTATGGGAGATCGCCCGCCGCAATCGAGCTCCCAAAGAGGCATAGCGCTTCCAGTCACTCCAGATGTCCCCTCTTCTCTCCACATCTCGTCGCGTACTTTGGACGGTTTGGAGCTTGACAGTGCATGCGTGGGCGATAAGGAAATGCCCAATGCCATGTGATTTAGAGCTTTAAATTGGATAAGGTAGGCCATCTCGTTTTTTCCCCCTTGTTATTACAGCCTCCAGCTACTCCCAAGCCTTTTTCTCTCGTACCAATTTTACTTCTTGTCGATCAAACTACCCTTGTGTGGAGGAAAAGAACATTATTACATTAAAAGAGCGACGGTGCTTGCAAAATGGTGCTCGAACGCCTTCAGCAGATGAGCTCCCACCTGACGGGCCAGATGGTGGAGCACCACCCTCTCGACCCTCTCACCAGCGACGAAATTGCGAAAGCGGTCGCCCTCGTCAAAGAATCATACAAAGACCTATTCTTCAACGCCATAACACTATGGGAGCCTCCAAAGGCCGAGATGTTGAGATGGGTCGAGAATCCCAAGAACACTCCCCGACCACGCAGAATCGCGGATGTTGTCACCATTGGCCGGGGCAGCAAAGTCTACGACGGCTTGGTGGATTTGGATAACAACAAGATCCTGTCATGGGAATTGACGGAAGGCGTGCAGCCGCTGATTACAATGGAAGACTTGCAGGTTGTGGAGTCTATTGTGCGGAAGGATCCTGAGGTTATCAAGCAGTGTGGCGCTATTGGCATTCCACCAGAGGACATGCACAAGGTCTATTGCGATCCATGGACGATTGGCTACGACGAACGTTTCGGCAGTAAGGTGCGCTTGCAACAAGCTTTGATGTACTACCGCCCTCACCCGGATGACTCTCAATACTCGTATCCTTTGGACTTCTGTCCTATCTATAACGCGGACACTCAACAAGTGGTTCACGTCGATGTGCCAAAGGTACGCAGGCAGCTGAACAAGGCACCGCCTCTTAACTACCACGCGGAAGCCATCAAAAAGGAGACCGGGTTCAGGACTGATCTGAAGCCACTCAATATCACCCAACCAGAGGGCGTGTCCTTCACTGTTGACGGTCGTACCCTCAAGTGGCAAAACTGGTCGATCCACGTCGGATTCAACTACCGAGAAGGCATTGTCTTGTCGAACATCACCTACAACGACAAGGGAACCATCCGTCCCACTTTCTGGCGCATCTCACTCGCCGAGATGGTTGTCCCATACGGAAACCCAGAACACCCTCACCAGCGCAAGCACGCCTTCGATCTGGGAGAGTACGGCGGAGGCTACATGACCAATTCTCTCGCTCTTGGCTGTGACTGCAAGGGAGCCATCCACTACATGGACGCCGACTTCGTCAACCGCGCTGGTGAGCCGACAAGCATCAAGAACGCCATCTGCATCCACGAGGAAGACGCGGGCATTCTGTTCAAGCACATGGACTTCCGCGACGAGTCGACCACCGTCACACGCGCCCGTAAGCTGCTCATTAGCCACATCTTTACAGCGGCAAACTATGAGTATTGCGTATATTGGATCTTCCACCAAGACGGCACGATCCAGCTCGAGATCAAATTGACTGGTATTCTGAACACTTACTCTCTCGCTCCAGGCGAGCAGGCCGCGCCGTGGGGCACGGAAGTCTACCCTGGCGTTAACGCACACAACCACCAGCATTTGTTCTGCCTGCGATTGGATCCCAACATCGACGGACCAGCCAACACGGTCTTCATAGCCGATGCCGTAGCCGCTGAAGCCCCAGTCGGTAGTGAAGAAAACTACTACGGCAACGCGTTCTACGCTAAGAAAACCAAAGTCGAAACTATGGGCAAGGGCATGAGTGACTACGACGGAGCTCTAAGCCGCACCTGGGAAATGGCAAACACCAACAAACTCAACGCATACTCGAAGAAACCCGTCTCCTACAAACTCGTCAGCCGCGAAGTCCCACCTCTCCTCCCCAAAGAGAACAGCCTGGTGTGGAAGCGTGCGGGTTTCGCCCGGCATGCCGTGCACGTCACGAAATGTAAGCTCACAACTGACACTATTTCCCCAAGAAATGATATCCTAACACCACACAGACGACGACGATCAACTGCACCCTGCCGGCCGTCACGTACCCCAAACTTCCGGCGAACCCTCCCAAGGTCTCCCCGCCTGGATCGCAGCCGAGCCCAACGCCAACCTCGACAACGCCGACGTCGTGCTGTGGCACACCTTCGGTCTAACGCACTTCCCATCTCCGGAAGATTTTCCGGTCATGCCGGCAGAGCCAATGACAGTGTAAGTGAAAGAATCTCCAATTCGAACGGTTCCGTCAGCAAAATCCAAGCAAATGCTAACCAGGACGAAAAAAACCCACAGTCTCCTCCGCCCGCGCAATTTCTTCACGCAAAACCCCTGCCTCGACGTCCCGCCTAGCTACTCTAGCACGCCTAGCCAGGTTGCTGCGGGTAAGAGCGGTATTAAGGGGGTGGTTGATAGTTTGTCGAGGTTGGCTTTTGGGGGGAAGGAGAAGAACGATTGCTGCAAGTAGGTTTTGACGGGAATGTGAATTTTCTGTGTCGTATGGGATGCAGGAAGAATGTTTTTATTATGGATTGATGCAAGTATGTATGTCATGTGTACTGACGATATTTGATGATGTTTGTTGGAGACTATGAGAGGGCATGGGGTTAGGCGTGGGTGACTTTGAATCCAGAATTTGACATGATACTCGTCTTTTCAATAATGTACACAAATGAGGATTCATTTGAGAGTACGCTTCCTGTTGTAATTTTCGGGATATATGTAAAAGTAGACGTGATGTGATAGCCTAGCAGACTCCAGTGTTGTTTGGTCGACCAGGACGTTCTCAACGTCAGGGCTCTGATGTCGAAATAAACTTCAAGGTACATGTATGCAAAGGCGTCCTCATCATCTCTCATCCCGGCATACGTCGCATCAACAATTTCAACGACACGGGAAGGAATCAGCAGATGGCATGGCGACAGGTTATCTCAATCATGTCTCTCGATCGCTATGCCGGTGTCATCAGGCACAGTGGTCAAAGATCGCATCTAAGCCATCGAGAGAACATGATCTAGATTATGATATCTCTACGAACAGTATGCCGTTACCTTCAAGGCTGATACTTTCACATGGAATCCAAGCCATTGAGAGGGGTCTGCCTCATCAAGATATCTCCGCTACTAGTATACTGGTACCATCGTGCACAGTATGTAAGATTGCCCCTAGGCCATTGAGAGAAGACAATTCAGATCATGATCTCTACGAGACCGGTATGCTGTCACCTTCAAGCCTAGTGATCTAACATTTGCTTTGAGCAATTGAGAGAGGCCGATCGAGGTTATGATATCTCAGCTGCTGGTATGCTAGTATCATCGGGCATCTTGGTTTGAGATTGGTCCTATGCTATTGAGAGAATGCAATCAAGATCACGACATCTCCGCTACAGGCATGCTGGTACCCTCAAGCATAGTGTATCATATTTACCGTCATACCGTTGAGATGCAACGATACCACGAATTCACTTCCAGCCCTCTTTACGTTCTTCACATGCTACCAATTTGTTCACATGCCCGCGATGATAGCAGCGTGAGAACGGCTTCACATGCCAATAGGCAGTAATACCCAATACACATCTTCCACTCGACTCTAAGCAATCTGTCGCACTCCTCACTCTCTCCCACGACCACCACCCCACTAGACATCCCGCAACGCATCCGACGACGACATGGGCTTCGTCTTGAGCAAGATCATCAACGCCGTTTTCTCCACCATCGCAGACTTCTTCCGTAGAAGTAGCCGCCGCAACGCCAACCAGAGATACAAGTTGAAGAGGCTGAGGCCCGACCCCTTGGCCAGCGACACCATGGCCGGTTTCCAGACAGGAAGAGAGTATCGGCTCGGCTACAGTGGAGGCACAAACCGCCAGGCAGCTCTCACTTCCCACTCCGTCTCCTGAATATTCACTAAGAGACCCGTAGATCGAATGGCGCGACGACGAAGAAACGGTCGTTCTGCAGCACACCACACCGCAGACTCCACAAACCGCAACAAACCCTTTCGAGGTTGAAATAATGCCTCCGAATAATTTCATCCCGCCGTACTTCAACGACAACATCCCGCCGCCAGAAGGCACCATCAACACTGCGCATGCCGCAGCCAACACCACGATTCCGATGCAAACCCGCCGCGTTCGCAATCGTCGCGTCCGGAGGAGGAGGAGGAAGAGGAGGAGGAAGGGGTGCAGGATTCGCTGACGGTAGATATAGATCAACCCGCACGCCGTTCCCGCCGCCACCGCGCCGAAGAAACGATCGATGTTTTCCAAGACGATGAGGTCGATGATGACGCTGCTGTCAGCCGTGGCGTTTTCATGTTGCTGGGGAGGGGTGGGGGAGGGGGGTAAGGAGAATGTTGGAGAGGGTGGTTCGACGGCGTTTTAAGGCCAAGAGGCCATCATCAATGCAATTGAGAAGGGGTTTGTGGTGAGAATAGGGATTTTGCTGGGCTCTGTGTGCTCTTTTTTTCCTTTCTTGTCTTGTTTTGTTTGGCGGCCGCGAGAGACAAAGAGATCGCGAACGGGGATATGGTCATAGGTGAGGTTTGGGAAGAAGAGAGCTTACTGGGTATGGTCTCTTGCCCTGGTGGCAAGACAAACCATCTATGGGCAAAGGTTTCGTTGAAGAACAGCGACATGTTCGTCGACGACTGCATGAAGATGTTGCATGCACAACGGACAAAACAGTCGCGGTATCAACACACATCCAGCCAATGTGATCACGGTCGGTTCTCGGTTCCTATTTTATCCGTGAGGTCTACTACCTCTTTGAAACTGCAGACGTGGAGGTAGTAGCCCGCAGGCCATCATGTCGTTTGTTTCGCATCAGGGATCCACTTCCTGAGGATGGCGAGTCTGTACAGAGGTGGAGATCAGGCTGACGACACACGACGACCCTTCACGGCGGAACAGACTCCTGCTGGAGGCTTACTGGCTCCCTGCTATAATCCATCAATAGGAAGTAACACTCGACATTCATTCTGAGCACTTGGCCTCATGGGTGGACATGAATAACTGGCGGCTGACCCGGCCCTACTCGAGTCAAACCTGCGAGCCTCAAACTATACTTTCGTTACTCAAGCGTACCAGCCTCCAGTGCCTATCCAATGGCAAAGTGGTCGCCTATTTTTGCCTCTCTATCCCTCTCCCCACGCGCGGCCTGCATCAAATGCAGCAACATGCGACGCAGATCCGGGTATAGATGAATCGGGGAAGAGGACAAGGTGTGTGCAGCTGTTCGTCGTTTTCATGCGCAAGCGAGGGCGCAAGAATACCAGGAATCGCACCCGACACACCAGACGTCCAGCAGGACTATCGTCATCATGCGTATCTGATGAACCGGACGATACGATGAATTACGTATCGTCCAGATCGAAGATGCACTTGCATCCACCGACAAGTCGCCTAAGCGGCTGCAGGCCGACGGTACGGGTGGAAGTGGGCGCCTCGCGGGCGCGTGGGCAAGGTGAAGTTAGTGGAGATCGCCAGTCAAACGGCCACCCAGCAGGCGCAGTTGGATCTCATCTGACCTCTGCGTGCCTGAGATTCACTTTCTGCTTTGCGACACATGCGTTTTAGCACGTTTTAGCACGTTCGCTTGCTTCAGTCGTGCTGGGCCCGTCGAGTGGGAGTTGGCAAAAGACGAACACGGTCGAGCTTGCGCGTCTCCAAGAATCCAACCCCATGCCACCGAGCCGTCTTTTGCTGATCCCATTTTTGAATCCACGAATCTACGCAAGAGCAATAAACATCAATCACTTCACAGCGAACCAAAATCCACTACCTCTCTCGCCTCTGTACCTTCTCGACACTAAGCGCTGTACCCCTACCGTGCTGCAGCCGTTACTCACAGTCTCGCACCTATTGTCCGCCTCCGATGCCCTCCACGCAGTAGGCTCCGTGTACCTCTCGAACCTAAGGGGTCCTTCCCTTTCCATCTACCATTCATATGCCCTGAGCATTCTCTCCCTCTCTTTCTATGGCCGTCGTCGTCGTTGATATTCCCGCCTCCGTCAACCGCAATCTCGATTCGGAGCTTCCTCGCCATCTCCGCGCGTATCTTGTGATCGAGGCATGCTACCACGCTGCCTCATGCAATCCTATTCACCACCACGTCGTCCCATCACGCCCATCACCGCCAGCAGACCCGTCCCATCTTTGGTGTTCCCCCACGTCGCCTTCTCAGCCTCTGCACCTCCCACGCGCCCATTCTCCGGCGTTTTTCGTGCGTGCAATAGGCCAGCTCTGCGCCACGTATAAGGCACCTGTCCCAGCGCCAGCCGAACGTACATGAAGCTTCTCCCCACAGATCGGTACGATGTATGCTCAAGTCGCTTGCCCTGTCACCGGCACCTGCACGCCTGCAGCATCCTACCAGCCTACCAACTAAACTCTGCCACTAATGCCACCATCCCACCCCCTACCCTTGGTCGGGGCGCCGGTCATTCGTGTGATGCAAGCAAGCTACATCTCGATCCCAGCTCATTGCCTTTCTGCCATGCAGCCTTTCTGCCTTTCTACCTGCC
>JAPHCH010000083.1:0-203206 GCA_030772445.1 Cladosporium sp. MBC 237
TAATAATAATAATAATAATAATAAAAACTCTCCATTCTTCATTCATTAACAAAAACAGCCGCGCATCGCCCCCCAAAAGCGAGAGAGGGGGGCGTTGGGTATTCGGAATTCCTCATTACACTAATAAGCATAGACATTATAGAGAAGCAAAACGGGAAAATCGAAAAGGAGAGAAGACACCCCTCCGTCCCATCCCATCCCAATAATCGGCGTCTCTTCCTCTTCTTTCGGTATGTACAACAACAAGGCCATGGTGTAATAAAGTAACAGAACAGCGGAAAAGGCGTTCGATCGAGACGAGCACCCCCACCTTCCTTTCCTTGAACGCCAGACAAAGACTTTGGGAAAACAACAACGCAACGCAACGCAACGCAGTCCCCAACCGGAATCAGAGAGCTAAGTTGCTTGATTGGAAAAACAGCAAAAGCAAAAAGCAAGACGAACAAACACGCCGTTCGTTCATTAAGGTCTCTTCTTCACGTCTCTCCCCGCCAAGTCCGGTTTTGATGAAACATCCGCTGCCTTGGAAGGCGATGCTGATGACGACGAAGAAGTCTCGGCACCTGCGAGTTTGCGCAGAGAAGACGAGGAGGGTTGGGAGGAGACGTGGATGGCGAAGAGCCATGCGGCGAGGGTGTTGAGGAGGTGGTGTAGGCGGTAGGCGTATGTGACGCCGTAGATGGCGGCGTAGAGGGCGGAGAGGAAGGTGAGGATGTTGGTGATGAAGCGGGCTCTGTTGCGAGGGTTGTGTTGGTCAATTTGAATGGGATGGATGATGGTGAAGTTAGGGTGGCTTACCGGCCGGTGACTCTGGGAGTCATGTTTCCGGTGCTCATCACTTCCACGACGAGCACGAGTGGTAGCACGGCGAGGAGGTTGTGGTGTGTGCTGAAGGGAGTTAACCAGTGGACGGCCAGGTTGTGAACCCAGACGATCAGCACTGGCATGTTGATTGGCAGGACCCAGAGCATGAGGACGAGCATGGAGGTTGTATAATTGTAGAAGTTATAATGGGCGCCAGAGCAGGTGTCTCGCGCGAGGCGGAGCGCGCGGACGCAGGTGCAGATCTGCACAATCGTAAGAACCATGTAAGCGAATTGGTAAGGGATAAGAGTCGTGATGAGTAGAAGAAGAATGGCGGTCGTGATCAGGCGCTGGCGGCCACCAGTCGTGGCGAATGTCGACGTGCGGCTGAATGATGTTAGCGAGTTTGCCCCAGCTAGTCCTGCTATGGGTAATTATGATCAGTGAGACTTACCGATAATCCTCTTGCGCGCCGAAAAGACCTCTTGTCCAGCCATAAACGAACGCGAAGATGTGCATTAGAATCGTGATTAAGTAATTCCCAGCAATGCAGATCCCAACACTAATAACGCCGAACAGCGGTACTAAAAACCACAAAAAGGGATCCTGGGTTCCCAGCATGAGGTCATTAATGTTGAAATCGACGGACTTTTGGGTTGTGCCGGTCAAGTAGTTGAGCCAGCCTCGGGTCAAAGATCCTTGAGAGGCCTTCGACAGTGATACAGCAAAGAAGGTGAGGGCGATGAAGATGAAAGGCAAGGATGTGCGCAAACAAACGTCCATGCTTTCGGAGAAGGACATGAACACGCCTAGCTTTGGGGTCAGTACTGAATTGGTTTGAACATCGTTGAAAACTTCGAACTTACCTGTCACATCATAAACCTTGAACTGCTTTCTGATGACAATCAACACAACAAGAAGTGGGAATGCCGCGAATACCGATCTGTATCGCATGACCAGTTTCCCAGCACTGCCAAGTATATCGACCTTCAGAGATACCTGAACAGTCGAATTGCAGGTAGGATCCGACCAAAGCTGCAAGCTGAGCCCTTCACTCGCGCCACCGCCGCGCAAGGGAGGTGGCATGTACGGCGAGATACCATGTACATTGATATTGCCGCCCTGTGTGTTGACGAAATATTTGCTCTCGTAAGGCTCGGCAATGTATTGTCTCAGCATGGGTGCAAAGCTCTCCTCGTGTTGCGTGCATGCATGACGTTCCACGCTCAGAGTGTACGCAAACAGTGTCGAGTGCACTTCCGGGATCTTGAGTTCGGTCATCATTGGGCGGGTGGGCGGTAAAGTAAGCTGCAAGCCGTTGACGAGGAGCTGGTGATGTCCTTTGCTGACCGTGACTGAAGATGCCTCGCTGCTACTGAATTCCGCGATCGCCCAATGACTGTGGCTTTCGGTTGGTTTCTCGATGATTGCCGCAAACTGGTACTCGAACACATCCGACAAGTCGAACTGGAGATACGAGAAAGGGGGTTTGCCATCAAACGCATTTACAGACTCGTTCGTCGATGCAGGAAGATATGACACATCCGGGGCGGCGTTCTTGCAGGCAAGCTTACTTGCGCCACGAGCGCCGTTCGTCATGTCCAAGTTGTGCGGAAAGACAAGCTTTGAGTGGATCGGAAGAACACTGCAGAATAGTACAGTGAGGGAGCCGTGGCCGTCACCAGCGTCCAGTTGTTGGTTGGTGAGCAAGGTGAATTTGCCTTCCTCGCCGAAAGGTTGAATCGGAATTGGCATGACATGCGCTTCGTTGCGGTTGGTGTCACGGTGTGGGCGGAGCACGAGACGCTCGCCATGGCGCATCATTTGGCCAGCATTCGCTTCGAATGTCAATAATGTGTCAAGTTCTGTGGATGGTTAGCATGAGACTATATCAATGTCGAACTGTTTAGCGCACCCTGTTCCCGGATTGATTTCTGCACCACTGGCTCCATGCCTGTAAGCAGACGCTTCCTAATAGCTTTGATCCGTTGCGCCTGTGGCTTCGTTTGAGCTGGTCTCCTAACGTCGACTACGTCAAAAACTGCTTTAACCAAAGCTTTGCGGAACTGGTTGCACCACATGATTGCAAGATGATCCATACCAGTCCAGACATTCGGAATGCTCGACGTAAAGACCGTAAATCCGTGCGTATCCGGGACCAAAGAAGTCAGGCTGGTGGATTCGGATGGAATCATCGTATCGAGGCCACCTCCAGCTACTGAGACCAGGGTGACATCTGCCAAGGGATTCTTGCTGAGTGGTTGAAGGTACGAGTTCCGCCAATAGGTGTTGATGTCGTTGTATGCGGCGACCATGTCTGCATCAAAGGTCACAGGCGCGCGCGCATGCGGCGCAGAGAGTGTGACGATTGTATTGACGGTATGCTCTTGATAGTTGGGCATTCGAAGCATCGTACGAGCCACAACACCTCCCATTGAGTGGCCCAGGATAATCACAGACTTGGGTTCGGGCAGACCAGGCTCTCGAAGTGAACGGCTAGGATTGTGATAGAGCGCTAAGATGAAAGCGATCGCTTCGTTCAAGTACTCGGCTTGATCCAACATTGTCTGGCCATGAAAAGCAGTGATGTCCTCGTTGAAGTCCACGGAAAAGAAATCCAAGGGTGCCTTGCCATCTGCCGTGGCCGCGGCATCCGTTCGTAAAAAATCCTGGAAATAGTGCGCCGCCTCTGCCGCTATGGGGCGAACCTGCTTGTAGCTGCCTGCATTTCCAGGGATGAACAGTACAGGAATTCCTTTGACTCTCGTGTCTTCGTCAACACCTCCCTCTCTGTACAAATATAAAGAATACTTGGTAGCAAAACGAGTGTGCTCCGTATCAAAGTCCGAGTAGCGAGCAAAAGACGGTCGCATATACGACATGGTGCAACCCTTCGGATCTTGCTGGCGGGTGAAGAACGAGTGCAGGATCGCAGTCAACAGGACAATGGCAAAAATGCTCGTCGCGAAAGTCAGTGTTGAGCAGGACCATGGATTCCGCAAACGAGTGCGCTGCCCGCGGCGCTCCGGTGTGTGTCCTGCAGCCGCTTCTGCCTGAACCGGGCTGTTGATTGCATCGTTTTCCAGTTCCATGCTAGGCTCCCACTGCGAATGGATTTCCAAGACGGGCGTGCGGCTGGTGTCCTTGCTAGTCTTGCGGTCTAATTGTCGCGACACAGCATGCTTCAAGTCCCGCGCATTTTCCCTATCGCGCACATTTCCGCCTTCCCTGGCTTTTTCGAGGCGCTCCGGCGCGGTGGAGGCAGACCTGGAGCCGTTGTCGTCCTCGCCGGAGCCGGAGGGACGTCTCCTCATCGAGACGCTACTTCAAACGCGCAATCATCCAGTTCGGATAGCGAGAGTGGGCAAGTTGCGGCGCGGAGATGGGTTGGTGGTGGTGGTGGTGGTGCACCAGGTGAGTTTGCGGCGGTCGATTGGTCGGGCGGCTGGGAGTAGCGATTTGGAGAGGGCTGCTGGAGTGCGACTGGCAGACGAGCAGAGGATGGATGGATGTGAGTAGCGACGAACAAACGAATGTGGGCGCGCACGGGCGGAAAGGCGTTGGTAGACTTCGTTGTGGACGGCTGGGGGGCAGGAGAAGTCAAGAAAGCTCGTGCCAGAGCAAGCACGTGGGTGATAACGAAGATACGGGGGGAGGAAGAGGGTGTGGCTTGCTTGCTGGGGGAATGGGTTAGTAAGAAAGAGGATCCCTCTGCTTGAGTTTTGGCGGGGGAGAGGTATTGTTGCAGCAGCAGGGCTGGTGAGCTACAACAAATCGACAAACAATCTTTGGGTGTGACAGTCAGGCTTGCAGCAGTAGTATTATTGCATGCATAATCATGCATGTAACCAGCGATCATGGGCGAATTTCACGGCATCGTCACAGTCTAGTAGACACTTCTCTCTCATCCGGAGTCGCCGGTACCGTCTCAAAGCTTAATACAATACACTGCCAGCCACCGCGCCGCACCATCAAAGACAAAATGCCTGCCAAAAACCACCATCTGGACGATCCGCCATGTTCTTTCTTAGGCAAAAAGATTGAACAATCCAATTCTTTCCCCAGACATGTCAACACGTGAGGTCTTGCATCACAAAGAAAGGCTTGAACAAGTTTGAGCGAAGGATTCTACCTCAGCCTAGCCCCACTCCGAAACGTACAGCCTGAATCATGGGAGAAGGATTCACATGTGCTGTACGTACATACATCAAAGAGTCTTCACATATCGAGGAAGAATTGCACCATACATGTACCTCACTACCTGCCTATCGATCATGCACGTACACATGCACGCACTATCCCGCGCGACAGCCCGCCAAGGTCAAGGCCGCGCAAGCAACAGCGCAAGCCTATCGTGCTCCCAAAGGCAGATGGCAGCTGTGCCTTTCTGCGAGGCGCTGTGGCGGCTGTCTTGAGCTGTCTTAGCTAATAGAGCTTTAGCTTCCTACTGCCTCTTGGTGGGCCTAGAGGAGTGTCGGCCAGAGTGCTGGTCTTGAGTAGTCACATTTGATGGTTCTGGTGTAGGGAAGCAGAGATGCTGTCTTCCCATTTTTATGGTGCGCAGTTTCGGAGATTTCACCAGACCGTATACTACCATCTGATGAGTCCACATACTTTTGGTAAGTGACTAGCCTTTCTGTACCTGTCAGCTACACCACCACCAATCGGTACTTGTAACAGGAGCTACATCCCAGCCAGCAGCAGTTGATAATATCAGCTCCTGACGCTGCATTGTCCGCAAGCGGCTTCGCAGCATTCAGCCCTGCGAAAGACCAAATGAGCAGCAGTCGACAAGTACCCGGTGGAGAATAATAAGTGAAGACGATCAAGCTCCGATTCCAACAATCCCTTCTTCGTTGGACTGATGACATTGCACCAACGACGCTTCGGCAGCTAGCTCAGCCACAGACCGCGACGAAAGCTGCGCGTCCACCACACGTTCGCTGCAGCAGCTTAGTGAGAGAAACTTTCCCATGAAAGAAGTGGGAGACTGATATAACACATTCACGTAAACAGCCAAACAGCTCACAGCGCCGCCAACTCAGCACCACAAAAACCTCACAACCCAACCGGCCCAACGCGAACCTTCTGCCTCTTCAAACTCTCTCTCCAAGTCTCCTTCCTCTCCTCAACCTTCAGCGCCTTCTTCTTCAGCGCCGCCAACCGCCCAAACCGCCCCCTGGCACCATGCTTCAACTTCGTAATCTGATCCCCCGCCTTGCCCTTCGTCACAGAGTCCATGGAAAGCTTCTCCCCTTCCCCACGATACTTGTTCAACATATCGACTTGCGCCTGCGTGGCGGGGCGCCTGCGCCAAACGGCGAACTTGTTGACGATTTCGAAGGGGAATTTCTCCTTGGCCAGCGTGTCCGCGGCCGCGACGGCGCCTTCGAAGGTGGGCGATGTGGCGATGGTGCGCGGGCGCATGTAGGGTGCTTTGGATTTGATGTCGCCGGGGAGGCGCTGGGTGTAGATGACTTGGAGGTCGTTTTCGAGGCGTTTGATGGTCAGGAAGTCGCCGTTGTTGCTGCTGAGGATGTAGCGGTCGTCGTCGATTTGGACCCAGGCGAAGGGCGAGAGGGCGCGGATGTGCCGCTCGCCGGACGTGTCTTCGATCAGGTCGTTGACGTTGTCGTAGTCGGTGAAGGTGATGTCGCCCGTGAGGTTTCGGGTTTGGGGCGTTGCTGTGGATGCATGTGCTTCGCGCTCTTGTTCGCTGACTTTGCGCGCTTGGAGCTCTTTCATTGCTGTTGCGTCGGCGTCTCTGACTAGTTCGTGAGGATCTAGGCCGAAGAGAGTGGGTGTTGTGACGATTCCTGTTTCTAGCGAGGCGACCATGTCGATGACATGGCAGTTTCCTTTGCCGTCGTGTTTTCTCAAGCCGCGACCGATCATCTGCACAAGTAGATTGCGAGACTTCGTTGGTCTGGCCAGCAGCACACAATCGATGTTGGGAATGTCTGTTCCCTCTGTGAAGATACCACAATTGAGCAATACAGGGAATTCGCCTGTTTTGAATGCATCGAGCCGATCCTGGCGGGTTTGGCGATGTGTGTCGCTCGTGATAAAGCGAGCATCGATACCGTGTTGGCGGAAGGATGCTGTCAAGCTCGCAACATGCGCAAGATCTACGCAGAAAACAAGGGTGGACTTGCGGTCTACCGCTCTGCTGAACCAGGAACGTACAGTGAGCTCGTTGATCTGGTCACTATTCACTGCTTTCGACAAAGCGCCAGTCTGAAAGTCTCCGGCTGATGTCTTCACGCGAGATAGGTCTGCACCAGAGTGAACGGTTGTGAAGATGACATCAGACAGCCACTTGTCGTCGATCATGTCGACGTAGTCCCTTGAAAACTGTTAGCAAGTGGGACCTAGCCCGTTGAATAGCAAAGCACTTACTTATGGTAAACAATGTGATCAATCGCCGTCCCAAGACTCAGCCCATCAGCCCTCGAGAATGTGGCACTGACTCCTACAAGCGCGGTGTGCGTCTTTGCATCTTTCTCCATCAGATTGAAGTGTCTCAAGACATCCAGGTACGTCCGCGCGGCAATGTGATGCGCCTCGTCGACCAGGATCAGCTTGAACCGCGCAGGGTCATACTTGAAGATTCTCTCCCCGGATGTAATGCTCTGCACGCTCGCTACGGTGATATCAGCCGTGCCGGTAGCGTGCTGGTCCGCCATCTCGACATCCACGCGTTTGTCCGGGTACAGCTGTCTGACATGCCGAGCCGCTTGCTCCACGAGCTCGCGACGATGCGCAAGCACAAGAGTTTGTGTGGCTTGTGGTGTTGGATTGGGCACGCGATTGATGAGGTGGCTGAAGATGACGGTTTTGCCACTGCCCGTTGCTAGCGAGAGGCCTAGGCGGCGAGAACCTTGGGCGAGATACTTCAAGACGGATGTGATGGATTCCTCTTGGTAAGGGCGAAGCTGGATGCCATTGCTACGAAGGCGTGTTGATGTAGCGAAAGTGAGGCTTTGCGGCCGAATACAAGGAGAATATGGAGAAAGCCTCTTCGCAGAAAAGATTATTCCTCGCGAGGGTACGGCAGCGAGGCTACATGTAGCTCTTGGTGCTGGAAGAAGCGTGGGACGCATGTAGCGTCAAGGTGGTAGAATGCCTGATGTGGTGTTGATGTTGATAGCGTTGCGTGTGCAGCCTCCAGGGAACGTCAGGCAGTGGTGATCTCTTGGGAGAGACGCCCGGCTGGCTTGCATTGGATCAGCTTTTGCCGATTCCTTGGTAAGGTAGTTTGCACTTCCGTCAAGGAAACTCGGAACCATTTCCAAAACACATTCCAGATGGGTGTGAAATTGATATTCGAAGATACCATGGCTCTCCCAGAAGATTAGCTTACAAAGAGTTCCGTTGTGAGAAAACCGCTTGGCCAAGTGCCGGCATATATCAAAGGCCTCGGTGTTCTCTGGCGCAGCGGGCGGGATGACGAACTTGAGCCGGCAGTCGCGACATAGCGAAGTGAACATCAACCTTCTATTAAACTTGCATATCACCTAAGGAACCTTCACAACACCACATTCTCACATTTTCCACCATGGCATCAGCAAAGACCTTCGCGCTCTCAGCGCTCAGAAGCAGCATCACTCGCCAATGCCGAGGCGCAATTGTTCAGAGACAATTCCAGAACGGCCTCGTGAAAGCGCAACCAATCCAGCGTGCTCTTCGACCTGCCTTCGTGCCAGTCAGATGGCACTCAGCTCCCTCAGAAAGATCCAAGGACTACGATTTCAGCCAAATCAAAGAACTTAGCAGCTCGCCGTCTCCCGAGCGCTTACTGATTGGTAAGAAGCCTCGAAGCCCATCACAAACAAGCCCGCAGCTCAAATGCTAACACTCTACGCGCCAACAGACGTCCGCGAACCCTCCGAATACGAAGCAGGCTTCATCCCCAGCGCCATCAACATCCCCGTGAAATCGCAGCCGGACGCCATGTTCCTGCCGGAAGACGAGTTCGAGGACCGCTTCGGTTTCAGCAAACCGGCCATGGACAAGGAGCTGGTGTTCTACTGCAAGGCGGGCGTTAGGAGCTCGGCTGCGGCGCAATTAGCGAAGCAGGTTGGTTATCAGAATGTTGCGGAGTACAGAGGGAGTTGGATGGATTGGGAGAAGAACGGGGGGGAGTCTAGCAAGCCTTGAGCGGTGATGGGAGGCTTGGGCGAATGTGTTATTATGGATTCGAGGTTCCGCTTTGATAGGCTGGCCGGGGAGTTATGACATTGCTCCATTTGTTTCATAGGAACAGCTATACGGCTCGATTGTTCGGGCTTGCGGCATAAGGCATCTGGCCACGGTTTGATGCGCTTGCTTATATGGCGTGGGTCTGCTCTATCAATGTAAATCGCTTGACTTCACGGTGTTTCGCGGTGCTCTTCGTTGGCATGAGACCGGATACGTATGTTCATTTGTATTTGACGTTGCATTTGCCTTCGTGCGTCGAGCTACATGCATTGATAGAAGAGGTGTTGATCAGGATGTACATGTAGGCATACGTGGTTTTTCAACCAGCGATGATGTTGCGTTATGATTCGAGATTGTAATGTTTTTATGTCTATATTATATATAGTGTCTATTTGTCGGAGATACTTGGGTGACCTCCTAAATGAGAACGTATGCGTCGGATCATTCCCATAGCTTGAGGTGGCTGCTGTGTGAGCCGAGTGAACATCACAAGAACGAACAAAACGACGACAACGACATGCGGATGAGAGCCAATGTCGACTCCAATAAACCTCCATTAATATTTGCACATTGTACCGCTCTTTTGTCCTGCTAAAAACCAATGACCTCGGCCTTCTGCCCAGCATACTGCATTTTCGGATCTCATGGCCAAACCCAACCCTAACCCTAGTGCAACCACGCCACCTAGAAGCCAAAACATCCACACCGAGACGACGCAAAATCAACGGACAATGTAAATAGCAACACCAATCTATCAATACACGGCCGATCTACGAATTCAACGACAAAGCATCCCTAAGCTCATCAAACCGGCCTTTAAACTCCTCCGCCATCTTGCCCTCCGTATCCGCCAGAATCGTACAAACGAGCGAATAATTATTGTACAAGAACCGATCCCTCTTCCTAGCCTCAGGAACACTCTTACTCTGCTTGACCAGGAAAGCTTCATACTCTTTCCTAAGTCTGCCGAGACTGCTGGCAATGGGTTCGTCGTCTCCAGCTTCGCTACTCAAAGACAGAATGCCGTGCAGGAAGTTGGCGAAACGCTGTGTCAATGGGTGAGGGGCGGTTGTCTGCGCTGCTGAGGCCGAGGAGGTGAGGCTCAGTGCCGAGCCGGCTGGCTTGCCTGACAACGATGCCGTGAGCTTGCGTACGGATTCGCAGTGCACATCGATGATCCGTTGGAAGCGTGGCCATAGAAGCATGTTCGTGCCGTTGATGTAGCCTTCAACCGCGGGCACTTTGCGGCGCTGCAGTTCGAAGGCGAAGTGTTGATTCAAGCGCACGCACGTGAGGACGCCGAGGGCATCTACGCTTTGTTCGACGAGATGTCGGGTGAGAGCGTGGCCGAGCTCGAAAGTGGGTTGGAAGATCTCGTTGAATTTGCGGTTGGTGGCGTGGAAGGATTGTTTGGTGAAGAACTCCGTCAAGAAAGAGTATTCGGCTGATGCATTGTCGACGAGAGCCAGATTGAAGGCCCGGAAGGGTAGTTCAAGGTAGTGTGTGCCCTTGTCCTCCTCCGCAAGATAAGATGAGAGTGCCGAATCGTTCTTGGTTCTTAGGACCTCCAATCTGCGACCGATGGAGAAAGCATCATGTGGTGGCGCACCAGGCTTCACCGTCTTCTTTGCTGGATCTGCCGCAATCGCCTCTGTTTGATCGATATTGTGTATGTTCAGCTTGTCGAGGGCGGCTCTGTATCGCGTGAAGTTGTTCAGATAGTACCATCGCATGGTGTTGATATACGCCTGGGATATCTCCTCGGCCAGCTGTGGTTGTCGTTTCGCAAGAAAACCAAACACACCTCGATATCGCAGAAAACTGTTCTGTTGGATGACCTGGGCGTTGATACTGGGTGAACGTAGCGCTCTGACCTGGGAAACAACGTAGTCCCTGATGCGCTCTACCGCCTTGTTAGACACATCATCGATCAATGGCCGGACATCTTGGGCAGCCTTGATATCCTTGCCTTCCTTCAGCTTCGCATCGATGCTCTTTGAACGTTTCTCCAGCTCTTCCAAAGCCCGTACCCATGAATCGTCTATTGTACCCTCGGCAATCTTTCGTACAGCACCAGGTGGTATTCCAAAGGCCTCGACCTCTGGACCCAACACTTTCTCCACAACCTTTCTATTGTCCAACTTTGTGTTCAGTGCAGTGGAGCGATTCTGCAAGGTCTCGATCTCAGCAGCAACAGCGGCTAGATCTGCCTGAAAGCTGGTGAGATATGTCTCGACGGAGTTGAGGACCTCGTCACAGGACACTATGGACTTGTGGAGATCTTCAAACTTATCCATCTCCTTTTCGAAATCATCAACTACAGATTCTGTAGACACGACAGGCACACTCGAAGAGTTGGATGAAGTAGGCGCATTGGCGAATTGTCCCAGACTCAGACTTCCAAAATCGATGTCTCCATGTAGTGTATTGGGCACATCCTCAGATGAGCCCGTTCCTTTATCCTCATCATGGTCTTTGCTTGATAGCGGACCCAGTATGCTCTCAAGCACGTCTACCGGGTCTTGTACATCTGCTGCAGGCGAACTGGCGAGGTCTCTCCTCAAGTTCGAAGCACCTGGAACACGCGCCGCGACCGGAAGACTGTCGGTTGAGCCACCCAGCGACGCGACCGAAAGCGATGTCGTCCTCGAAGGCAAGCCTGGTCGGCGTGGAATGGTACTGGGGCCTAGCTGGAATGACTTTCGAGGGGATGGCGAGTAGGGCCGGTTCGGCGAGCCTGCTGACGGCGTGGACTGGGCAGACTGCCCAGAGAAGCGGTCCAGCCACATTCTATGGCACGAAGTGAAGTTGCTGGATCGCAATAATGTGTCTCCTAAGCTCGCGCGCTGGGAGACGGCAACGGCATGTGACTTGAACAAGCCGTCCTCGGCGTCCATCCCTCGCCAATCAGGGAGCAGCCTGTTGTATTGCTCGACTTGGTGCTAGATCGGGGAAGATTTGTGGGTCTCGCAGGCGCTCTCGCCAGTCGACTTTTGGTGCTGCGGGGCAGGCCGAATTATCCAACCCACAATCTTCTCTTACCACACGACACATCCTTCACAAGCACTCAAACCTCCCTTAACCACCACCACCACCACCCACAGCACCCTCCATCAAAATGGCCGAGCAGCCCAACGACGCCCAGGTAAGTGAACTTGCCCAGGCGGCCATCTGCGCCCCCGCGCGAGCACATGCTTGCGCCCTGGATCGAGGAGCAGAGCGCTGACTAGCCCACCACCACAGCATGAGGTCTCCTTCGACAGCGCCGACGCCGGTGCGTCGACTACCTTCCCCATGCAGTGCTCTGCTCTGAGGAAGAACGGCCACGTCGTCATCAAGAACCGCCCTTGCAAGATTGTTGAGATGTCCACCTCCAAGACCGGCAAGCACGGTCACGCCAAGGTTCACTTGGTCGCCATCGACATCTTCACCGGCAAGAAGCTCGAGGACCTGTCCCCGTCCACCCACAACATGGACGTCCCGAACGTCACCCGTCGCGAGTACCAGCTGGTAAGCAAGATCCGAAGAAGAGAGGGGTATCGCGGTATACTGACCCGATTGCGTGTTTTTAGCTCGACATCACCGACGATGACTTCCTTTCCCTGATGCACGACGATGGCTCCACCAAGGACGATGTCAAGGTCCCCTCCGGTGAGGTCGGTGACAAGATCAACAAGCTCTTCCGTGAAGAGGAGAAGGACACCAGTAAGTACCACACTTGAGAACCCTCGAAAGACCCTATTCCCAAAGCTAACCTCTTTCCAGACGTCATCATCCTTACTGCCATGGGTGAGGAGTGCGCCATTGACGCCAAGGAGGCCCCCAAGGGCTCTTAGATTTCCTCAATGTTCTAGTGGAGGATTTATCGCAGCGCCTGCAGCAGGCATACAATCAATACCAAGCGCTGGCGCGATTAGCGAAATGTTACGACAGCATGGGCTGCGGCTGTCATGCGGACATGCGGTTTAATGAGTTGTTGCAAAAGCGATAGCGCATTTGGCAAAAACAGGAAAGCGATGTTGATTTTTTCGAATGGGACGCACCAGCATCCACGTATCTACGACAAGACAATGATCTGACGTGCTCTCATTTTTTCCTATGAATTGTTTCCATCTGATGTTGCCAATGTGTTTGATGAATGTGCTGTTATTTGCTTCTTTCAAGAACTTTGAAAGTTGTGTAAAAACCTCGGCTAGTAAAAAGCCGATAATGAAACCGATAATGTACCTCCTACCTCCATCAGTAGCACGAGTGAGAGTGTTTGCAGATCTGATAGCTTGTTCGAGGTGTCCACTTGCGATACCTATATTGCCCAATGATCTTGATTTTGTTGATTTGCGATTGAGAGTTCACGGCTTCGTTCGTCGTAGCATTCTCCAGCTGCATGGGGCTTCACGCCTTTCGTAAGTTCACCCACAGCAGCATGCAACATCAACTGCAGCAACAGCTTTAAAATACCAGGAAATGAGAGTCGCAATAATAGCAATTGATTGTCCTGGGCTGCAGAATGTCGAGTCGAGCTCATAAGCGTCCTGAGCCCTGTGGCGAAGAAAACTGCGGTTCGCGCAGATTCCACGTTGGTGATGATGGCTACACATACTGCGACCGAGGCCATCAGCAGTCTCATGTAAGCACTGTCTGCACTTAGAATACCAATGCCAGACAAGAGTACTTGCCTCTGTTCTTGGGATATACTGACCAATCTTCCAGCGTGGTACAGTCATTGCCGAAGACACAGGCGAGCTCGTCCAGCTAGGCCGCAAACAACGACGCCGCGACTCAGATGCAGAGTCTTCAGCACGAAGTCGTTCTCGAGGATTCACAGGCTCCCAAGCTCTAGAGCATTATCTAATCGCCTTACAACTCATCCTGAGGAAGCAAGTCTCATGGCTCATAACAGTCGCCAAACTGCCCTCAGAACTCGAGGTAAGTTCTCTTCCCCATGTCTTCAGCACCGCAACGTCGCTGTGCTAGACACGGCCAACGTGCTCGACTGAACCCAACATCTCTAACATCTGAACGGCTGTACTGACGAGAAACCAACTCTTCAGGCCATCACCAGAGACCTTTGGGCCCTGAGACTGCGACGCCTTCAGAATAGAGTCTCCTACGACTCTGAAACGGACACGGAGGGCCAGTCGCAGGTTTTCAGCTCGCAGTCTGAGGGCGAATCCGTGGGCTCGCAGACCACACGTGGTAGTCGGCGAAGACAACAGGCGAACACGTCTGGAGCTGTCAGTCTTAGCGAGACGCTGGTGATATGCTACATTGGCGCTTTGCTACTGCGTGTGCCGCTGACAATCACGGATTTCGTTTCCCGCGTAGACAAGGGGGACTTGCTATACTATCAAGCAGCGAAAGATGTGCCCGGGAACTTGAAAGAAAGACTACCGGGTGAGTTCCAAGTACTACTGGAGCCGCAACACTTATTGCGACCCTTAGTTTTGCACCAAAGGGCTTTGAAACTGGCTACCTTACTGAGCACGGAATTTGGGATGGTCTTGCCGCCTGTCAATCATCCCTTGCTCCTCTATCGTTGGATGCAGGATCTTGCGCTGCCCATCGAGGTCTACGCGGCTACCCAGAGGCTTGCACGCATTCTGAATATTGACTTCAGACTTCAAAGCAGTCAGCAGACTGGGCCGAGTTCCATCTCGCGATTCCAGGTCTTGCGATACCCAGAAGTCCAATTGATGGCTCTTCTGGTCGTTTCCACCAAGCTCTTTTTCCCCATTGACGATATCGACCGTCATCCAGTCTCAGCGAACGACCTGTCCGTACTACAAATGGATTGGCCAGCCTGGGTCGCCACACACAGCTCTGACACGTCTGAATCACAACATGAGACCTCCACTCCGCACATGACCTTTCCAGAAGCATTCAACATCTCAGAAACCGACTGTCTCGCAATGGGCGACGAGGAACTAGACCGCTACCTAGACTGGTACGAAGAAAACCTCGCCAGTGAGAATGTGCGCGAGCAAGGCCGCGCAGGCAAAGACGCCGACTTCCGGCGCACTCTGATGAGGATGTTCCCAACTCAATCCTCTCGCCCCACGGCCTCATCATCACTGTATATAGGCGGCGAGGCCGAGAACGAGGGCAATGTCGGAGGCGAAGACACGAGTCTTGCTCGCCAGGTGTCCGACACAACACAGCGTCTCAGGCAAGTGCAACAAGCCCTGCGACCAAAGAAGATTGTTGTCTCAGCGGGAGAAGAGGAAGGAGATGAAGGCGTCGCGCGCGCGGGGAGCTTCTATCGCCGACATCGCGAAATGAAGGATTTGGGAGGACCGGTCAGGTTGCTTTATACCAAGGCTGCGGAAATGGCTGGCACGTCGCTCGAGAATATGACAAAGGCGGTTTTCTTAACGGAGCGGAAATTGCAGAAGAACGAGGAGCGTTCGAGGAAAGGAGTTGAGTCCGGAGACGACGACGACGACGATAGACGATGATGACAACGGCGAACGGACTTGAGATGAATATTTGCGAAGATCACTGCTTGTTCCGGCATGTGCGGCTCCCATAGAGGCAGAAATGCATACATCGTGGAGACGAGTAGAGGACAAATTGCTATAATGCCAGCCTCTAGGAGTCCGAGAGCGATGGCGGAGGATCTCGTGTCCCGTCCCCCTGTAACGGCGATGCACGATTGTGCATAGCAGGGCTATAGACAAGCTTCGGTTTGCGTGTACATACCTGCGCGCGATAGTAGTAACGTTGCATAAGGTGTCTAGAGAAAACAAAAGAAAGGCTGTTCAAAAACGCCCAATTTCCAAACCGTGGCCGTTGCGATTTTAGCGTCGAGGTTGAGATCCAACGGGCTTTTCCCTTGCCTATAGCGAAATCTCGCGGGCCTATATGACCCAGCAGGTGGGAAGGTTTCTTGAGCCCCACGTTCACAGCGGGTGTGGGTTTTGTGGCTTTGACTTTTTGGCGGCAGAGCCGTTGCGAACACATTCGTGAGAGATGAGCGGGCGACACAAGTGTGAACACCGTGTCTGATTGCAGTTCATCTAGATTGACGCGAGAAAATGGGACGGGTGGGAATCACCTTGAGTGAGGCCAAGACCTTCGAAAAGATTGATTGCTCAAGGGCTAGATTGATGTGCTCGGTACTTGTGATGTGGAGTGATGACAGACACCTAGATTGATCATTGTAGGAGACACGCAAAATACGATAATCACACGCTTGCAGACGATGCGCACACAACACTTGAAGAAATCTCCAGATGTGACCAGATTTCACAAGAGCCATGCAGATGGAGTGTCTAGGGGGAACCTGGAAGAACGCGAGAGATCGCATATGCGGGTCATGGAGGAAACAGGGGGTCTGAATGCTACTGATCCTGATTCCTCCTCTCTGCTCCTGATCTAGGAGATGTAGTGGAGGAGAGTGGTATCGTTGTCCAGGATGTCGCGCATGTGAGGTCCACAGAGGCAAGACGTCACTGGCCAGGCACAGGAGGGACTTTTCTGCCTTCTTTGAGAGACTTGTGTAAGAGCAGCCAGTGAGGTTCCTCCCGTGCGCTAGTTTGTCGCACTCGGGTGTAAATCGTCGAGTGGGCACCATGAATATTGACCGTATTCGGAAGGGTAGTATGTCTGCTAGTAGGAGGTACCTCCTATACCTCCTACAAGGTTCCGTTTCTCTTCTCTGAACTACCTCTCGGGCTCGGAATCTCTCTGTTGGCAAAGTGGAGTCGATCCCCCGGACTTTCTTTTCGCTGTTGCACGGTTGTCTTTTTCCCCTTTCAAGGTGCCGAACAAGGACGGGTCGGCTACTGCACGACCACTCTTATATTGCTCGAGCTACTATAACAGATGGGCAGAAATGCGACGGCGCCTCAAGCCTTGCCCGCTCGAGCCGTCGCGGTGCTCCACCCCTGCGACTTTCGTTATACCTGCTACCCGCCACGGCTAGGAGGTATCGTTCGGCGTCTGGTAGGCTACTGCTGGGAGCAAGTAGGAGGTACATCTCCTGCTGTCGTGCATGTGGCTAGAGAGTTACGCACCCTGGATCGGAGCATTGTCGCGTCTCCCCCTGCGGTGGAGAGCAAAGAAGCAGCGGTGTGGCCCAGCACCTCTTAGTGGTGGTGGTGGAGGCATTGACCGGAGTTGGAGCCCTCTGCGTTGTGCATCCGCGGAAAACAGAGCCATACATACGTACATGCCATATCGCATACTGCCAGTGCTATGGCTGGCACCGTGCGCAGGCCACAGCCAAGCGTACCGAACGAGCGAGTGAGCGATTCATGTGTGCCATCACGCTGCATGGGACTATATCGACATCTTCACGACCAGACGAGGATGATGACTACTGAGGAGCCCATCACGGCGCATATGTCGCCTCGCCGACGGCAAGCTGGGGTGGATGTGGCCCCCCTGTTCCTCGTGAGGCCTGCTTAGAGCAGGAGTGCAGGGTGTAGGGATGTGGCGCACGATGGTTCCTGACGATCTCTGTAACAAATGCCGTGCGGTCTACGCGACGCACGTCAGAATGCTGCTTTGGGCGACGCTTCCTTGTCGCATGGTGTTGCACTCGCTCTAGCTTCTGGCCCAAAACGCCTCTCGGGCGTTGGCGGCTTGCTGAGCCACCGTGGGGCTTTTAGGCCTAGTAGTGCACATACACACGCAGCTAACAGCTAACCTTACGAGCTTAGCTATACTACCACTGTCGCTGCATTATTATCGATGTATGGCAAGCCATTTGCCTGCCAGTGGGTTGTCATTGATTAACCATTGATTGAAGTTCGGCCTCGCCCGTCTTCGCACGCACCTGCAGCAGTGCATCCCCGGCTCCGACAATGCTCTGTCTCCCTCTTTCTCTCAGAGGAGTAGAGGTTGCTCCGCCGCGCTCTCTTCGCTCGTCGCCTGCAGCAGCAAGGGATGGCGTCCAGTGCCTTTCTGTGTATCCTCCGGGCGGCGGCACTGTTCCCTTCAGGCTCTGCGAACCGTGCCCAGTCCCTTCAGAGCCGAGAATGACCGGCCACAGAGGCTCGCCAATTCATTCCTCGCTCGGTCCCAGGTAATGATTGATCCCCAACAGCCAGACAGCCTCCCACCACCCCAAGTGGCATGGCCCACCCGTCGCGCGATAACGGCAACAACAACAATCAGGTGGCATTGGAGATTGCGGCAATCATCTGCCACCGCTCACCGTTGCGTGTTCCGGGCGGTATGCGGGTGCGGTGGTGGTCAATTAAGCTTCTTTGCGTCTGGGTCGCGGTGGGGCTAAAAATAATGTCTCGCCACGACTCCATAGCGCATACCAGCCGGCTGCTATCACCGCGCTCACGGTGATCGGCCTTCGCCCATCCTCTACCCCAGGGCTGCGTGCACACGACGCACAGCGGCGGTGCCATGGGCAGTTGGGCTGGCGTCATGGAGCCAGTCAGCTGTAGTGCCTGGCGTCCTGGTCCCAAGGAGAGAATGCGGTGGCCCCTCAGTCTGTTCTACCTCACTACTCGCAGAGCGCCTGCTCTTGCCCTGCGTTGATACAGATCGTCGGCCGACCGTCATCCGTTTCATGGTCATATTGATTGCGCTCTCTATAGCGCAATTCCTCACGCTCGCCGCAACGGTTTCGCCTTCTGATACACATATCTGACCTGACACCACTCCTGCTGGTTTCTTTCCACACCTGCATTCTTCTGGCGAGCACTCGACCTCTCCGCCAAAAGACACTCCGGACCACTCTGAAACCGAGTTCAGTATCCTGGATCCGATCTCCTGGATTCCATTCCAAGACTTTTCCCTTCGACCTGGATTCCACCCACACCGACGCGTCTATCGACAAGGACAACAACCACGAAGGCGACTTGCAAAGAACACGACTCGCCATCACCTCACCCTTTACGGAATCACGTCCCAACTAATCAATCCGTTGCGCAACCTACTACATATCCACGCTTGTGGCTGACGGCAACCTGCACCTAATAGTCATCACTTGACGACGACGACAATCCTTGATACTTAGCATCCTGCGACGCCAAAAGGCCATCCTGGATAGTTTCACCAGCCCGATTCCGCTTTAATACCAACAATCTTCCTTGCTACAGCCGGGACAACCCTTGCTGCGGCTCTGTTTCTACACTGTAAGTACCCGTTTGATGCTCTTCTGAGCGGATATCCATGCGCCCTTTCGCTTCGCCACACGAAATCGAAAGAATGGGGTGATCTCAATATTCGTGGAGTTTGCCGCTTCGATCTGGACGCGACCAAATTCAACCAGGCGGTCTAGGATCTGTTTACTATTTCGAGCATTTGCTAATGTATGTCTGATGCTAGTCTCGCATTCTGCAAGTACACAGTCGCTACAGCCCTGTTTTCTTTGATTCCGCGCGCGGAGTCGGCACCGGCAACCTACAGTAGCGGAACGCCAGCCCCTTGGGACGAACGACGGGAACAACCCTGCAATTTCCTGCGAACGCCTGCAATCGCAACCAAAACTCCAGTACCGCCTGTGTAGATCCGCTTCTTTTGCACGGCAATTGGTGTGTCAAGAACGCCATTGACGAATTATCAAAGCAGACCTATTTGTGGGCTGTATGTCTGGAACCGGATAGCTGCTTTTAGCTTGGACCACCTCGTTCGCCCAGCCTTCCCTTCCTTGCATCGATTTGAATAAAGTACGCCGCGCACCTATCTGCGTCGTACATTCGTAGCAGACTACATCTGCTGCTCGTGTGATTGAACCCGTCATTTGCCAGACTGGCAGAAGACAACCGTATGCGTCACCAGGTTCGTGGATGCCTTCGTCTTACAACCATCCCCCTTTCACACGAGATGGTCTCGAGTTTCGTCGCGAGACTTTTCTTGTGACTACAACATTTCGCACGCGACTTTGAAGACACCCCACTGACAGACGATCGTGCAGGTTTCCCAACGTAGCCGCAAATCACCGGTCATAGTTGATGAAGATTGCGGCATCCCGACTTCAGTAATTGATAGCTATCGCGACGAATTCGACAGCGGGCCTCTTGGCCCAACGGACCCCAGAACGCTGTTGTTGTCGATGTCGGATTACAAGCAGCCGCAGAGTTATGATGTGTACGGTGAGTCTACTCTTCCAAAGTGTTGTTGCATTCCTTGGTGTTGTCGCCTGAGCTTCCAAGCCCGCGGAGCGCGGAGTGGACATGTGAGAGTCTCATCAGGCAGCTGACTGACGAATGACGCATTTAGACTACAACGCAGCCACACGACCAGAACAAGCACAAGACTATACTGGATTCGCGGCCAACCCGGCGTATGGGTCCGATTATGTAGGTGCTCAGGCGCAGGTACCATCTGGCCTCGCCCAGTCAACAGGGCTTAACATGCTGCCGTCTGCACATCAAACGTACGGGACGCATGACCCGACCTATTACAGCCAGCAGCAGTCGCAGTACCCTGCATATCTTGCTTCGGAGTCTCGTCAACTCCCGGAAGTGATCTCCTACTCGCCAGCTCAGGGACAACAAGGAACCAAAGTCACCGTACACTTTCGAACGAACTACAACCTCGACAACCCTCAAGCAAGTCTCGTTATGATGTTCGGACAGAAGCGCTGCGACAGCGTACTGTCCAAGACATCGCACCAAGGTCCTCCTTACCAGTATGCCCTCACTGCCGATGCGCCTTCCCTCTCATCGACCAACTCGCCATCTCCTCAGCTGCCACTCCACATCATGTTTGAAGGCTCAACAACTTGGCAATCGCCATCCCTCGAGTTTGGCAGTTTCTCGTTCATGGACGAATATCCCATCGATTCGCCTACGCAGCAACAACAGACGACCCAGCGCAAGCGCAAGCTCACACCAGAGGCCGACGAGCGTCGTTCGCCACCCAAGAAGCAATCTTATGCTGCTCTTCCGCCTTCCACAGAGTCGGACTCGCAGTCTTACTACCCAAGCGCGCAACCTTCAATTTCGGTGAGCACCGACTTCACTCGCCCGACCATGGCCGATGCATATTCGCAAGCCCGTCGCTTCTCCGTTCCTGAGCCCGCATATGGCCACGCTCTCCCGCGCGTCCAGGCTCAACAGCAATACTACGGCGCACAACCTGCCTCTGCCGCAGCCAGATTGCAGTCGACCCAGAGCCCGTCTTACAACTACTACTCGTCGCTCCCCACGGCAACAAGATCACCATCGATCCAAGGCATGGCTGCTGGAGGCAGGTCTTCTCTCCTACCAACCCCAGCTGGCGGTAGCAACCCACCTCTCATCCGTACATCGACCATCACGCAATCACCCACAACTCCTGGAGCTCCTTCTCAGTCATTCAACCCTTACGCCGTATACCCTGCAAACACCAAGGCGATGCTCAAGATCGACGGTGATCTCAACACCATGGTCGACAACTGGACCCCCGAAGAGTGGGATGTCAAGCGTCGCCTGGTGCAATTCAGACGCAGTCAGGCGGGCAGTGTCATCACCACTACTTTCGAGCCGGTAAGCCCGGAAGATCGTGCGCCAAACAGTATCTGTGTCAGCTGCATCTACTGGGCGGAGAAGGGAGAGTGTTACGTCACCAGTGTCGATACCATCCAGTTGCTCGAGGCTCTCGTCGCAGTGCGCTTCACGGTTGAGGAGAAGAACCGCATTCGTCGCAACCTCGAGGGATTCCGCCCTGCGACTGTTTCCAAGGCCAAGCAGGACAGCGAGGAGTTCTTCAAGCTCATCATGGGCTTCCCCAACCCCAAGCCTAGGAACATTGAGAAGGATGTGAAAGTCTTCCCGTGGCGCATCCTCGCCACGGCTTTGAAGAAGATCATTGGCAAATATGCAAGTCATCCCGATCCACACCCGCATAAACCACGCAGCCGCTAACCATTGCTCACAGTCCGCCAGCTACTCGTCGACCGCCAGTCCCCTGCCGCAGCAGATGCCTCCAGGCGGTGGCTATTCGCGCGGCTCTGATGCCGGCATGCGCCAGATGGCTTCTCCGCTCGCCACCACCGCGCCATCCCACGCCTACGCATCAGCGATGACCACTCAGGCATACGCGGGCGGATCAGCAGGCTTCGGGCCGTCAGCAGGCCCACCAGATCTACGCCTCGCGGTTCCTGGCGCAGGAGGCTATCAGCCAGCAACCCACTACAGCTCTTCTGACCTCAGTGCGGCATCCAGCGCCGGCCGTGGGAATTCATGGGACTTTGGGACGTACATCAGCGCCTCGCCCGCTACTGGACTGCCCGGATCTGCGCAAGCCACCCAGTACCAATATGGGATCGGCAGCGGCCAGGCCCAGCAGCAGCGCATCTCCTCGCTCGCCGCGCAGCAATCGGCACAATCGATCAACGAAGGCCGCTTCCTCCCCTTGTACGATCAAGACGAGGGCAGTCAGCAGACAACGAGCGCGTAGAGGCACGCCTGACTCAAACAGGCTTGCGCCTCACCCTCCAACAAACAATGTCAGAAGCAGATGGTGTGTACACTAAGCCCAGAGCCGCAAGGCATTCAGACGACCTTGTGAGCCCCCAGAGTGGGTAACGTTGGCAGGGCGGCACGATGATTGGTCGACGGCGCCGCCCGCTCACCTGCACACCACCATCAACGACCTTGGTCCTGTGCCACAGCAACCCCCCTTTGGATGGCATACACACATCGTACCCCATGCAGCCTTTGTTCGCCAGCCTGCCGTGTCACCAGACCAGGGCCACAGTTCCTTGACGTTTCCTTTGCCTCGGGTCCGGAGATCGGCAAGGGTTCTTTGCGCGCTTTTGCAGCCCCGCATCCTTTCCTCAGTGCCCTGATTGCCCCAAAGGTGCCTCTTGTTGTGCACATGCTTCACACCACCCTGCTGCGACGAAACACACGCTGCGTCCGAAACAAGATACAACCACAGCCACCCAACTCAAACTCTCCTCCACCCATCGCATTCTGGCGCATTATACCCCCGATTCACAATCATTCTGGCTTTGTTTGCCCCTGCGGTTTGCATTTATCATCGCGACGCGCGCAAATTAATACATTCTTTAATTCCTTCCAACTTCTGGGATTATCCTTCGACCACCACCACTTGCAGCTTCTTCACAATTAATGTATGAATACACGAGATCGGACTTCCACACCACCACCACCAATCATTTTGGAATCCGTCACGCACACACACACACACACGCACACACAGTCACACAAGACTTTCTTCCTGGCTTTTTTCTTGTTCAATTTTCCCTTCTTTGTCCCGCGCGGCAGAATGGCCCCCCAGGCATAATTCCTAATCTTCAACCAGCACGTCGTTTCATCCAAACGACAGCTTCTCTTTACTCATTTAATCTTCCCTTCTCTTTCTTTATTTCTTCCTTTCCTCTCACCACCAGCTTCTCGTTTCTGCTTTGCTTTTCTGCTTTCTAGTTCTGTATGATATGATACCCAAGACAGCGCAACGGGATGGGAAAAGAAGTTCGATCCGCCAGGGCACAAGGTCATGGAAAACGGCCTCCCAACCCCGGAAAGAACAACCGGAGGGAAGGGGGCGCCAGGTCAATTCAAGATTTCTTCTCGCATGAACATACACTTCAACACACACGCTACAGGAAAGGTGTTTCCTTTTTTTTTTCCTCCTTTTTTTTCTTTTTCTTCCTCTTCGATTCGCGAACCTGTTGTTACTACCTTGCCCTTTCTCTGCTTTCTTCGGAAAGAAGGGCTTCATTAATCTTAGATACCTACTTACCAATAATCCTTTCAAACATATTCAGAAGCAAAAATCATCGTCAAGTGTCAAGTCAAGTCATGTCGTCTACCAGAGAACGTTGCCCTCGTGCCGTTGTTGTTCCTGTTCTGTTTTGCCTCGGAGTCGTTCCCCGTCCGACCAATCAACTAACTCATGATGATGCCTCCGTCGACGCAGATGCTGAGGGAGGAAGAAGGAGAGTTAGCATCGTCACCCCAGCGTACCATTCTCTTCAGAACAGAAACGAGATCATTCGAATTCCACCGACTCCTTCCCATAAAGCTCACCGAAAAAAAAAGAAAAAAAAAAAGAGAGAGAAAAAACTCACCTCTGCCCCGTCAAATAATCACTATCCCCACCCGCCAAAAACCCCACCAAACCCGCCACATCCCCGGGCCTACTCGTCCGTCCCAACGCGATCAAATCCTCACTAAACTTCTTGATCGTCTCGCCCTTCTTCGCGCCCTTCTTCTTGCCCAATTCCTCGTCTATCAAATCCCACATGGCCGTGCCGACGATGCCCGGGCAGTACGCGTTGACCGTGATGTGCTCGGGCGCGAGCTCCATGGCGTAGGCGGAGGTGAGGCCGCGGACGGCGTATTTGGAGGCGCTGTAGTGGGAGAGGAGGGGGAAGGGTTTGAATGCTACTATTGAGGCGGCGGAGAGGAGTTTTCCTTTTTGCGGGGAAGGGGTGGGTTAGATTTTTGATGGTGGTTGTGGTGCGGGGGGTTTGAGAGGGTGGCGAGGGATTGGGGGTGGCGAGTCTTGCGTGTTGACCCCGGGTGGAAGGGTTGGTTTCCTTGCTGGCTTGATTACTTACCTGGGCTGTCCATTGTGCAGTTTCCTTGCGAGATGAGCTGTTTGGCGGCGGTGGAGAGGCAGTTGTGCACGCCGAAGACGTTGACGCGGAACATGCGCTCGAAATCGTCCTCGGTGAGGTCTAGCAGGGACTTGACCTGGGCGATGCCAGCGTTGGCGACCCTGTGAGTGAAACACATCATCAGCATGGGCACGAATAATTGCCTGACAAAGGGAAACGCTCTCATGTCAAGCAGACGTACATTGTATTCAACGGACCCAATTCCTCAACACTCTGTTTCACCATGGCCTGGACATCACTCAACACGGACACATCTCCCAGCGCGACGGTGGATTTCCTCCCAGCCTGGGAGATTTCATGAGCGACTTCTTCGGCACCTTGTTTGTTGGCTGCTATGTCGTTGATGCAGACGTCGTAGCCATCTTGGGCGAGACGGAGGGCGATGGACTTGCCGCTGGTGATGATTGGGTTAGGCGCGTTGTGGCAACTAGGTTGTGTGGTGCAGCTGCTTACATGCCGCGAGCGGAACCTGTGACTATGACTGTTTTGCTTCCTTCTTGAGCTGGTGATGCGTATGAGCGTGATTGAAAGGAGGAGATTGCTCGAGAGTAACGTGGGAGGAGTCTTGCTGTCTTTGAGAGACACGTTCGGGAAATCGAAGCCATGTTGAGAGTACGAGAGCAGAACAGAGGTGTAGAGCAACGCAGGGAGGTCAAAGAAAGATGTGGATACTTGCAATGGTATTTCTGTAGGACATGGCATGATTATTGCTTTTATAGTTAGATCTAAGGGACATGGAGCGGGATATGTGCATGTACCCCTCACGCTTTCCAGCAGATGGTTCCTCTCGTAGGCTTCTCACCCGCAAGACCGAGCTATACAGACGCGTCTCTGCCGTATGAGCGAGCGGGCGGGAAGGTTGGGGAGAAAGAGGAGGAGGAGGATGCATCAGGGCAACGCCAAATGAGGAGATGCTAAAGGGTAGGCTGTCTCGCATGTGAGGAGATGCTAAAGAGGAGGCTGTCTAGCTGTCTCGCTGTCCCCGGACCGGCCGCCTTATTGCCACGCGAGTCATGCTACCATCAACCCCTCCGAGCTACACGCGTGGTCGCGTCTAACGACAGAGAAATATCGCCTGAACATTCATGCACACATCAACAACAACATATACCTCCGCCATGTCTCGCCCAACAGCCTCACGAAACTTGACTCTCACAGAAGAGCTAGAACGACTCGAGCAACAAATCACCCTGACCCTCCAAGAAATCGACAGCAACTTCAGCAAAGCACACCGCATCGTCACCAGCAGCATACTGCCCATTGTCGAGTCATACGGCAAACATAGCAGCAACGTCTGGGAGAGCTCCAAGTTCTGGAAGGATTTCTTTGAAGCCTCTGCAAACGTCTCGCTGTCGGGTTATGAGGAGGGAGCTTTGGACCAGCAAGATGCCACAAACACCGAACTAGACGATACCGCGACTGCGCTCGAGACGCCGGAGACTCAGACGCGAGCTGCTGCTGCTGCTGCTGCTCCTCCATATGAAGATGAAGACGAGGATGATATCTCATACACCATAGAGTCGCCAACCCAAGTCACCGGCGTGCAGTCAACACCCAAACTACCCGCTTCCACCGGCAAAGCGAGGTCGTCCTACAGCAAATCCGCCGCATCCTCCTACCGCTCGCCTTCACCACGCAAATACACTGGCAAGAACCCTCTCGCCCTCTCCCAAGCCAGCGAAGAACCCTCCACCCCTAACGGACCCGCGAACACCAACAACAAAGACGACATCCTCTTTTCCAGCTCTCCCTTCCAAGCCGAATCAGCAGTCAGACCACCACCCGCCCACACCACCACCACAAACCCAGACACCGTACTCCACCGCAACGTGCTCGACAAAAACTACCGCATCCAAGCAACGCCCCACAGCCAACGCAAACCCCAAACCCACTTCCCCAAACCCTCCAACAACACCACCCCCGCCACAGCAACCACAACCCGCCAACCCTGGGACGACTCCCCCGGTTCCTCGCCAGAAATCTCCGCCCCCCAACTCCGCAGCGACCTCTTCTCCCCGGCCCCAGCACCCAAACCCCGACCTCAGCAATCCCACTCCCACCACCAACCCCAACCCCTCACACCCGGCATCTCAATCCTAACCCCCGCCAAACCCCACTCCAAGCACGCCCTCACCTCCGCCCTCCGCACAACCAGCACCGGCCGCCCGCTCTTCAGCCCCCCAAGCGCCACAAACAGAACCTCCCACCTCTTCTCGACCGCAGGCTCCGACTCCGACGACTCCGACGGCAACCTGGGCATGTCACCGCCCAAAACGATGCAATTCCACGTGCCGCAGAGTCGGCTGCTGCAGACTCCCGCGCGCGAAGCGAGTCGCAAGATCGTGGAGGATTTGCTCCTCACGGCGGGCGCGGATGCTACGGATGAGATTGAGGAGGGGGAGGGGTACGTCGAGCAGCCGAGCCCGAGTATTGTCAGGAAGGGGTGGGAGGAAGACGATACTTTTTGAGAAGGGGAAGGATTTCGGAAGATGAGATTGGGGATGAAGGAGGTGTGAAGGGGTTTTAGGGTGGGAATTTATGATGGGGGAGATGTGTAGATAGATAGATCTTGCTTGCTCTTGCTATCTGGTAGGCTCAGACGCTTTTCTTTTTTGCATGTAAAAATCGAAATCTATCAAGAGAGTTTTCGGCATGCCCACTCGGTGTCTTAAAAATTCCCCGTTTGTCTGTTCTTTCTTCGATTCTTCGTTCCCTTTTGCCTTTTCTCTTTCTTTTCCCGTCCTTCGTTTTCTCAGACCTCTCTCCCTCGCTCCCCACTCAACCCCTTCCACCCTTCCTAGATATCCGAACGCAAAGCCCTCCCGAATCCCACTCCAAAACGCCACACACGCACGAGATGGAATTGGGATCGGGGCGCTGGATGGGACTTCTGCGAATTTGAACGATGAACTCATGGAATCGAACGAAACGATCGAATGGAAAGTATTGTGTTGATCAGAAACCCACTGTTTCCAGGCAAGTCGAGTCGAGGAGCCATGACGACAAACACCAACGAACGAGATGACGAAACCGCAACTGAACTGGACTGAACTGAACACCTTCCTTCTACCTGACTTACGTGAATGAGTTGATGAAGGTGGTTCAAGGAAGGTCTGGGAAGGAACGAAAAGGAGAAACAGAAACAGGAACAGGAATTAAGATCCATTGTGATGAGATGGGATGGGATGGGGGAGGAACAACAGCAGGAAGACTGCTGGGCCGTGCGTCTATCTATTCGATGAGAGGGGGAGGACGGGATGAGAGCGGAATGGAGAATAGAGAGCATGATAGGAAAAGAGAGTAGAGAGGATAGAGAAGAACAGACAGAGAGCAGAGAAGAAGTACACACCCTAAACCTAACAATGGTATCTAGTTTTCGCGCGCACGCAACAGCAGCAAGCAAGCAACATCAACGACTTCAAGACGACGACGACGACTAAGCTTTCCCTTCCCTTCTTTCCCACGCTGCTTTCCCTCCCTCTCTTCCTCCGTCTTTCTGACAATCTCCCCAAAGAAACCCCATGAAATAAAAAACCAAAACAAACGCGAAACCAAACAACAAATATGGGTATTTCTTGAAAAATAAAAAACGAACCATTTTCTGGGGGAAACAGAAACAAGAAAAACACCATTCCCCCCAAGTTCCCCCTCCCCAAATCAAACGCAGAAGAACTCAAAAACAAAAAACAAAAATTCAGCAAGCAATTTTTTAACGCGGAGGCCCAATCGGGGCCGGGTATCCTGAACTAGCATTCGCATCAGAAGTAGTCGTAGTGGTGGTGTTGGTGGTGGAAGAAGTGACGGCGGCGCGAGAGCCAGGGCGGGAAGAGGCGTTGCGCGCGTCGTACTTTGGCGTGACGTCGCCGGCGATGGACGAGACGCTGGTGGTGTGTTGGCCGTGGCCGTTGACCATTCCCAGGCCAGGGATGAGCGGGGTGGACAGGGAGGAGGTGGAGGCGTTGCCGTTGGTGCCGAAGGGGAATTTGGTCTCGAAGGCGCCGGAGAGGGAGTTGGAGGAGGTGTTGGGGCGGGAGGTCGAGGCCGAGGTGGGAGCGGGTGCGCCTAGGCCCCAGTTGCTGTTGGACATGCCGTGGGAAGCGGTGTGGGCGTGGCCGGTGGAGGGGGCGGCGAGGCCTGGGGCGCCTGGGGCGGCGTCGTGCTCGAGATCGATTCCGGAGTCGTTCCATGGGTTGCGGTAGCCGGAGTCGCGGGATTCCATGGAGACGAGAGAGGCCTTGGAAGCGTTGGAGGACGCGTGCTTGAAAAGAGATCCAGGCGAGTTCGAGCCGTTGCGGCGGCGGTCGAGGAAGGAGCTGAAGCTACTCATGCTGCCAGGCTTGCGAAGCTTGTCGAAAAAGGAGCGTTGCTGGCCGTCTTCGGCAAAGGTCGAGCGAGTCGGCGACTCGGTCGAAAGCGGCGCCTCGGCACGCTGAAGCAGTTTGGACTCGAAGAAGGGCATGTTGTCCTCGAAAGAATCCGACTTCGGCCGCGGGATGGCACCCTTGACCTCAGCCGCTTCGAGACCGCGCGAGATGAAGGGCAGCAGGAGGAAATCGATGGCGTCCTTGAGTCCACCAGCGTTGTTGCGGGTGTAGCTGAGCAACAACTTCTCAACGACAACTTCCTTGTCACCTTGCATTTCAGCCTTGGGTTCGCCCAATGCGACATCAACCTCATATTGATCTCTAAGCTTCTGGGCAGTTTCGAAGAGAAACTCCTGGGATCTGACGAAGCTGCTGAGTTCCTCAGAGGTCTGGAACTCAAGCTCGTGAGTCTCTGGAACCATGCCCTGGTGATTTTGTTAGCATTCGACTTGGCTGAGATGAAATGACAATATTGACTTACCAAAAACTCATCCAAAGCCTGAGGCACCTGGTACTCGGGACCAGAAATGGTAATGATGTCACTGGCCTGCTCAGTGCCAGGGAAAGTGATCTTGCAGTTCCATTTCTTCTCCAGGGACTCGATCTCAGGCATGCGAGTGATGAGCTCTCTGTGGTAGAGGCGGTCGACAGGAACAGGCTCGGAGACAAATTCAGCATCGACCTTCTCAACCATGTCCATGATCTCTTGCTTGACAAGCTCCAGATTGTCAGCATTGCGAGCAGGTGTGCGGCAAATGACATTGTCGACCTTGATGTCATCATCGTCTTTGCCAATGCCGCCACGGTCCATGGCGTTCGAGAACTTGACGAACACGGAGTACTTCTTCATGATGCGCTGAATGTGCTGACCTCCAATGCCGATGATACGCTTGTGGTACTGGTCTGGCACGTGGAACGAGATGGAAGCAGGCATCTCGAGCTCGACCAAGTCCAGACCACTCTTCGTAGCCTCGTACTGAGCGCCACGCACATCGATGTAGAAGTTGTACTCGTTGAAACCATCAAAGACGATCTGCACGTTGCTTTGGCTCATGATCTTGTTGATCTTGCCGTTCTTCTTGCCGCTGACAAACTCCTTGTGTTCGTTGGCGAGTTCGACCTTGACGCGGAGCGTGCACTGGGCGCGCTGCAAGAAGGGAAGGCTGTTGATGATTGACATCGCGGCCTTGACGGAATCATCACTGCCGTTAATGTGGAAGTTGAGCTTCTCAAAGGTGATCTCGGCGCCAGAGTTGATACAGATGTCAGGCAACATGGCACGAATGTCCGAAGGAGTGGGCTGTCTTTGATGAGGGTCT
Source organism: Cladosporium sp. MBC 237 (assembly GCA_030772445.1). Classification (NCBI taxonomy): domain Eukaryota; kingdom Fungi; phylum Ascomycota; class Dothideomycetes; order Cladosporiales; family Cladosporiaceae; genus Cladosporium; species Cladosporium sp. MBC 237. The sequence continues at coordinate 30,228 of JAPHCH010000083.1, forward strand.
GCGGTGGTAACCCACCACGAGGCGCTGTAAAACTGACCAGCGAGACTCATGATCTCACGGACAGTCCTCTCGACGTTCAAGATGTCCGTGGCTTGTACGCGGAGCACACCACTCGTGTTACCAAGAGGCGGGAGGAGTACGTATGAGCCGTTGGCCTCGATGATCTTCCGAATCTTGTCCAGGCGCTCTAGAAGAATGTAGTCGACCTTGCTGGTGGTCACATGAACGTCCTTGACGAAAGTCTTGGTGGTCATGACCAGATCGTGCAGCCTCTTCTTTGCCTGTAGGATGTTATCCATGGTGTCTCCGGTGATGATGATTTCATCTCGTCCGCGCAGAGGAACGGAGCCAGGCGCAGTGTAGCCGAAAACAGACGGGAACATGGGAGGGAAGTAGATGGCAGTTCCAGTAGCAGACTCGATCATCTTGATATTGCGTCGGTGACGGCCGGAGATCAAGCTGTGAAGCGAGAGTTCCAGACGGATGGTGTCGACCTGGCGCTGCAGAATCTGGTCGATCATGATCAACAGTCTCGTCTTTGCATTCTCACAGCTCTCCATGTCACCGTAGACCTGAATCCTCAGGCGGTTGTCCATGCTCGTCTCGAAAGTTCCGTTGGTGCTGGCCGATTCGGAGTCCTTTCGTCTGGCCTTGGCCTCCAGGAGGAAGATGTCTGCCTTTGTCTTGTCCGCAATTTCGTCCATGTGGTTCAAAATGTCTGCTCTTGCCGAGTCCTGGCCTTTGGGGAAGATAATCTCGCGGTCGATGTCGATCGTGGCACATTGCTGTTATTTCTCTTGTCAGCTTCGTTTCTTCCTTCTTTCATCAAGTTCCGAATTCATATACCAGAGTGATGGGCGTCTCGTTGAGCAGCCTTTGACGCATCTTGTGAACAACATCCGAGTCTCCGGAAATGCAGACGTTCGTGACCAACGCCGTGAGCGGGCCACGCTGCATTCCAGGCACAGGCTTGGGCTTGGAAGAAGTGACGGTCGCGTGTATCCTGTCTCCGCTGCCCTCGCTGACCTGCTTACACAGGCTCCTCAGGTTCTCGACATTACGCGTGTGCACAGGCAAGGCGTGCACGGGCACGTCGTCGACAACGCCGTCCGGGTGAGTCCATTTCTGGAAAGCACCCAGGCTACTGTAGAGCACGTCTTCCTTGTCCGGGCCGGGCAAGTTGGAGTTGAAAGGGACGTTGAAGGAGATGTTGACGAGATGGCCGGGCATGGCGGGATTGGGGCTCATCGAGGCTCCGGGCATGGCGGTTCCGGGCATGGAGTTGCCGGGCATGGGGCGTTTGAGCGGCGGAGGGGTGACGGACATGTCTTGCTGATGGGGTCGTGACATGCCAAAACCCATCGAGGGCGTCATCTTCTCCCAACCATGGCGAGCCTGGCCGGTGAAGTTTGAGATCTTGTGCATGACGGGGGACTAGCGAGTGTGCATGCAGCGCCAGGCGTGCAGGAGGAGAGCACGCGTGGACAGAAGCGTGGTGGTTGCAGCAGCAGGAAGAAGCGAAGGGATGGAAAGACTGGTGGTAGAGAGTGACGCGCGAAAAGAAGCGCCGGGCCTTTTGCGCGAGAGCGAGGATGACAGAGTCGTCTGTCGGTCAATTGCAGGCGAAATGCATTGAACGCCGCGCCGGTGTATAAAGGGGGTGGGGGGTTAGTAAAGAGGCGAGAGGGAGATGGTGGTGGTGGTGGTGGTGGAGGTGGTGGTGTTGGTGGTGGACGACGACGAAGGTGGAGAAGTTCGTCCTTCCAAGGTTGTACAGCAACTCGTGTGCTTTGGGCTTGCTGGGGGGGAGCGAGTAGTGTGAGTGAGCGAGCGGCTGCCCGGATTTCAGAGCAAGCCTGAGCCTGAGAGAGCCTAGCCACAACACCTGCACGTGACTCGATGGGGGCAAGCTGGAGAGAGGTCGGAGGGAGGCCCACTAGCAAATCACCAGCAAATCACCACTCCTACCTCCTACCACTAATAACAACCTCTTACCACTGCCACACTCCCTTCCCACTAATATCTTGAGCGAGACGACAGGCCAGGAGGAGGCTCGGGGCACGATTCCCGCGGGCCGCAATCGAGAAACAAACGAACTTGACTCGCTTGTTGCGGCGGCTGCTGCTGGCCTGCTGCGTCTCCTCCCTTGCGCAGGAGCCATATGATCTGTTTTAAGATCAGACATGCCTTATATCACCCACCGACCCAACATTGGCCAGACCACCCGCGAGCCTGGGCAAGACACATGAGTGGGCTGGTTTGTGGCTATGAGAAAATTCTCACAGGCAACCAGCATGTAAGGACGTTTTTGTTGACGGGTTCAGAGGATTGTTTTGACGCATGGAAGTCCTCCCCTTCGTCACCATAGCTTCCACACATGTAACTATCTTCCGCTTGCGGAAAAGCACGCCGCGGCAACATGTAGAGCTCGGTATGGCTATCAAAGCCAAACAACAGTAATACATCCTAGCCTTCAAAAGAAAATCCAACTATTATTCTGCCAACAAAACAAGAAAAACAACAAGTCTCCTGCCCCAAAATCTCAACCTGAAAACCCAGATCTCCCCCAGCCCTACCCGATCGAGCGCCGTTTCGAGCCGTTATCCCCTAATCAATGACCTATTATTATTACCAGGAATAAAATCATCCCATCCCTGGGCCCTCGCCCCGTTCGCTTGGGGAGAGAGAAGGAAAGCAATCAATCCGAGAGTCTCGAGAAAATGATGATCCCAACATGAAACGTCTTGTTGTGTGCCCCCCACGCCTTGCGTCGTGCGACTGGGTAGATTTTAATCAAAAGGGCAACCAGTCACAGTAGTAAGATATGATCTTGTCTCTCTTTTAGTAGTACACAAAACGATCATCTCCTGATCTGGCCTGGCCTGGCCTATCCTCACATTCCATGTGACCTTATGCAAAAATGTTCCTCCTCCACTGTTAACGGCTCAGTTTGCACGCTGAGCTGGCTAGAGGGTGGGGGAAAAAACACGTTCCCTTCTTCAAAACTCTCTGGAAACTTCCTCTTTGCGATAATAGCCAACTAGTAAAACATCCCCCAAAATTAAAAAAAAAAGAAAAAAAAAAAACAATCCAAAAACAAAAAATCTCATTCCTCCCATCAATACCTAAACTGACTGGCCTGCCTCACCTCCCTCGGCGCAACCTCCCTCCCATACTCATCCACATACCGCACAGCAGACTGCTGAGGAAGAGGAGCGTAACTAGGCGCCCTCTGTTGCTGTTGGTAGACCGGCGGCGCGCCGTAATCCGGGCCAGCGGGCATGACGCTCATTGCGCGTGCTGAAGGAGGCGCAGCGTCGTGACGGACGTACTGAACTGGTGCAACGCTTGCTTGCCTTGGTGCGTAGGTCATCTGCGACACGTCATGGCTTTCTGGGCGGACGCTGTATGCTCTTTGCGGTGGTGGGGCTGCGTAGACTGGCGATGTGGACTCGTGAGAGGGCTGAGGGAGGGGCGGTGGTGGCATTTGTTCGTAGTGCAGGTCTCGTGGGGCAGGCCTTGCTGATGGAGGCGGGAGTTGCTCGTATTGGGATTGCTGTTGGTAGACTGGCGATGTTGGGGCGTGGGAGTAGCGGACGGGGTCTACTGGACGGGTGCTGTACTCGCGGACGCGGTAGCCATTCGAGTCAATGTACTCCACCGCCTGCTCTTGTGGTGCTTGTCGCCTGTGTTGTGGAGGTGGTGGTGGGGGCATAGAAGGCCCAGCTGGCTCGTAGCTGGGTTGGTGAGAGAGCTGATAGGCGCCTGGCATTCTGCTGGGTGCACGTTCGTATCCAAGTTCAGCCTCCGCGTGTCTAGCAACAGGTGCCACTGATGCCCTGGGATGTGCTACAGGCTCCGCAGCGTAGTATTTGTTGCCGTATTGATCAACAACGATACGTCGTGGAGGAGCCGAGGGCGGAGGCATCATAGCTGGGCTCGACTCTCTATACTCCTGAAGGCGGACCGGCTCCTGACGAGACTCAACCGGGAGGTACCGCGGTGCAGGCGCTTCCTCGCCATATCTCACTTCTGGAGAGTAGGGCGCCACAGATCCTTGCCTGGGCTCTGCGTATGCCCTGCCATTCACAGGATATGCTGAGGCAGGCGAATAAACTCTCTGAGCGGGTGAAGCCGGACGCTGTGCGTAATGCATGCTAGCGACACGGCGAAGATCTTGGTTGTCTCTCTGACTGGGTCGATAGCCAGATGCTGAGCTGACTCGAACAACGGTAGGCGGAGGCATTTGAGGAGCGTATTCATAGCGCGGCGTAGAAGCATACACATACTGAGGTGCGTGACGTGGTGAATCCATATCAATTTGGATGGGTGCTGCTTGGTTCGTATACTTCTGCCCATACGGCTGTGCTTCAGGCACATTCGAGAATGGCGGAGGCGAAAGAGGTTCCGGCTTGATATAGGGTTCCTGATACATTGGTGACGGTGGCGATTGCGCATTCTGCCTCTCTTGACGTTTCTTGGACCGATTTGTAGCCTCTTGCTCTCGCTTCCTCTTTTTGTTGTTGTTATTGTTCTTCTTTTTCCTAGCGCTAGGTCCACTTCCGGGCCCTGGGGGCGAAGCGGATGACGGTCGTGACTGCATTGGAGCATGACGCTGCTGTGGCTTGTTGACAATCTCAGGACGACCATTCACCAACTCGAGCTCAAGACTTGGACCTTTCTGGACAGCAAGAGGAGAGACGCGATTTGGCTGGGGAGCTGCGATATGACTGAGATGATTGCGGAAAATGGGCACTTGTGGGGACGGCTGCGCACTTGACTGATTGACTTGGTAAGGCGTCACCACTACGCTGTCTTGGGTGACCTCGCCAGGTTCGTACTCGGAATCATCATCGTCATCTGCGGCCACATCTTGCATGTCCATGGTTGTATCGGCATCGTAAAAGCTGTCAAAAGCTGTGGGCTCGGGTGGGGAGTACTCCTCATCCTCATCATCAGCCTCATTCACGCCGTCGATTTCAGTAGGATAGAAAGTGGGAGGATTTTTGGAAGGGATGCCTGTGTGTGGGAGTGACGCGTCTGCTTGAATAGGCTGCTTGCCACGCGCCTTTGAAGCAGACGCTGAAATGCCACCATTACGACGATCAAGACTCTCGTAATCGGCCGTGAAAGCACCTACAGCCCGGTCAGAGGCATTGCCGGACCCGGCATCTGACGACCATTCGCTTTGCACTTGGCTGGAGTAGTAATCATTCTCATCGAACGATGTCGCAATACTTGCCGCTCGGGCTGCAGGCTTCAAACCTGACACAGGCTTCACACGCAAGTGCGCTTTTGCCAACGCAAGATCGATGCTGACATTGGACGGAGCATCGGCAGGCATTTCCTTGTCACGGCCAGAGATGCTCTTGCGCTTTTCCCAATTATCGAACAAATCGCGCTCGATGCGCTGACGCTTCAGCTGTCCCTCTGCTCTTACAAGGCTGTTCGACTTCTCCAAGAAAATCGGGTCGAGTCCGGTGGACATTGGTTTCGCATGATGGGTATGGGTGTTCGATCCGACAGCAGGCGAAACATTCGAGCCAAGGCCAGGGAGGCCAGGAAAGGCAGTGGGAGGATTTGCTGCTTGGTTAGTGCTCGCTGGTAGGGCATTTGACAGAACATTGCCGGTCTCCCTCTGCTCAACGCGCTGGCTGGCATGGTCAGGAGACACGGGACCAAGGAGCGAGGCCTTGAGTGCTGCTATTGCTGCTGGTGGCAGATTAAGAGTGGGATGTGTTCCTGCGACGACTGCATCTCGAAGGTTCAAGACCTTGGTATAGAAGTCGTCTTCCTCTTGCACCGTGGGCGCGATGGAATGCTGACCATGCGCAAGCGCCTGCGCATCTAATGCCATCATGGCCTGCTGTGCTACAGCAGAAATGTGAATTGACAGTTACGCGGATAGTCCACCACGGCCAGCCTCAAGAAAGCTTTGTGCGCAGGGAAAATCAGACAGCGTGCAGCAAAAGTCCGGTGGAAGTGCAGCTTCTAGGTTGTGGCGGGCGTCGATGGAAGAAAGGAAGCGCGAGTGTCCTCCGTGCAGCGTCGCGCCAACCAAAGCCCGTGCCCAATCGGAAGCGTTGACTTGTTCACATTCGCCGCCGCTGCGGTGGCCATGAACGAAAGGCAAAGAGTCACAGTTGCGCAAGGCCATGATCAACTCTTTTATAAGACGTTCTCTTCCTGCGACTTTCCGTTCATTTCATAAATCACCGGCGATTTCTCCTACACGTTCATTCTCTTCCACCATGGCAATCAACGGGACTACCACGAATGGCGTCAAGCATGACACCCGCAAGGTGTTCTTCTTCGACATCGACAACTGTCTCTACCCTAAATCGTATCAAATCCACGACAAGATGGCCGTACTCATCGACAACTACTTTCAAAATCATCTATCGCTGTCCCGGGAAGATGCGACCACCCTCCACCAGCGGTACTACAAGGACTACGGCCTCGCCATCGAGGGACTGGTTCGCCACCACAAAGTCGACCCGCTAGAGTACAACGAGAAGGTGGACGATGCGTTGCCTCTAGATGAGATCATCAAACCCGATCCGAAACTCAGGAAGATGCTGCAGGATATAGATACCGACAACGTCAAACTCTGGCTATTCACCAACGCATATGTCAATCACGCGAAGAGAGTGACGCGCCTACTGGGCGTGGACGACTTATTCGAAGGCATGACATTTTGCGATTACGCGGCCGAAAGGCTCCTCTGCAAGCCTACGACGGAGATGTACGACAAGGCGATGAAGGAGGCCAACGCCACCAACGTCGATGAGTGTTACTTTGTTGGTAAGTTCAACACCCACAACCTCTGCTTCACACAGTTCAACCAACTAACCTCTTCCAGATGATTCAGCACTAAACGCAGCAGCCGCCATGAAATATGGCTGGAAGACTGCCCATCTGGTGGAGCCTACTGCGAAACCACCACCGCAGCCTGTCTCACAGCACCAGATCAGCAATCTCGAGGAATTGCGCAAGGTCTTCCCCGAAGTCTTCAAGGCTTCATGATAACGCAAGCACGTTTAACGAAGATACGAGTCTATTTTTGGGCCCTCTATTCGGCACTTCCCTAGCTGTTTGGCCATGAGTGGCGCAATTGCCATGCATTAGAGAATGCTATGCCAAGGTACGTCGCCACGAGGAATCTGCATTCTGGGATTGTATCGCATATGAAGGGGGGAGGTAGCATTTGGTCATTCAGAAGGTTTTGCGCCAGTGTTGAAAGACGATCCAGTGTGATCTAGATAGCATGAGGGCATACTGCGGAGGTTTTCGGCAGTCAATAGAGAAGACTCTTGCTTAGTGAACATACGAATGTTGATGCATTGTGAGAGTGTTACAAGATAGACAGCATTAAACAATCATACCCAAGGCAAAATACCTTGATCTCAATATTTTCAAGACCAATAATTCCATGGCGTACGAGCGCGCTGCGCGGATGTGAATGCGGCGGCCAGGATGTGAGAGAAGCCACGCGGAAGGTGAAGCGAAACGCCAAGATTCTCAACCGAAACGGTTAGCGCGGGTTCGCACAAAGCCTGACAATTGCCAGCGCTTCACCAGCGACCATCACTGACGACTGCTTCACGACGACCTCCGACAACCTTAGCAAAGAGTAAGTGGACGACGCAAATGAACCGCAGAATCGTATTCTCCAGGATGAAATACTGACAGTTTCCACAGTGCAGATGTACGTTCTCCCCAAAGGCCCGCGCGAAATCCCCCCACCGCATCTCGAATCTCTGCGACCGCCACATCCCACGATATTCACGCAGCGCATTCGCGAGAGAGGCAGCAGAGGCATGGAGAAGAGAAGTTTCGGCCACTAACACGAGTTTCGCAACAGCTTCGTTAAGACCCTGACGGGCAAGACCATCACCCTCGAGGTCGAGTCCTCTGACACCATCGACAATGTGAAGAGCAAGATCCAGGACAAGGAGGGCATTCCCCCAGACCAGCAGCGTCTGATCTTCGCCGGCAAGCAGCTCGAGGATGGCCGCACTCTCTCCGACTACAACATCCAGAAGGTGCGTTGAATTTGGACGAGTCTTGGATTGGAGGAACAGCCGATTCTGGACCGAAGATCCTTTGAAGCCCTGGAACGAGTACTGATGATCGCCTGCAGGAGTCTACTCTCCACCTGGTCCTCCGTCTCCGTGGTGGTATCATCGAGCCTTCCCTGAAGGCCCTTGCCTCCAAGTACAACTGCGAGAAGGCCATCTGCCGCAAGTGCTACGTAAGTCTCGCCACCTCACCACCCACAACAGGCACTAGTTTGTGATCACCACACGACCTGGATTCTGACTTTTCCTCTCCACAACAGGCTCGTCTCCCTCCCCGTGCCACCAACTGCCGCAAGAAGAAGTGTGGCCACACCAACCAGCTCCGCCCCAAGAAGAAGCTGAAATAGATGACTCGCTTTCGGCTGGTGCGGATTGGTCGACGGTCGATGTCGAGGATGTTTTTGGTGGACTACCACGGCGTACTCGTATGATAGGTAGCGGGAAATGCCAATTCTGCCATGTTTGAATGCCACCAAAAAAACAAGCTTGCCGTTTTTCTTCTCCGTCATGCGCCACCTGTATCAGTCTTGACGTCCGCGTAATGCCTTCATGGTCAATCAAATACCTTCCACAGCGTACTTCACCTTAGCATGGCTCACCTGTGTGTCCATGAGGACGATAGCTCCTAAGCAGGACAGCCCCCTCCCGCCGCCACTACACTTACATCCTCGAGAACCTCCAAAAGTAACATGCCCCCAAAGCCATATCCTTCTTCAGTCTCATCAAAACACAAAATCAAACGCCACTCCCCGAATGCATCAAGCCAGATTCCCGCGCACCTTCATTCTACACGAAGGCTCCCTTATGCTCACACAGCTTGGAAGATTCCTGGACTCGAGGGGATTGTTTTTTGTGGTTTTATGCATAAGGCGAATACCGTAGCTTCTGAATGTTTTGAAGTGAGATTTAGTTGGGCTTGGAAGAGGAGCGAGGGTGAGTTTCTCTACCTTTCTCGTGAGAGATGGTGATGATTCCTATGTTTATGTGCTATCTTTAGGGTGAATTGGGTTTACTGTCTCATGTGTGGTTTGTGGGGTCTTGGGGTTGGCTTGTTGAGTGTATGTTGTTGTTGGTTAGCTGGAGGGGGTTCGATGTGTGCGTTTTCCTGCCTGTTGTTTGGTGTGGGTTTGATATTCTGACGGCTCTGTGGGAAGCAGTCGGTGTATAATAATGACAAGGACTTCGCACGTTCTGCCTAAGATGAGTAGGAAAAGAATGATCTGATGGAAAACCCGAGAAAATTCCATTACTGATCACAATCAATTCCCTCGTGATCGGCCGTGATCTCGCCATGGACACGCATATTAGATAGAACCAACCCAGCAAAGAGAGGAAACAAAAAAAGCAATTATCCTTCTCACCCACTCACGATTACTGTCACCGCACCAACACCCCTCACATATACGGCCTACACTCCCTCTCACACCACTCCCACAACTTAGCCCCATCCTTATTAGCCAATAAGTCCGCCCTCAAAACCCCAAACCTCCCCCAAGGCACCACATACTTCCCCTGATTCTCCGGCTTGCCGGCCTCCTCGCTCCAGCCCGCAAAGAGCTCCGTATAAGCGCCAAAAACAGCCGGGTAAAGCAGCCAAGAAATGAAAAACCTCTCGTACCCCTTCGAATGCCTCTGCAACTCACTGCTCAAATTGCCCGGGTTCCACGCATTGCTGGCGATCCCGTTCGCCTTACCATAGCGGGCCGCGTACTCGGTCGCCAGCAGGGCGTTGGAAGCTTTCGATTGCGCGTAGTCGGTCGTGCGGTCGCCGTGGGTTTTGGGCGTGGTCTTGGTGGCGTCTGTCCAGTTTAGGCCGTTGGAGGGGGAGAAGAGGGTAGCGAGCGAGGCGGCCCAGGTCACGCGGACGGAGCCTGGGGGGGAGGAAGAGGCGGTTTTGGTGAGGAGGGGGGTGAGGAGCGTGGTGAAGAGCCAGGGGCCGAGGACGTTGGTGCCCATTTGGAGTTCGTGGGATTGGGCGGTGATGGAGCCGGCGGGAGGGACCATTACGCCGGCGTCTGGAGGGTGGTTAGTCTGGGTTTGTTGGGTGATACTTGTTCGTTATGGTGAAGGTCTTTCCCGATGCTGTGAGGGGAGAGCAAGCTAGGGGAATCAGGTAGAACATACTGTTGGTCAAAACATCAAGACGCTGCTCGCGCTTCATGAAGTCCTCGGTGGATTTCTTGATGGAGGCCAAGTCGGCGAGGTCGACGTGCAAGAACTCCAAACGGCCATCGGAACTAGGATGGGCTTTCTTGATTTCTTCAATTGCAGACTCGGCTTTGCCTTGAGAGCGGCCAGCTAGGTAGACGGTGCCATTGTGTTGATAGAGGATGTTGCAGAGCTCCTTTCCCACGCCTTCAAGCCGTCAGTATTGCCCTGCTGTTTCGAGGTGGCGTTTCGCGAGCCGCTTCAGCTATTAGCGAACAACGACATGGACTCACCTGCATAACCTCCGGTGACGATGAAGACACGCCCGGACTGGTTTGGGAGGTTCTTCTCGGTGAGGGTTGGCTTGGGGATGAAGAAGCACTGGCGGAAGGAGTCCCAGTATGCGGACATTGTGATGATGGATTGCGTAGCAATTGATTGGAGGGTGGAGAGCGATCAATTGATGATGAAGCAACGAAGAGTGTCTGACGGATCTGCTCTCACAAAGGTGCAGGTGAGGGCAGTTTATATACCTTGATAAGATGACGACAAAGTTCCAGGCAAACATTTAAACATGTCACCTCGCACGAGCTCACCTCTAACTCGCATTCCCCAAGAAGCTCTCACACGTACCAAAGGGCACAGCCTCGGCATGCACAGATTTATGCACGCAGCACGCTATTACCGGATTTAATATATATGACCGTCTCTGCCCCCGCGATTATGCAGGATGACTGCCACACTGTTGGCCATATCTAGTTACATGTATTGTACTCTTGTGTGCCGTTCCTTGGTCGCCGTCGGCAACCAAATTCACTCCACTGGTGCCAGCCATCGAGAGGCCTGACGCGCGACCGACCATGACATCAAAAATCAAAGCTCCGTTTGGACGCGTTTAAGTGGGGTTTGGGGGACTTTTGACTGCTGAGCCAGCCATTGATCTCGAGGCATGAGGAAACATTCAATGGAGGGAATAAAGAGGGACAAACGCTACAGATGATATCAATCAAACAATACAGTTGCAAAAGAATTAATTAAAAATGAGTTTGGTGTGAAGAGTGGCCTGGCAGAGACAGGAAGGCGCTATGCAAAAGGAAGGGCGGGCTAAAGTGCCCTGTGCTCTGCGCGCCATCTAACACACGCGAGCTGGCACGCACTGCACGCTTTTACTCTTCAAGGTCACCGTCCTCTGACCTCCTCACCTACCTATCTGGCTACTCGTCCGCCTCTCACTGTTCACGATCATGTTCACTGTCTACTAATATATACCACCAGAACCGCCTACACGCCAGACGAAAGCGGCATATCAAGTCCTGCCCGCCAGAGGTGCTTAGCCGCGTCTCGCTGCTGCACGCACATAGCAACCACTCTACGCGGCATCTGGCATTTCACCTCGCGTCTCAAACGCCTACAATCACCATGGAAGGCTCACCATTCAGAGGCAGGCCTGTCGTCAACTCCACAGAAGCTGCAGATGCACCATCGCGTCGCCCATCCCTGCTGCCCGCGTTCGAGCCTCTCTCCTCCTCGCCCGGCCTCCCTCGTCCAGCAAAACGCAAGTTCGATGACCTGGTGGAAGCAAGAAAGTTCTATCCTACACCGATACCCACCTCTTCTACCGGTATCCTCACATCCTCGTCGCCCACGCGTCAGACGCGTCCTGGCCTTCAGCGGACCGTCTCCACTCTTTCTGAACGCGCTCCATTGAGCGACGTGCCAACCCTCCATATCCCCTACAATGGCGAGCCCGTTCTCATGGGCCGCTCGAGCAACTCCTCAGACTACCAACTCCCCGGCAACCGCCATGTATCACGCGTTCACGTACGCGCTTCCTATTCTGCTCCCGACTCTTTGTGTCCTGCAGGCAAGGTAGAGGTTGAATGCTTGGGATGGAACGGTGCAACGGTGCACTGCCGCGGGCAGGTCGTGGATCTGGCAAAGGGCGAATGCTTCATGTCGGATAAGCCGAACGCACAACTCATCGTTGATGTGCAAGCTACGCGTATCATGCTCGCGTGGCCGAAGGAGGCCTTGGAACCTAGCTCCAGCCACTCCAAGTCTTCGTGGTTGCAGGAGTCACCCACCAAGCGTCACCGTAGCGATGATGCAGTCGATCTTGCGTCCAGCCCACCGGCTATGCTGCCTTCTCGTCAATACACTCTACCCTCACCAACTCCCAACAACGCCGCCAACACCTTCGAAGAAACCTTCCGTACGGAAGTCTCCAAGAGTCCAGTCAGAGTCTACGAAGACCACAGCTCGGATGAAGATGCTGCTGGTGAATACGACACCCCAGTCCCTAGCAGTGATCCAGACCAAACCATTCTTGAGGGAGCTGGTGAAACTACTCCGAAGCCACAAGCCAGCCAGGCATCAATAAACGAAGACGTCTCCGACAATGACGACGAAAACGACGAAGAGAATGACCCAATCGTTCACTCCTTCGGCCCATTCGGCGACAACCTTCTCTCCAAATTCGAGTCATTCAAGCCCGTATCTCCAGGCCTCGCACGTAAACCCCTAGGCTCAACAATGAACTCACCCGCAAAGTCCAAGCCAGCACCCACCCCAGCACCAGCCCCCGTCTCCCTCCCCGAAATCGACCTCGACCCCATCCGCAACCACGTCATCAACCAACTAGCCTACTCCCGCATCCACTCGCTCCCCCTCTCCATCATCCACAGCAACCTGCCCGCCGAGCTCCGCGGCGCGGCCAAATCCAAGAAAGCCGGCGCAGCAGACAAACCGGTGATTTCCACCGCAACCCTCAAGACCATCATCGACGACGTCCCGTGCGTCGGCGAAATCAAGCGCGAAGGCAAGGACGCCGCTGGTAAATTGCTCGAGAGCGAATTCTACTACATGCCTGAGATGGACTCGGACGATATGCGTCGTGATACCGTCACGCAGAGTCTGGGCAAGACCAGCATGCGTGCTGCTCGCAAGCAGCATAAGGTAAGAGTTGTCCCCTTCGATTCCGAAAGTGATCTTGTACTGACAGCCCTTCTCAGCAATACTACTGGAAGAAACCGCGCGTGTAAACTCATCGCGCTTCGCACGTCTGTGCGGCAAGAAACATTCACGCGTCCCGACTTCCTTCTTATATCGTTTCATTGTTTTATCGTTCTGCTTTTTTCTGCGCGTACATGTACTCGTTCTCCCTTCTCTTTTTTCTCTTCTTCTTCAAGTCTTGCATGCATGCATGGCACGGATCGGCTTGGTTTTCAAAGTATAGTCGGCGAGATACCCTTCGACGACATGCGCGTCTCTGTGTGCGGGGGAGCAAAGGGTAGAACGCTGGTTCTCCCGACCCAGTTGACCATCGTCGAACATCAAATCGCATTGATGGTCGCTGAATAGGATTGGATTGGTTTGGGCTGTTTGGACGGTTTCCTTTGGTTTTGGTTTCTGTTTTCCGCTTTGCGACAACGAAGAAAACGCGATGGGATTAAGGCATCAATGGATGGAGAGATTGGGGAAACAAAATTCCCGAGCGACTGGATGGATTTGGCAAAAGGGGAGTAGATAGATTATCCAGAAAAATTCAAATCAAATCAAACCAAAACTTTTCAGAAAGGTCATGTGTAGGGAGGATATTTGGGGGATTGCTTTTATGTCGTTGTCCTTCTGGGAATATGTTTACTTGGGACTTTATGACGTATTTACCCCGCGTTTCCATGCAATGCGCGCGCATGCAGTGGTGAAGGTAAATTGCTCTATCATTGAGGTAGGTAAGGTATTTAGGGTATGAGTTTGAAAATGAGATTGGAGATGGTGGAGGATGTGGGCGATTGGCAAAATTTTTGAATGGAATTTTTAATGCAGGTTTGGGTTTCTATGGAAGTAAGTAAGTAATATCATTCGAAATCAGGATTGAAGTTGAGTTGAGTGGCTGTTTGTTGCTAGGAGGTATGCATTATTGTTGCTTGATGGTAAGGTATGTTGGCGAAGGAAGACGTGAGGGTTTTTTTTTTTGTTCTTGCTAGAGGGCTTTATTGGGAGATGGTTTGATGGATGGGGTATGGTGTTTTTAGGTGGGTGGAGGGTTGATTTGGAGGGTTTGTACTGATGATGAGGATTGATCGCTACAATCATTGCGGTGCTGGAATTGAGTTTCTCGTTCGTTAAGAGGCGGTGTTCATATGTTTTGAAGAGGATCATTATTTTCTTCTTAGATGTATAAACAGTCACCTAGTTTGATTAGTTCGTGGCTAGACTGCCGCCGTGTCGACGCGATGGCGTTCGTGGCTCGTGTTATCATCCATGATGCCTCCTTCTGCTGAGCCGAGGCGCGCTGAAGCCAGCCAGCTACTGGAGCACGCTCCATACATGTTTCTTCCCATTCAAACCAATCCACAGCCTCAAACCATGAAATAACTCTCTTCCGCCGTTAAAAGTCACATCACCTAAACAAAAGCAAGGCTTCTAGCCACCACGAACCCACCCAAACCAACAATGCGACCCATCAACCTCCTCGCCCTCCTCCCCTTCGCCTCCGCCTACCCATCCTCACAACCCTCACCAAACACCGACACCACCAAACCCCTCCCCCTCCTAATCTGGCACGGCCTAGGCGACCGCCACGACGCCGAAGGCCTCCACAGCGTCGGCGAGCTCGCCGCCAAAACCCACCCAGGCACAGAAGTCTACTACATCCGCGTCGCAGAGTCCGGCTCCGACGACCAATCCGGCACCTTCTTCGGCAACATCACCGCGCAAAGCCTCGAAATCTGCGCCCAAATCACCTCCAACCCCAACCTAACCACTTCTCCCGACTCCAACACCGTCCGCGCCGACGCCCTAGGCTTCTCGCAAGGCGGGCAATTCCTGCGCGGGCTCGTCGAGCGCTGCCCAGACTTGCACGTCCGCTCCCTCGTCACTTTCGGCAGCCAGCATAATGGCATAGCGCAATTCCAGCGCTGCGGAACCTGGGACCTCCTCTGCAAAGCCGCCGTGGCGATCGTGGGCGGCAACGCTTGGACGGACTACGTGCAGAACCGCGTCGTGCCCGCGCAGTACTACCGCGAAGTGAACGAGACGACTGGCGAGCCGTCGGAAGAGTACCTAGCGCACAGCCATTTTCTGGCGGATATTAATAACGAGAGGGAAGAGAAGAAGGAAATCTACGCGCGCCGGCTCGCGGGGCTGGAGAAATTTGTCATGTACGTGTTCGAAGACGACAGGACTGTTGTGCCGAAGGAGAGCGGGTGGTTTGCGGAGGTGAATGAGACGAGTGGGGTTGTGACGCCTTTGAGGGAGAGGGAGGTTTACAAGCAGGATTGGATTGGTTTGAGGGAGTTGGATCGGAAAGGTGGGTTGGTTTTTGAGTCGGTCAAGGGCGAGCATATGCAGTTGGATAGGGGGGATTTGAAGAGGGCTTTTGAGACTTATTTTGGGCCGGAGAGGGAGGGACGTGAGGAGTTGTTTGGTGTGGGAGGGGAGGAGCAGGAGGTTTTGGCAGGATGGAAGGGGGATTTGTAGGATTTTTTTTGCTTTTCTTCGGAGGAAACGTCAAGGGGGAATCGGAAGCGCGTATTTGTATTGCCATGCATGCAGCGAGAAAACACAGAATCGTTGACAATCGTACATTTCATCAGCCTTCGCGCAAACGCCCAAAAACCAAAACAATGCTACCTGCGCCAGCCAGCCATCTTGCCAGGTCCCGAAGCTCTTGAGGCATGGCTGATACATACAGCAAGCCGCGATCGGCGCCTCTGCTGCCGCTGTTGAAGGAATAGATAGGGACAGTTCCTTCACAGACCCCTCTACTAACGCCATACGAATTTAGTAACCCAAAGA
This sequence comes from Cladosporium sp. MBC 237, assembly GCA_030772445.1. Taxonomy (NCBI): domain Eukaryota; kingdom Fungi; phylum Ascomycota; class Dothideomycetes; order Cladosporiales; family Cladosporiaceae; genus Cladosporium; species Cladosporium sp. MBC 237. Next base: position 46,256 of record JAPHCH010000083.1, read on the forward strand.
GAAGGAAAGTATGCGTTCCAGCTAAGGAAAAGAAACATATAGGAACAATAGGAACAGGATAAGGAGGACTGAGAGCTCTCAAGCGCCTGCTTTGGAAGCCAAATCACTGCTTGACGTGGCCAGCGAGTCGGCTAGAGGTGAGGTTCCGCGCAGATGGCTATTTTGCTGCTGCTGCTGCTGTTGCTGCTGCGGACTCGCGTCGGCGATTTGTCGCTCTATTCAACCAAAATATCAGTACGGGTTCTCATCAAAACTAAACAAGGCGCAAATTGGTGAGAAATTTTTTCTCTTACTCACCTAACTCTCGAATTCGGAACTTGAGCATTTGATTCTCGCGCGTCAGCATCTGCGTCTCAGCCTGGTAGAACGCGGCGTCGTCGCGTGTGCCGCCCAGGAGGAAGTCTTCGGTTAACGGGCCCAAATTGCTTGACGAAGGCCGGAGAGCGGGAGATGTGGCGTGGCTGTTGGTGGAGCCTGTGTTGGACATGCGGGCGGAGGATTGGCGCGAGAGGGAGTGAGGGCGGTTGAAGACGCCGTGGCCGTGGGGGAGACCTTGTGGTGGTGCGGCGGGGTTGGAGAAAGAGCCTGAGCGGGAGCTGGGTTGGTCTGGTGGTAGGTGGGCGCTGGGAGGTCTTGAGGAGGAGGAGGTTGGTGGGGTGGGGAGTTCGGAGGTGGGGGATATGGCGGATGAGTCGGGGTGTTGGCCGTTGCGGGTCTGGAGGGCGACGAGTTGGTCTTGTTGGATACGGATCATGTGGAGGAGGCGGTTGACCTGGCCTTCCGTTTCGGCTTCGAGTTCTTGGTGTAGTTCGCCTAGACTGGGTTGGCGGTGGTGGTGGGGATCTGCTGTGTTGACGATGACGCTTGATCTCCTACCGGCGCGGGGACTGGTGCTGGTGCTGTTGTTGCTGTTGTGTGTTTGTGTTTGCATCTCGCCCGGGGCGGGGATTGCTGGGTCGTTGAGTGAGAAGTTATTCATGAGGCTTGATCGGCGTCGTTCGAGGCTGGAGGTATTGCGGGCTGGTGATGAGGAGCCGGGTGAGCGGTGCAAGCCGGCATTGATTGTTGCGGCTGCTTGGAGGCTTGACAAAGAAGGCGACCGAGGTGAAGGCGGGCCGGGATGCGATGTGTTGTCGGCGGCCGTGAGAGAGATGCGTCGCGGACGCCTGGTCGAGGAGGCAAGCGGCGAACTCGGGGAGCGTGATGTCGGAATGGAGCTGATGTCAGGCGACATGGTGGGCGTGTGAGTAGGATAGATAGTAGTGGAGGTGGTGATACGGTATTGTTCTGTGGGTAAGTAGAGGATGAGAGGTAACACGATCAAGGGAAACGTGGAAAAAGGTGAGCAAACAAAGAACTGTCTTTCTTGCCTTACGCTACCTTATGCTATACCCTGGAATCGCGTGTTCGGAGGTCAAGAGCAGGTAAGGTAGGAAGTGAGGTCCTTGGTCGCCCCTCACCCGGTCGGCGCCGCCCTACCACCGAGTGTCTTGTCACCGTACCGTACCGTACTTCGGCGACATGATGCATGATGCGAATATCCTGGCAACCTGGCACAAGCATACCTCCCAAGTATCCTGGCAGCCTGGCACAAGCATGCCTCCCAAGTATCCGAATGGATGGCGTGAGACGTGGGCGCCCATGTACCGAGGCAGTGCAATAAAGAAATCATGAGGGTTGCAGTGCTTGCATATACTGCCTGTGTGATATGTCCGTAGCGTTCGGGCCGTCATCGCCTCTACACTCACGCAAGGTACATGTGTATAATGCAGCAGCATATACTGACAGTGCTTGTTCTGACACCCAAGCTATACGAGCGTATTATGCCTCGGATGTAGAACGCAGACAGACTTTGGTGGTGAGGGCACGGCAACATCAACAATCACAAACGAATAGTGCAATTGCCTGTGCGGGCTGTCTCCCCGTCCGCCCTGTGTGTTGGGACCTTGCTGTGAACCTCCCTTCCTCCATCGTTCCTCTAGAGCAAATACTACTGCGAGAAATAATGCGCCAATCCACATGCTCATCACGGGTTCGCGCGCTTCCTCACGAGCCATCATGACACTAGCAACCCGGAAGAGCGGATGGCTACATGTGTGTGTACATATGCATCTAGAGGCCCGTTCCGACATGTCACCGTCGCAGGTTCGCGTTTGAAGACGTCCACCATCGCCTGGGCGCTTCTTCCGGTATGCACGTCGCTTGCAGGAGCACATCTCAGCCCGATCGATGGGAAACTCTATGTTCACCTACATCTACAAGTCCAGAAGCACTATTCTCCCAAGACAGGGCAGGCATTGTTTACCTGGAACAATGTCCTCAGGGAAATACATGCCGAACCGGCAGCTAATGTCCTGCCGAAACGTCGCGGAAGCTAGAAGGCGCACAGCCAGCAGGGATACTCTGCTTCACCACCAGCCCCTGAAGTGAGCTCGAGCACGCGTCGTGCCGGGGTACAGCCTCTGCGATCTGTCAATCTACCAGATGCACTGTACAAACGCCTGGTCTCGCCTTCTCGACCCTGCCGCGATGAAGGATTTCACTCGGACTTGTACCCATCCGCCGCCGTCCGTTCAGGTCGTCAACGCCCTTTTCAGCTGGACGTGCAGTCCGAGGGGTGGGTTGCACAATTGCCACAACACGCTAGAAAGGTGATGGTTGACTGCTGCTACTATTCATGTGATGATGCACGTCCTCCCATTTCTTCTCTGCTACCCATCAAAATCGCCCCTCAGTCATTTATCGCACACCTTCGTGTTGCCCTGGGCTTACTAACCCTCCATGCAATGAATGTCCAATACGACTGTGCAACCCTAGGAGGTACCCCGGCCACCCCATCAGGTGGAGCGGCATCTCAACCCAAGCCATAGTGGAATCCCAAGATCTGGAGTTTCCCATCTACGCATCTGGTCTAGCAAGACTCGTCTAGTGGACGTTTCACCTTCGGTCGCTTCTGCAGAGGAGACTTTTCCTTAGCGCAGCCATTAGTTAGAAACCACCCACCCGTAGCCTCTCCGTCGTTCACGTATGTTGCAACTCTGACCTCAGCTTTCACCAAAACGCACCCTGACGACGACGACAAAGGACGGTGTGAAATGGGCATCTGCTGTGCTTCACTCCCAGCTCCTACATTCGATCCTTTCGGTATTGCCTCTCACTCACTTTGAGCAAGCCACCGCCACCGTGTAACAGTAGTATACGCGGCACTGGAGCACCTTTGACACGCCACCTCCCCGGAAACGCGAATCTTACTTTCTGGTTCGGCACTCCATCTCTAGTTGAGACCAGCAGCGTTCAGAATCCATGGGTCGCGGTGACCGACCGCCATCCATCAGTTCCGCACCTCCATCTTACGATAAGCCCTTGCCGCCTTTACAGACTAGGACTGGCTATTCCTGGGACGACAAGAGGCTTCCTGAGGTCCACACGAGACAGCATGTGCCATTAAGAAGCTACGATGGAAAACCATTGCCTCCCATAAACAACATGGACAACCAACCAACCCAGGGTCCTCCCCGGAAACCCAACATGTCACTCTTCAGCCTTTTCAGCAGACCTAAGGTCCAAAAACTACGCGGCTATGCCGAGTCTGGACTTGCCACACCGCTGCCGCGTGACAGTAATACATCCACAGCAGACCTTCAAGGCGGTTTACCATCCCCCCGGGTCGAACTTCCACGGTCCGGCAGTTCAATGTCTTTTCGAACACACCGGACGAATGGTTCTGGACCGGCAAAGAAACCTCGTCCAACGCGTCGCCCTTCGCAAGATCAAAAAATGAGTCAATGGGACCCTCCTCCTCTCTTTCAAGCCTTTGCCCGATCAACGAAGCATGGCCTGGTCGAAGTATCCACAGCTTCACCAGAAATTGTGTTAGCAAAGTCAAGAAGCAAGAACACTGGAGCGCTGCTTTTGCAACAGGAAGGCGTACCAAGAGCAAGCACAGACACAGGTCGAAGTGGAGAAGTCTTGAGGCTTGGGAGGTTCGCATCTAGGAATTCAGGATCAGTACATGTCACGCACGTGGAGCTGGAGCGCAAGATCTTTGTCTTGATGACGACTGGACACCTTCTGCAGTACTCAGAATATGGACCCAGTGGAAGGTTGCCGGAAAAGGTTCTCCCGCTCGGCGAGAATTCAGCTGCCTTTGCGAGTGATCTGATCAGCGGCAGGCCTTATGTCGCCCAGGTCTCGCAAACAGTGGATGATCAGGGGCTACCTATTCCTCCAGCGAGCTCTCTATTCTCAAGGATTGGAGTAAAAAGCTCTGCCGCAAAAGGATGCATCTCGAACATTCTGCTTGTACTGCCTGACGGCGATGAGCTCGACACATGGCTCGAGGCGGTGCGCCAACAAATCCAGGAGCAAGGTGGATCACCCAACAACCATCTCGCCCGAACCGAAGTATCCAACCGTATTGAACCAGAAATAAGCTCACAGCCCCTGGGTCAAAGCGATTCGGCGCCAATGCAACGATACCGAATCAAGAGGAATTCCGAGACAACGGAGCTTTCATTTGCGCAATCACGAAACCCTTCCATATCGCCAATTGAACCACCCCAGGTAGCCGAGCCAGCGCCTGTATCTCCAGTCAAATCGGACCACAGTCTTGAAGAGGACGAGGCTTTTGCAGACAAGCTCGCTGCTGGTGCTTCATACACGAAACCAGGATCAGTCCGCGGCCGGAGTACGTCTGATGCACAGTCATTGAACTCGTCTGTCGCGCAATCCGTCGACCATCTACGTCTCAACAGCCTACGAAACAGCGTACGCATGTCCACGAACACCAATATTACAGGGTGGACATCCCGAACAAACTCCTTGACCAGTGAGCACGCTCCAAACAAACAGAGCCTGGACAACTCCAGTGAAGCTTATGGCTCACGTGGCCCCTACCGGAATCTATCATCTTACGGTACATCCAAACGTAGATCCACAAAGCCAATGCCACCGCCTATGCAAATGCCACCAAGCGCAAGCATCGATATGACGCTACAAACAAAAGCCTCTTCACCTCCATTCAGAGACATGGGAAATGGTGACGAGTCACCCGTTGTTGGTCACAATTCTACGTCACTGACAGCGCTGCCACCGATTGCACCCCGTGGCAAGGTGCTCAGCTCCCGGCAAAGCATGCCTCTACTTTCAGGCGCAGGCGGAAAACACAGCTCCAAGATCGCAGCACCTCCACCGATAAAAGAGGATGGCGAGCGTCCCACATCCTTCGTAGGCGATCTTCCCGCGTCTTCACATTGGACCACAAAGCTGTCGAGCAGCAAGCGAAGTTCATCAGTCCAGCCGCTGCCAACAGAACGACAGATGCACCGCATGAGTTCTGCCCCAATTCTGCGAAGCGAAGCTGCAACCACCAGAGCCGCCAGGCGAAACACTTCCCAACCTTTCAGCCTGCCTTTGAAAATCAACCCATCCGGGTCTCCTGGTTCTGGTTCATGGCGAAGCAGCAGACAGACAATCCCGACACAAGAAAACTCACCACCTCGCATCCACACTCTTGAAGCCCATATCGCCCCTCAACCAGACCGCCCAACAATGGCCCCCATAGCCTCACAAGAAGACCACATCCCCCACAACCCACCCGGACCTCAAGAACAAACAGCACCAAACCGCCAACCATCCACGGGAAAACGCCTCTCCATCTTCCCTCCCACCCAACCAAACCCCCCACCAGGCCACAACGACACTATCCCCGGCCGCCCACCCTCCATCGCCATCGTCCCCCAACACCCTGACGCCACCCGCTCCCACCTCAAACGACCCATCAGCATCCAAATCCGCACCAGCCCCGCCCCCTTCCTCTCCTCAATGGGCCCCAACACCACCAACAACAGCCCCCAGCAACCCAGCCAATCAACCTCCTTCCCCCTCCCCAAACCCCCCAAAACCTCCCGCTCCTTCACCCCACCCATCCGCAGTCTCAAACCCTCCCGCACGACCCCGCAACAACCTCACGCCAACTCTTTCGCCCAGGCTTTCGCTCCGAGGTCGAAATCCCGCACTTCTCTGCCAGCGCTCGATCTCGGAATCCCAGTCGTGGGATTGGGGCCTCCGGCTCCCCCGCCTTCGGCTCCGTTGCCTATGCCTCCTACTTCGAGCGGTGGTGGTGCTGGCGGGATTGTAAGGGCGGGGAGCCCGTTGCCTCCTCCTCCGGGCAGTTCGGCGGGGGAGGGGAGGGGGATTGAGGTTGGGTCTTGAGGATGGGAAGTCTCTGTCTTGGCTCCTTTTCTTTTTCCATCAGAAACAGTTCTTGTTTTTGTTTTCGATCTAATTCATTTTTCTCATTTCTATATGTATTTTTCTTTCTTTCTTTCTTTCTTTCTTTTAACGGCTAAACTTTCTTAATTCCACGAAACGAACGATCTTTTCTTTTTTTCTGCTTGGAGGTGGAAAAAGGGCAGCATGAAAACAGGGATAGGGATGGAAATACCTTCGATGCGCGCCAAAAACCAGGGAAGGAGAAAACATGCGGCGCCGGGCACTTGTTCTTATTCTTCTTCATCATACATCTTATTACCTTGGCAATCCTCTTGCCTCCTCATTTTATTTCATCATTTATCCTGAACTTTCTTCTTCTTCCAAACTCGATTTACCCACCACAAACCAAAATTCATATACATCTACGTCTTATTATCCAAAAAAAAAGGACACTTCTCCATCTCCTTGGATGTTTCCTTTTTTTTTTTTTTTTCTTTTTTTTTTTTTTTTTTCCCTTTCCTCCATCTCGACTCTAGAATGCTTCTTTCTCCCGCAAGGTAACAGATCTTTCTAGCGGGTATGGTATTCGCAGGATTTCCCTGGCAACGGAGACCTGCATGCCTACCTACCCTACCTACTTACCTACGCATGCCCTCTCGAGCAGGGAAGTGTCTTTTGCGCTGTGGGCGATCAGAGGCAATCTCCTTTATGGGTTTGAATGGCAGAAAGAGTGGGAAACATGAACTGACCGATTGAGCAATTTCCCAATGGCCTCCCTCTCATCTCTATTACCCGTAAATGCAATTCTTCCGCCTCGCGTTTCCCAAAGTCTGAAGATGGAATGGACTCGGCGTCAACCTACGTGTAGATAGGTTGTTCTATGCCAATCTACCTTTGAACTTGTCATCGTTCAATCGAGAGAAATGGTCCGATCCGACAGAATGCCCTTTTGTATACCACGACAACTTTTTGTTCCTGGAAGTCTGACCGCTTTGTTTTCCCTGGGAAAATAAAGATGAATACATGTAAAATGGATAGATAGATAGACAAATTCTGATACAACAAAACAAACGCCATCGCTCAATGCCCTCCCGGAAATTTTTGGTTTGGTTGGAAAAAATCAAAGAACACAAAGCGTAGTGGTGGGGTGGTATTTACTCGCGCCTCGTAAGAAAGTGAAAGGCGCGTACATCCTCCTTTTCTTCTTCTTCTTCTTCTTCTTCTTAATTCAGGTCGGCGGCCTTCATTCTAGGCTTGGCCTTGGAAGCGGCCTTCTTGTCGGCCGTGGTCGCGTCGGCTCTCGCAGCTTGCTTCTGGGCTTTCAGAGCCTCTTTGCGCGCCGCCTTCTCTGCCTTTTCGGCGGCTTTGGCCTCTGCCTCGGCGGCTTCGTCCTTTTTGCTCTTCTTCGCGGCGGCCGCTTCGGGGACTTCCACAACAGCGTCTGTGCTCTTTCTCTTGGATCCGGGCTTCTCGAGGCGGCGCATCTTGCCGTCTGCGCCGGGCACTTCGATAACGTTCTCCTCCTCTGCTACGAGAGCGCCGCGCTTGCGCTTCTTGCCGTCGCCGTTTGCTTGCTGCTCCAGTACCTGTGTCTCTTCGGCCCAGAGTTCTTCCGTCAGCCAGATGGGCAGGGCCGCGGTGTTGGGGCCCTTGAGGTGCACGGCACGCACGTTGCGCCACTTTTGCGGCACGAACTTCTCGACCATGCCCTCGACGACTGCCTCGACGTTGGCCTGCAGCTGCGCGGGCTCTTGTGAGGCGGTACCGACCTTGATGGCGGTGGTGGTGCTGGGCGCAAGGTGAACGAGCGCGGATGTGAGGGCCTTGTTGATCTCGGCGGCGAGGTCGGCGGGCTGGATGTCGGCCTTGGTGACTTTGCTGCCGCCCTCGGCGAGCTTGCGGCGCTTGTTGCCTGCCTCGTCGACGTTCTGGCGGCGACCCTCGAGAGTCACGGGGATGGGCCTCTTGGCGCCGGATTTGTAGAAGGTCTTGCCCAGCAGGCCGGGCAGGTAGGTGATGACGCGGTCGTCGGCGAGGAAGACGTCGTACTCGCCCAGCAGCTGGCGCTTGCTCTCGAAGGAGTGGTACTTGCTCTTGATTTTCTCAATGCCGATCACGCGCTGGATGTTCTTGCTCAAAGCGACGGGGAAGGAAGGCTCGGCGATCAGGTCCTTGTACTGGCGCTGCGGGTCGGCGGTGATCAGGCAAATGCGCAGAGCACCCTCGCCGGTGGCCTGGGTGTCGATGTACGGGTGCGGCAGCTGGATTTTGCCAGGCTTCAGGCGCTTCTTGTCGACAACGTGCTTCTTGGTGGTCATGATGAGCCAGACGGGGACATCATCCTCGGCATCGTCGCTGTCAGCGTCGGCGAGCAGGTTCTCTTTCTTCTGGTTGGAGGACTCGGTCGCGGCGTCGGACTGGATTTTGCGCACGAGGGCCTTGGTGGCGCGCAGAGTCTGCTCGGAGTCGAGTTGGTAGGGCGAAGAGGAGGCGACCTTGGCCACGGCGGTGGTGGTCTTTGTCTTTGAGGGAGCCATTGTGGGTGGGATGTGTATGGTGGTGTTTGTCGTGCTTTTACCAGCGCTTCACTCGCGAGGTTTGGGGACTTTCTCCAAAAAATTACTAGCCGATCTGATCTGCACGGCTCCTCGACTGTATGCGGTTTAGCGCGTAAGGGCCTCTCTGCCTCCAAGATGGAGCTTCTCACATGCTATTCACTAACATCTGTTGTCGAACACTGAAATGCACACGACATATCGGATGGAAAGAAATCAATTAACATAAAGCGTAAAATTCGACCATGATTCTCGTCATTTTGAAAAAAACAAAATAAAAAACTCTTTCACCAAGAACTGAATCTTCAAACTCCAATGGCCAAGTCGCCCAAGAAACGGGCCATTCACGCAATCGCTAGTCTTCTGCGTGGCGCCTTGGGTTGATGACAAGCGAACAGGCCCGATACCAAATGCAAAAATTTATCGCCACACATGCAGGCTGACTGAACATATCTCTATCTCTTTTGATCACGTATTTCCTCCTTTTCTCTCAGGCCGTGTCTTCTTTTCAGATTGTCCATCCTTCGTCTCTAGAGCGAACTTTAATCCCTTAGCCTCTTCTCAACCCATATCTGCGAGTTCGGCCTCGACACATCGATTGGGAAAAACCAAAAATCTGCCAACTCGACACAACTATTCCGTCGGCTGCTTTGCCATGGACAACGAACCGGGCTCTGACAGGGCCACGGCCCCGGCAGCTCCTACAAAGACCAAGGGCGATGTGGCCGCACAAGTCGTCGGCACTGAAGCTCACTCATACGATCTTGCAATCGAGCGACGCATCGTTCGCAAAATTGATCTTTGGGTGATCCCATTCCTGTGGTTCGGCTATGGATTGGTTTACTACGACAAAGCCATTCTCGGTGGCGCCAGTATCTTTGGCATGATCACCAGCCTCGATCTTCGAGTCGTAGTTGACGACTCCGTGGACCCACCCGTCACATCCACCCAGCGACTTTCATGGGCCAGTTCCATCTTCTACTTCGGTATGCTCGCGGGTGTCATGCCATTGACCTACGCCTTCCAGCGGTTCCACCTCAGTCGCGTGCTTGGTGTCGCGGTTGTCATCTGGGGTCTTTGCTGCATGTCCACGGCCTTGGTGACGGATCACAGAGGGCTTTATGTGCAGCGCTTCTTCCTTGGATTCCTCGAGTCTATCATGCCAACTGCTTTCATGGTCATCGTCTCGTCTTTCTACACCCAACGCGAGCAGACATGGCGTCAGTGTCTCTGGTATTCCGCCACTGGAGCTTGGACGATCATCGGAGCAGGCTTCAACTACGCATTTGCCAGCATCAACTCTGGTGCCCTTGAACGCTGGCAGTACTTGTACATCATGGCCGGCTCTTTGACCGTTCTATACGGTGTCTGCTTTTTCCTATTCCCGCAGACACCCAACGATGCCTTTTTCCTGCGTGGGCAAGAAAAGACCATCTCAATGGAAAGGCTTAGACAGGGCCACATGGGAGTTCGCTGCAACACCATCAAATGGAACCAGATCAAAGATGCTCTCACCGATCCCAAAGTCTACCTGATCAGCTTGATGATGGGTCTGGCATACACCGTCAACGGCGCCGTCTCGGCCTTCGGCCCTCTCATCGTCAGCACATTCGGCTACAGCCCCATGACCGCTCTGCTCTGGCAAATGCCGCTCGGCGCCGTCTGCCTCGTCACGATCATCGCGTGCGGCTACGCAAGCCTGCTTTTCAAGAACATCCGCCTCATCATGCTCATGCTCAACTGCTTGCCCGTCATGGCAGGCTGCGCCATGATCTGGAAAGCCCCCTGGAGCGAGGGCGGCGCCACTCCCCTGGCAGGCTACACTCTCATCGGCTTCTTCGCGCCCGTCACCAGTCTCATCGTCAGCATGGGCATGGCGAATGTGGCCGGCAACACCAAAAAGTCTTTCATGGCGTCGAGCACTTTCTTCATGTACTGCATTGGCAACATTGTTGGGCCTTTCTGGGTCAGAACCGAGCAGGTCAATGAGCAGTATCCCAGGCTGTGGCAGGGTATCATCGGTAGCTATGCTGTTTTGGTCGCCGTTGCTGCTACGCTGTATGTGATGTTGAGGCGCGAGAATGCCAAGAGGGAGTTGTTGGATTTGGATGAGAAGGAAGGCGAGAAGCACGCGTTTGACGATTTGACGGATCGCGAGAATTTGTGGTTTAGGTATGCTTACTGAACAAGGCTGAATGGATTGCTACTGTGCGGTGTAGCTGTTCAATGCTATTGGAGAACCGTAACTTTCACGAAGGAAGATTGACGACAGCGGTCAATACATGCACACCCCATTGCCAATTCATTGCACTTCACTCCGCTTCTGCAACAATATTCACTTACGTCGGGTCTCTGCTGTGGGGAGCCGGAGCTCATTAACATAAAAGTACCGCGTCGCTGCTCTCCAGATCTTGAAGCTCTCCCACCCACACCACAATCCTCAGCTCGCGCCGATCTCACCTGACAGAGAGCTTTAAGGCGTACCACCACCAAAGCTAACACCAAGGTCACGACGACAATTTTCACGGCAGTTCTCTTCCCTCTGGAGAACCATGCCTCTCAGTTGCGAGATCGCTTTCAGGCTGGTAGCGATTTACCGCTCCGTGGGGATTATCCTGGACAATTTTGTGGATCTCATCACGTACCTGGCCGAGCTGGAAGTGGTGGAGGTCGTTTTGGATGTCTTCTAGGAAGGGTCCCCTAATGCTGTGTGCTGGCAAGACTGCCACATCCGAGCGTGTGGCGCGTAAGCAAGCAAGCAAGTAGGTCCAGCGAGCGAGCGAGCGAGCGAGTTAGGTTTGAGTTGAATCGTGGGTTTCTTTGTTTCTTTCCTTCGTGCTCGAGTTTCTTTCGAGTCTCTGCATCATCACCACACTCCTGTGTCTTCAACGACGCAAGGCGAGCTTATACAAGAATAAAATGACAGATCCCACCACCCAGCACATCCCCTCCACTCCCCATCCGTCCATCCTAGCCCTCCTCCTCACCCTCCCCCTCACCTACCTCCTAACCCTAGCCCTCTACCGCCTCTACCTCCATCCCCTCTCCCCCTACCCCGGCCCCCTCCTCGGCCGCCTCACAAAATGGCACGACGTCTACCACGCCCACCGGGGAGACAAACACATCCTCCTCCACCGTCTCCACGCCCAATACGGTCCCGTGGTGCGCTTTTCCCCCAACTCGCTCTCCATCAACCACCCCGCAGCCCTGAGAGCCATCTACGGCCACGGCGCGAACGTGCGAAAATCGGACTTCTACCGCGGCTTTCGCGCGCATCCGCAGGCGATTAGTACGCTTCTCGCGACAGAGCGGTCGCATCATGCTAGGAAGCGGAGGATTTTGGGACAGGCTTTTTCGGAGAGCGCGATGAGGGGGTTGGAGGTGTTTGTGCTGGAGAATGTGGGGAGGTTTCTTGGGGGTATTGAGGAGAGGGTTGGGAGGGTGGGTGGGGAGTGGTCGGAGGGGGTGGATATGGGGAGGTGGAATAATTGGTTGGTTTTTGGTAGGTGGTGATTTCTTCTTCGTTTTGATTTGGATGTTGTATAAATTTATGGCTTACGGTTTGAGTATTGCAGATATCATGGGCGATCTGGTGTTTGGCAAATCTTTCGGCACGCTGGGCGAGAAACCTGAGAACAGAGATGCCATACGTCTCCTTGGTCGAGCGGCCAGGAGGAACTATATCGTCGGCGCCATGCCATTCTTATACAAATCGGGACTGGAGAGATGGATCCCTCCCTTCAGGGGATTGTGGCTCGATAGGTTGCAATACTTTGCTTTCGGGAGACGTCAAGTCGTTGAGAGAACTGCCAACAAAGCTCTCGACGATGCAGGTAGGAAAGACATCTTCCACTACCTGCTGCACGCTCGAGATCCGGAAACCGGAGAGGGTCTACCGCAGAGCGAGCTGTGGATGGAGGGAAACACCCTCATCGTCGCAGGGAGTGACACTTCTTCCACGACCCTGAGCGCAACACTCTACTACCTCCTCCGAAACCCAGCCTGCCTCCAACGTCTAATCTCAGAAATCAGATCGACCTTCTCACAAGACGGCGAGGAAGCCATCCGCACCGGCCCCAAACTCCAGAGCTGCACTTACCTCCGCGCCTGCATCGACGAGGCAATGCGCATGTCCCCCGCCGTCCCTGGCCTGCTTCCTCGTCTCGTCCTCGATGGAGGTCTGCACATCCCAGCGCCTTTGAACTTGCATATTCCCGCCGGTGTGGATGTCGGGACGTGCACGTATGCCATCCAGCATCACGAAGATTACATTGCGGATCCATTCACGTACGATCCTTCGCGCTGGCTTCGCCAAGACGACGGCGAGAAACGGACGCACAGGAATCGCCAACGCAGCGACTCGGGAATCGACATGCTGCAACGTTCTTCTCCTCCCGTGCAAGCAAACCATACCCACGCCAAAGAGAAAGAAGAAACAACCCGAGAAGCTCTCCATTCCTGCTTCGCGCCCTTCTCCCTAGGTAACCGCTCCTGCCTCGGCAAGCCCCTGGTGTACATGGAGCTGAGCATTGCGCTCGCGAGGCTGGTGTGGAGGTACGAGATGCGGCTCGTCGATGTCCCGTTGGAAGTGGAGAGTGTGAGGGAGGATCTGAAGAGGGGGAGGAGAGTCGAGGGGGAGTATCAGCTTAGGGATTGGTTTTTGAGCGCTAATGAGGGGCCGGTTGTGGAGTTTGCTAGGAGGGGAGATTTGGGAGGGGAAGGATCGTGATGGGGTGTTGTAGTGTGTGTGTGGGTTTTGGGGATGGGATGGGATAGCTTGGTCCGGTTGTGTTCGTGCGCAATACTCCCCAGCGACATGGCATTCGATTTGATATGCGGAAGTGGAGGGTAGCTGCACTGATGTTCCGGAGAGACTTATCCTAGAAGACAGACATCTCAATGACATTGTACTCGATTTGATATGCGGGAGTGGAGGGTAGTTGCACCAATGTGCCGGAGAGGCTTATCCCAGAAGACAGGCATCTCAACGGCGATAGGTCAATAATAACCCGCTAAAGACGATGATACTACCACATTCTTCGAGACTGATAATAAACATCGGTGATAGCACTAATGGTTCGGCGGGCGATTTTCATCACCATGCTCGCGTGTCCTGTAGTCCTGGAATGGCCATGCCGCTGCTTTTTAGCCCTCGTTGACTGAACATCGTCATATTGATATGATTGCTGATTCATCAATCGGACTCACAATGTTCCATTTAGTCGCTTGAGACATGCCGATCGGATCAGGTCGATTGGTGGGTTTCTGCTGTCAAAGTAATCAATCATCTTCCCCACCCACGCCACAAAAGTAGTTGCATGCAAGTACAAAACAGAGTTTCGATATGCTGCAACGCACCAAAGGGTCTTTACTCTTGATCTGCGAGGCTGTCTTCTTGTTTCAGGAGAATTGGCGGTAGGCTATTACCATCCTGTACAAGTCGGGGCTATCATGAACCTACGTGGAGGATGTCGAATGGAATAGCCGGATAATATGCATTAGATTCGCACTTCCGGCTTGACAGGGAACCAAGTGAACGGTATCCGGCTGCATGCTTACATCCGAGGACAATACATGGTCTGATGAAGCGGACAAGTACTTTGTACATTGGCGAAGCTATATAGTCGATTGACCGAAGCAAGTGGCGTCTGTCTTGAAACTCTGTACAGCAGGTTTGGAGAGTGACCGGTTTACTAGCCAAGAAATTCTTGTAGGAATCAGTCGACGTCCTCATGACGGTCTTGTACTGGGATGATTGTTGGATGTTGGGTTGAAGGATGACAAAGGTGTTGGATTGCATGTTACCCGACCATAGGAGTCACGGCATTGATGTTGGCCCAGACATGGCGCAGCACACAGCCGGTGGGGAGGCCGGTAATAGCTGTTAAGTTTGTCGGCAGTCACTCTCAGATTTGCAGCACAACCTCAGAGACAAGATACGACAAACTTACCTATGTGAGATGATCACAACGCTAGCGAAAGGCTCAGCCGCTCAGCCCTCCCAAGCCAAAAATAACCCCTACACTTCACAAATGCAGCGATATCTCGCCTCCTTCGCTGCATCCTACCAACACCCGCCTGCATATCGCTCCATCCTAGTGGCTCGATGGAAGCACCGCGAGCATCCTTCCAGGCACATGCTGCGGACAGTGATCCATCACCCGGCGTGGCGGTGGACTCACATGCTTGTCTGCGGCGTACGATGAACCCATTTTCGCTGTACTGCCAGGCTGCTAAGCCGTACGGCAGCAAGTAACCTTTACTTCCTCCTATAGTGGTCGTCGTTCTTCTCTTGTATAGTTTGGACGTATGCCTCGGACAACCGTCTGACACTGCTTTTTCTTTCTTTCTTACAGGGCGTGAAATGCCTGTCGCGTTTATTCTCTCTTCATACACGTAATTTGTCACCACCATCTCATTATACAAGCTGACATCAGTTCCGAAGGGTTCTGCTGTTGGGTACGCACCACTTGACCAACCAGATAACCTTGCATTGCCCCCCTTTGAATGTTGGCAGTGGTTCACGAAAAAAAGAACATCGTTTGGGTACTGGACGCGTAACACTAACAGCTTGCTGCTCACTTCGCCTTGGACCAACATCAACGCCTGCTCGCCATGTCGGAGGCTCAGCATACATCCCAGCCTGGTGTAGGCGAGTCTTCAACGACTGTTGATTACAAGCCCTGCCCATCCAACATTGCCCGACGCAGCATCTCAATCTTCTCTCGGAGAGGCACGGACACTCCAGAGGAAGCAGCAACATCCATCAACCAGGCTGCCATGTCTCGCTCACCCACAAAGAAAATGACAGACCGCCAACAATCATGGCTACAACGCAGAGGCCTGGACGTTCGCGCGTCAAAAGATTTCCCCAAAGGCACCATACTGAAAGCTGTGCCTCCAGCCGAGAAGCTCCGGATGACCCAATTGGAGAAAGAAATGGCCACCAGTCCTAACGAAGAAATCATGAGCGCCATCAGCGAACGCAACACCATCCAGCCCATGTGGGCAGCGCTTTCTGAACACAGCGCTCAGTCTCCCCACTCACCATCTACTCCTTTGCAAAGCAATGTCGACTGGCAGCAGGACTCCGTGCACAGAACAGATAGTGCCAAACGACGAGAGACGAATACTAGGATTGGTATTTGGGTCAATGGAGTCACTCACTGGGATGAGCAGCCGGCGGAATCGACTTGGCCTCAAGGCACACGAACAAACGAGTCCGTGCGGTCGACTCTTCAAAGTGGCTACCCAAGTGTGAAGCCCACACTCACAGTTTCAATACCTCATACTGGGCCATGGGCAGGTAGCATGTCGGAATCGACACATGTCATTTCAAGTTTGCAGCCTCTTGTACCGCCACAGGATCTTACAAGCCAAACAGCCGACAGCGCAACACCACGAATCACTGTCGCTGAAGCTAAGAGCAATTCAATCTCACATCCTACGGGGCAGCCTTCAACCTTTGACGAGCGCCTCTCAAACGGATTGCAGCCGGATGTCCGACGCTCGTCGTCCTCAACGTCAAGTTCGACGATCCAAAAGAGCGATGCTTCTATGCACTCTAAAAGAAGCTCCATAACGTCAGTTGACCCTATACAATCGGACGATGAATTTCAACGACAGAGACAATTCTCCCAAGCCGCTTGCAGCGAGACTTCCGACGCGCAGTGCAACTCAAGCGACGAGGTTCTCTTCTATAGCGGCGCAGACACCAACAAACCACTACCAAGAGTTCCTTTCCCAAGGAACATGCGTGCCGCACCTGCGCCGCCGCCTAGTCCTACGAGCAATGTATTGTCTTTGACAATGCGCAGCACAAGTGCACCTGGGATCCGACGAGTAAATCGCGTCTCGTCCGCACCCCGACCATCGACGGGTGGTGTTCGCTCTCACAGTCTTTGTGACTTGGACGTAATTGACGCTGAGTTCATGCGAGCCTCTCCGTACACGCCAAGCATGTCAGACAGATTGTCCGAGGCTGAGAGCCCGACGCTGAGTCAAGCTGAGCATGATCTGCAAGCGCAATTAGGCACCATCTCAGAAGTCGTTAAAGACGATGACCCCGCCGCAAATAATGTTTTCTACGACAGTCTCGAGCAACAAGCCGGGCTGGCCATTACAGAGCATGTCAAAGATGCTCACTCAACAAACGAAACCTCTCTGCAGCGTTCGGACAGTGTAAGAAGCGTCATGCAACCACCTGCAAGAGCTCCGACTTTGCCGAAGCGGAGCAGGAAGCGTGAATGGCGGAACTCTTACCAAGTCGAGAATGTTTTGCCCAACGCGATGCGACCACCTCCAAAGGCCCCTGGAAGACGCAAATCAGATTCAGCGCTGAATGCATCGGAACCCGCGAACCAACAACGTTCAGTGGAGACCGATAGCGTGCATAGAAGTGAGAGCGCAAAGGTCCCACATGGATCAAGGAGCTACGAAAGGAGAAGGAGCAGAGTATATGCACCAAGCTTTCAAGTCGTCGAGCCCGTCACTGCAGTACTGCCCACTACGCTGGAAAACCAACCAGCTGGGTATCAAGATGACAGCTCTCACGATTTGCCCGCCGAGCGAGTTCTGCTACAGATCTTGAGCACTCTCACGTCCATGGACGACCTGTTCAACATGTCGATCATCAACAAAGGAATGTATCGAGTTTTCAAAGAGAACGAGCTCCATCTCACCAGGACCGTCGCACAAAACCAATCGCCTGCTGGGTGGGAATTGAGAGAATGGCGAATTCCCGGTTCTGACGAGGATTTGGAAGCTAGCAGCAAGGTCGTATCTCAGCTCGAGCATACGCCACGAAGTTACGTGCGCTCGTATAAGACCGACGATGCCGTAATCGCAGAGCTGAAGAAGCTCGTCCTGGATCACTGCCAGACCTTTCTCCGCCGCGAGACTGCGCTGGCATTCGACCACCCCGGCCACCCGGATGCTCAGCGCTTCACGGACGCTTTCTCGCGCATCTGGACTTTTTGCACTATCTTTGGCTCCAAAAAAGGCCGCGAAGAAGATGTTACCGGACAGCTGGACTGGCTTAAGGGTGGCTTGCTGGCCAACAACCAGTCCTTCTCCGCCACTGTCAACACAAACCTTGACTTTGACATGGGATCCGTCCTCCTCAACGCACCCGAGCATTTTGCCCAGGGTAACAAAGGAGGCCTATCTGCTGCTCAGCTCTACGACATGACGGAGCTCTGGAACTGTCTTGGTGCCCTCCTAGCGGGTTATCAAAACCACGTGGAAGAGGCAAGGAGTTACGGAGTCTTTGCCCAGTGCAACGTACGGGAAGGCGACATCGAAACAGAAGAGCAAATGCTGGAGGAATGGATCTTCTACGTAATGACACTAGGCCCTCAAGTCCTCCTTGACCTCGCAAGACACGCCATCGACAACCCAACCGCCGGCTTCTCCCTCGCCAAATGTAAAGGCTGGACCAACTGGTCCCCCTCCGTAACCGGCAGCCGAGCAAGTTTCCTCCGCGAACCAGTCGCACGGCTGTACGAAGAACGCATCTCCGCCGCAGCGAGCAAACTCCAAAACCCCCAAGATCTCGAAAAGAAAGAAACAGCACGCAAACGCGTCGCCGCCCTCGCCGCAGAAATCCGCCTCAAACGCCAAACAAGCGGCTACAAACGCCTCCCCATGATCGACATGCGCAACGAGCGCGCCATGAGCATGATCAGCCGGCACTCCAGCGTAATCCCCTCCCGCCCACCACCGCACATGCTCCAAACTTCCAACCTCCCGCACACAGCAATTTACCACGCCTACTCAACGCGCTCAGCCAAACCGCTCTCGCACCCGGACCTCGTCTCCCCTCTAAGCCTAAACCACCACACTCCACCGCACGCGAGCTCCGCCCGCCCCTCAAGCCCCAGTACCCAGAATCAGGAGGCGTGGTCCATCGGCTCGCGACAAATCTCGCCCATCATCGAAGACCGCGTCGAGGCTTTCAACCGCTTGTCGCTGGCGAATCTGGACGGCATGGCTGAGTCGACTGTTGAGCGGGCGGTGAGGAAGATTACGGATATGGGGTTTTCGGAGGCGCAGGCGAAGCGCGCGCTGAGGATGACGGACATGGGGGATGGGTTGAGGGTTGATCGGGCGGTGGATTTGTTGTTGAGGCATTGAGGCATTGGTGCATTGATTCGAACGGGGATTCTTTTTCTCTGAGGGTTTTTCTTTTTGTTTGATTTTGATGAGACCGGATGATCGGATATTGGGGGCCATACTGTAATGATTTATGACGGAAGCTTTGGGCGAGTTTAAAGATATACCACCTCCACCACCACCACTTATCTCAACATCTCTTTGTGTACATGTATACAAGATTGAATAAATTAAGTAGCATCGCAGAATCGAAGCATAGAAAAGAAGAAAGCAACAGCTCGCTAGATCTTGCAGGAAATAGATGCCTTCTCCTCTCTCTCGCATCAACGGACTAAACCACGACTTTTATTACACCCAAAGCAAGCAACCCCCCTCCCCAAACCATATGGACCTCACCTACCTACTCACCACCAAAACCTCTCGACTTGCCGCCTCTTTTGGGTGCGCAGCTTCAAAACACACCAAGCTGACAAGCTGTGTACCTCCACTATTAGCAGATGAGTAGAAAAAACCAGCTTCCGAGGAGTGAAGTGAACGCGTGAAATCCGCGCAAAAAGCGTCGTATCTCATACGGTAGCTACGAGAGTAGCATAGCCTCTCCACCGTGCAAAGACCGACAGGGAAAAGAGGAGACACTCGCCACACTCATCGAGAGGAGCAAAAAAGACAAGAGTGTATTTCGGGTATCGTTTTTCTCATACATTTCAAGAAAACCCCCAACCCAACCACAAATGGAAACCCGTAATCATAGCGAACAAAAAAAAAAAAGACGTAAAAGGAAAAATGATAATCCACGAGTCTACCCCCTCTCACCACTCGGCCCCGCCTCTTCCTCCTCATCAACACCCCCTTGCCCGCCTCTCTCCCTCCGCCTCGACCGCCACCATTCCCCACGCAGCATATCGCTAAACAACGCCCCCTGGCCCGAACGACTATGTCTTCGCCGCTTGCCGCTTCGCGAGCGCGGAGCAGAAGGCATGGTGTTTGAGCGATGGAGAGCGGCGCGCGGGTCTTCGGTGTCGGCGTCTGCGTCTGCTTCGGCGTCGAGGGTTTCTTCCGGTCGGTCTGTGACCGCACCGCTGGAGCGGGGGCGTGAGCGGGTGTCGTTGGATGCAGAGGCGGGGCGGGCGTGGGCGGAGGAGCGGCGTTGGCGGTCGAAGGTGCCGTAGCGCTCTTCGCCGTCTTGGTCGGCGGTGCTGTCGCCTAGTTCTTCCCAGATGCTGTAGACTTCTTTGAGGGTGGAGGCGCGCTTGCGTCGCCTGGTGGTGGCGGGGGAGTGCGCTTTGTTGCTTCCTCGACTGGAGCGGAGTTTGCCGAGGAGTGGGCTTCCTTCGCTGTGGGCCGAGCGTTCGAGGTCTCCGTCTGAGCTGGCTTCTTCGTCCGTGGGTGCTGAGGAGCCGGTGTCTGTGTCTGGCTCGCCGACGAAACCCATGCCTGGCGCGAGGACTGTTTGGGGGATTTCGGCTTGGGCCATTTGGTGGCGGTGGTGTTCTTCTTCTGAGTATTCTTCTTCATCTTCGAGTCGCCAGCTGAGAGCCAGGACTCCTGATAGTAGAATTACTGTTCCGAGAGCGATCAAGCCGGCATGCAGAGGTGGCAGGCGGTCTGTCTGGCGGAAGTAGATCAGACCATCCAAGATTGCAACAATGTTGTAGATGCAGAATACGAAAGGATATAGGACGCTGGTCGAAACCAGCTTCAGTCCTAGGTGAAGATAGTATAACTGCGTGAGCGCCAGAACCAGGAAAGCCAGAACAATCATCCAGCTCTTGTAAGATCGAAACTCGTTGACATGATCCGCCAAACTCCTCACAATGAGCTCGACCGCACTCTTCGCGAGCAGCAGAGCATGCGCCGATAGAATGCCCGAAAGCATACCATACGCCATACCACGCACCAGCAGTATCTTCGGGCTATCCCTCTTATGCACCGCAATGAAATGTCTCAATGAGAAATCCATGACCAGCACACCAACCACAAAGACCAGGGATAGAACGAACCAGACCAGAAAGCTGGGAAACCACAAGAGTCGCAACAACTGATCCAGATTATGGCTCGGCTCCGGCAGCGCAGAGAACAAACTGATCAAAACCGCGCCTCCAGCAACCAAAGCAGTGCCCGCCAAAGTCCTCCAAGTCCACGCCTCTTTCAAAATCAAACTAGCCATGATGCTGTTGAAAACCAAGCCGGACGCCTGCAGCGTGCTCAGCAGCGGCAGCGGCAAAGTGGTGATTTGGATCGTGGAGCCAATGATGTTGGCCAGCAAGAACAGCGACATTCCAACCTGCCATCTGCGGCGGCGGTAGGGTGCGCGCCGAGTCTCGCAGTCTTCCTTGCTGTCCTCGAGCATGTGCGACTTGCGCTGTAGCGTCAGACCGACGGATTGCACGCATGTTGACAGTAGACCGACGATGATTCCCAGCGCGACGCCGGCGCCGGGGGATATATCGCTCATTGGGGAGGAGGAGGGGTGCGTTTCCTTCGTGTGGTTCAAGCGGTGTATAGTGGTGTGGGAGGGAGGGCGGGATTTAGATATGAGGGATGTTGGAGAAGGTCGATGATGTAGGTATTATCGCTGCGAGCGGTCCATGGTGTCGTCAATGGGCGGTGTTTGCTTGCGACGAGGGCCAGCAATCGTGTTGGAACAAGTGTGATGGTTGGGAGAGTAAGGTATGGAAGAAGAGAAGTGGAGGAGGGCAGATGATAGTAGTGTCAGGTATGTCTGGAAGGAACACAAGAGTGTGTTTATGGCTTGTGACGAGTCGGTGTCTTAGGTGCCGACCGCAAGCAGACAAGCGGCACAGCTGGAGGCGACGTCTGTCTGGGCCGCGCCCCGATTGATGAAGCGGCGTCAGTGGCAGTTGGCACAGCTAGCAACGTCAACTGGGAGCTCGGTTACCCAACTCCATCACCAACACCACACCACCACCGAGACCACCACATCTCGCCAACACTCCTGTCAACTACAGCCTGCACACTCACAACCAAAGGCTGCTCATCACCCACCACTCCACACATAATCAACACCCACCTCCTCCCACCCCAAACAAACCACCAACCCAACCCGCAACCATGTCCCAAATACACAACATGTCCGACTCCCAAGTCGACACGGAACTGCGCAAAATGACCGCCTTCATCCGGCAAGAAGCCCTCGAAAAAGCGCGCGAAATCCACCTCAAAGCGGACGAGGAGTTCAGCATCGAGAAGTCCAAGCTGGTGCGCGAGGAAACCGCCCGCATCGACGCCGAGTACGAGAAGAAGAACACCCAGGCCGGCATGAGCCAGCAGATCACCGCTTCCACTCTCGCCAACAGGCAGCGTTTGCGTGTTTTGAGCGCCAAGCAGGAGCTGCTTGATGGGCTTTTTGAGGATGCCGGGAAGAAGCTCGCGGAGCAGGTTTCGGGTGCCGGGAACGGTAAGGGCGGGAAGAAGGGTAAGGGCGGCGGCTCGGACTATGAGAATGTTGTAAAGGGGTTGGTGCTGGAGGGTCTTTATGCGCTGGTGGAGAGTAAGGTGTCGATCAGGTGTCGGAGGAAGGATAACGATGTGGTCAAGAAGGCCATCGAGGGCGCGAAGAAGGAGTTCTCGGAGAAGCTGAAGGGTCGCGAGGTCGAGGTTGTCATTGATGAGAAGGACAGTCTGCCTGAGGAGTCGTGAGTTCTTGTCCATTTTCTTTTCCCTGCAAGCTTCTCCCCGAGAGACTTGCTATCATCCACGAAAAGTCAAGGTTTACTAACATTCCCTTCCCCCCTTCTAGTGCTGGCGGCGTCGTCATCCTCAACGGTACCGGCAAGATCGAAATCAACAACACGTTCGAAGAGCGCCTCAAGCTCCTCGAGACCGACGCTCTGCCCTCCGTCCGCTTGTCGCTGTTCGGCGAGAACCAGAACCGCCGCTTTACCGATTAGACTTGTGCGAGAGAGATGGAAGAAACGGCTGTTGTAAACTCAGGAAATCTTTGGACTGAGCGTAGCAGAGGGGATAGATGGAGAGACGGAGAGAGCGAAGCAATTTCGTTAGAGCCATTGGCAATCTTGATGGGAAAGACTTGTCTGTGTTTAGGGGTGTGATTGTAGTAGATATCTTGCATTGTTTGTTTTTGTCTTTATGTGCGAGTTCTGCTTTTTTCCAGAAAATACCGTTTCAGCATCATCACCTTTTGATTCCAAGCCCGCCCCGGTTCAATGCGTGCGTCCTGTCCCGCCTGATACAGATATCCTATGCTATCCTGCCCATAGTAGTACAATTACATGCAAGCAAGCTTCACTTCCATCTCATCCCATTCCCGCACCCGCCTCAGCATCATCCCCCACAATCTCATCCTCCCAGGTGACCTTGTGCTGTTTTCCCGGTCTACGCTGAAAACCCGAATCGTCGAGTCCATTACTCCCACTATCCTGCTGCTCTCCCACCCCTTTCCCGCCGCCACCAGCCTTCCTCTCAGGAGAATCCCTCTTCAAAAAAGCCCGCATAACGCCCGCACCCACCTCGCCCCTCCCACGGTCGAAAACACCTTTCCTCGGTCTCGGTCTCGTGCGCACAGCACATTCCAGCCGAAGAACGAGTCTCTCCAGCGCACTCTTCGCTTCCGTGCGTTTGAGATGACTCGTGCCCGCGTCTCGGATTTTGCTGGCCATGAGCTTCAGGTGGTCTGTGAAAGCGTCGATTTGCTCGTTGTAAGCCGCTTCGGCTTTCGAGGTGGGGGTTTGGGTTGTGGTGAAGAGTGCTTTTTGTTGGGGGTTGGGTTCTGTTTCGGTTTTTGGGGGTTGGGGGTGGGAGAGGAAGGTGAAGTCGGAGAAGCCGGCGGAGATGGCGATGTCGAGGAGGTCGATTTGGGAGTGTAGGGCGACGTAGTTTGAGGATTCAGAGATGTGGAAGGAGGGGTGTTTTTTGAGTTTGAGCAGGAGGCGGACGCCGGTGGAGGGGCAGGAGGGGTCGAGGGGGTCGTCGAGGGGGGCGGCGAGGAGGATTTGCAGGGAGAGCGTGCGGCGGAGGGTGTGAAGGGGGAGGGTTGTTGCTGGGAGGATTGCGATGGCGCGAGAGAGGATGTGGCGGGAGATGGAAGAGGCGTGCATTATTTGACGGGTGGTTTCTTGGAAGACAGTGTGGAGGGTTTGGTCGTCGTTCGATTCTAGTATGGCGTGCATTGCGTGCTCTATGTGGAGTTGCAGGTCGATGTCGTTGCGGACGTTGTCGTCGTTGTTGAAGAGGATGAGCTCGGCGAGGGCGGATGCTTGATGGACTGGTGAGATTTGGGAGGCCAAAGCTGCCATCGATTTGAGGGTGTGTTTGATGTTGGGTGGAAAGGGTGTGTTTCCTTGGTTCTTGTGCGAGTCCTCTGCGTCTCGAAATGTCTGGCCGATGTAGATTTCGCTCAGAGAAAAAGGCAGATCCGGAATGGCGTGTCCCTTCGTGATCAACGCGTGCAGGATTCCTGTATACGACTCGCAGAGCTCTTCTGAGGTTCCCTCGAGGATTTGACTCTGAAGCCATATTACAAGGGAATCGGGGAGTCCTCTTTGCGACGCCACGACTGCTACAAAACCAGACGTGCAAGCACGCTCCCTGCTTCCCGACTCTTTCAGACATGTCAAGCCGTATGAATCCAGCTCATCCACTGGAAAATCAACTTCCATTCTTTCTCCCATCTGACCACGGAAGAAGTAAAACGTCTCCGTCTCCCGTAAAGCCTCCGTGCGATCCATTGCCATCAACATGCGTTCCTCATCATCGCTGTCTTCTGCCAAGGCAGCCGCCATGTGTTTGCTTTCGCTCTCTTCAACTCCCTTCTCTTCTTGTAGAGTCCTCAAGCGCTCTGATTCTTTCACGTATGCTTCCGCTTCAGCGATCTTCTCCTCACTAGCAGCCTCCTGGGCGCGCTGTTTGGCTATGTTGAGCAAGCTGTGCTTGTACGATGTGGTAGGCGGAGGACTGGGAGGTTTCCAGGAATTACTTGTGCGCAATTTGGAGTCCTGCTTGTTTGATCGCGTGCTACTTCTGGTAGGTTTTGTCGACGCAGCTGTAGCAGGACTCCCAGCCTTCTCCAAACCTGTTGGTGTGAGCTTGCGATGCTTGCGCGGTGCGAAAGATTCAAAATCCGCAAGCTCGTCCTCGCTGCTTGACGAAGACATGCTCGCGGAATCCGAATTTGTCACGGCTGGAACACCTTTCTTGACTATCCGTCTGCTGGAGCTCTGTGAGCTCACGCCGGAGAGACTTGTGAGAGTGGAGAAGGAGGAGAAGGATATATTGGCGGCGGTGGCTTTCGGTTCTTGCGTAGAGCGCTGAGTCGGTGTAGGCTCGCGATCGTGTTCTTTCACAGGAGAGGGTATGTCCACAGCTTCGAGTACTCGCATTTTGGTGGGCGATGTTTGTGACGATGATGGCAGGGTCGTCAAACCCGAACTGATCGGAGGCGCATCCATCGTGCCATCTAAACCCGTCATATTCTTCCTAGGCGATCTTCGCGTGGGCGTCGAGCCTATCGATATTGATTGTTCCAGTTTTGGTGTGCTCAGTCGCAGTTTACTGGGAGAACTCGGGTCGCTTTTGCGCGGACGACCACGGCCGCGTTTAATCGGAAGTTCACCATATGGCTTGTTTGGCGGTAGTGAATGTTTGCGGCTGGTTGCTGTTGCGCTGCGCGTGGACGTGGGCTGGGAAGACGAGGCTACCACTATCTCCTCGTCTTCTTCATCTTGTCGCGGGATTCGCTCTTTGGGGATCGTGAAGGGTCTGAAGAAATCCGTGATGTTTTTGCTATTTTTCTTGGACATTTTCGCGCGCCATGAGGCACGTTATGAATCGAGTTGGAAGTATGGAGGGGCTCGAGGGGTGGAAATAAACATTGAATTGAAGTTGCAATATCTAGAGTTGACATGTGACGATTAGTAGATCGCGACGCGCCTCCGGGGTTGGGATTTAGCACGCGCTTTGGAAGTACTACCCCTCAGGCATCCCGTCAAAAATGGGATGAGAGTGAATGTTTTCTCTCATCCTCTCAATTTCTCGCAAGACGTTCATGGCAGAGCAATTGAACATAATACAGAAGGAAGGCAACTGGTGTGCAGTACAGTTTTGTGGTAAATGTAAACAAAAAGTATTACCGTGATTCTTACTCAGGCCGACACAAAAGTCAAAGGGAAACAAAAGTGGCTTCTGCACTGCACAGCTCCGCCACTCGCCGGTAGCCCTGAAACCGCAACGAAACGCTCGTTGGCAAAGAGCTTAAAAGGATTTAGTGCCTCGGCAGTTCTGCAGGTCAAGTCTTTGGGCAGACGAGGCAGACTGGCAGAGGAGAGCAACTAGGGTCTCAAGTCTCAAGAGCCATCATGATCTTGACTCGAGAAGAAAGATGGCTAATTCATGGTGATGCAATGGAGATGGGATTAAGTTTTCTGGCGCGTGTGACGTTCTAAATTTGACGAGAGTTGACGGAAGCAGCTGTGCTGTGCTGAGCGTGCGGTGAGATTCTGCTGACGGAGCAAAAGTATGATCAAGGGTGATCCTTAGTCAAGCGAGCTGGCAAGATAGTAAAAGCCCGTATTCGAACTTATTAGGAGGAGTGGCGGGCTTGCGAAAAGGAAATTGGACACCACGCAAGCTGTCAGCTTGGCTGGGCCCTTGTGCACTTTGTGCTGTGCTGACGAGATGGCGATGGCTCCGGATGAATTTGGTGTGGAGGGTCAAAAGGAGTGGAGATGTGCTTGGGTGTTGCGAGGAGGCGAGGCGTCCATAAGGGGTATGCAGGACGGAGGGATTATCCAGGTATATTATTTTGGTGCAGTGTAATATCATTATTGTAGAAACATTCTTCACATGTGTCTCTTACATTGTCAGGTAGTGAGAGGTGGGGGTAGATGACAGGAATGCCGCATGAAGCCCGCAATAACAATTGTGCATAAAATCTCAATAAAATAAACATCAACTTCTCTGAAAGTATTATTATCCCACGGATACCGGCAATTCCTAAGTCCCAGGCGTAGAGATAGAGACAAAACGGAACGGACTCGGGGTTAATGACAAACGGCCGACGATGGCTTTACTAGCGGCATATGGCGCTATGAGCTGCGTACGCCTCTCCACGCCCATACGCTCGGCGAGTGGATGGTGCATGGAGGATGAGTGAGATCGGGCAAAGGAGCTGAGAGTCGAGAGAAAGAGAAGAGTCTATGATTATCATTATCGTCTGGCCTGTACTACTACAGACAGTAATACAGGAGACCCTTCTAGTTACTGTACTATCACCGTCATCACCATCATCACTTTCATCCAAATCCGACCCTTCCGCCGCCGCCCCCGTCCCCGTGTTTGGCCTCTGTGCTACTGTGAGATTCCTCTCCCAGCCCTGTCCCATCGACAGCCAGCTGGTGCAGCAACCGCGCTCCCGATTCATCACTCGCCCTCACTACTGCCCGGACCCTTCCTTTGAGACACACACCCTTTGCTTCCACCACCCTCCCCTCCCTTCCGCCATTCAACACGTCTCACCACACCGCTTCCACCGCCACCACCTCCTCCACCACCACCTCCTACTCCTCCTACCGTCGCTGCTCTCCAATCTCTCGCTCCGTCTCCGCTGCTCACCCCAGCTTGCGACGCGCGCCTGCCAGAGACAATCACACATGTTTGTCGCCAACACATAGCACCCGTCATACCACCCTCCGGCTTCTTGTGCCTTCCGCGGCCCTGTCTCGCCGCATGAGACAATTTCTTGCTCGCCTGGTCGCCAACACGTCGCCATCAAGCCGATAATGGCTGCACCACCACCGCCTCCGCAAGACGATCCCAGTTCCAGTCAACCCGATCGTTCCGCTCCCACCAAACGAATAAGATGGGCTACACAGCGCGTCTCCGGCCGCTCGGGCACGCAAAAGCGCAAAAGCATCTTCAATCGCCACCTCAATCGCATGGGCAGTACCAAGGAAAAGCGCGAGTCGGCCGTCGATGATCCTAAATCCTCTGCTGCGCCTGAAGACGAGGAGAAAGCTGCTGCCGATCAACCCAGCAATAGAGTCATCTACTTCAATCAGCCTTTACCTCCCGAAGCGAAAGACGACGAAGGCCATCCGCTTGTACAATACAAGCGGAACAAAATCAGGACGGCAAAGTACACTCCTATAAGCTTCATTCCAAAGAACTTATGGTTGCAATTCCACAACATCGCCAACGTGTACTTTTTGTTCATCATTATTCTTTCGGTATGCACTCCATTGCATCCTCTGTAGCCTGCGATATCTTGCTGATTATTTGTCGTATAGATTTTCCCCATCTTCGGCGCTGAGAACCCTGGATTGTCAGCAGTACCTTTGATTGTCATCATTGTTGTCACTGCCGTCAAGGATGGAATTGAGGATTGGCGTCGTACAGTACTCGACAATGAACTCAACAATGCGCCAGTCCACCGATTAGTGGACTGGCAAAACGTCAATACCGCCGATGAAGTCATCAACCCCTGGCGGAAGTTCAAGAAAGCGAACACCCGCTTCATTCTCTGGGTCTGGAGTCAATGGAAGGACAAGAAACAGAGCAGAAAAGATAAAAAGGATGGCAAGGGGAAGGACTACACTGCTCGCGCCCTCGACCAATCCGCCGCGGATGGGCAAGATGATAGGAGATACAGTGTCTGGTCGCGGGCATTGGACGACGACGACGAGCCAGTGCACGAGAACCAAGATGGAGAGATGGAAATGACGCCCGTTCCATCGCCAACCCCGAACCAGAAGCAAAACGATCGAAAGGAATACATCTCGGGTGACGAAATTGTCAACGAGCTCGATAACGAGGCCGCCAAACCTGGCGATGCGCGCCAAAAGCTGCAAGTCCCGGTGCCTGGGAATCCTCCATCGAAGGCACCGATCCCGAAAAAGTTCTATGGAAGTCTAGTGGATTATTCTGTCGACGCCCCGGAGACCGCGAGATTCAAGAAAGAATACTGGAAGAGTGTCCAAGTCGGCGATTTCGTTCGCTTGTACAACGAAGAGGAAATTCCTGCAGACATCATTGTTCTATCCACAAGCGACGCCGACGGCGCCTGCTACGTGGAGACTAAGAACTTGGATGGTGAGACTAACTTGAAGGTGCGTCAAGCTCTCCACACTGGCCGTAAAGTCAGACGAGCGAGAGATTGCGAGCGAACCAACTTCCGACTTGAGAGCGAACCGCCACACGCCAACCTCTATTCTTACTCTGGCGCCGTGAGATGGCTCCAGAAAGACGCAGCGCATCCAAACGCCGAACCCAAGGAAATGGCCGAACCTGTTGGTATCAACAACATGCTCCTGCGTGGCTGTACTCTACGAAACACAGATTGGATCGTTGGAATCGTCGCATTCACCGGAGAGGAAACTAAGATCATGCTCAACTCTGGAATCACACCCACCAAGCGCGCTCAAGTATCGAAAGACCTCAACGGCAATGTGCTCTACAACTTCGTCATCTTGTTCATCATGTGTCTGGTGGCAGCCCTGATCCAAGGCTGGACCTTCGGGAAAGGCGGCGAGTCATTGAATTATTTCGAAGTGGAATACCCTGGTGCCACACCTGGATACGGCAGCTCTGGACCTATCAACGGATTCATTACTTTCTGGGCCGCTGTGATTCTTTTCCAGAATTTGGTACCGATTTCGCTCTACATCTCGCTAGAGATTGTGAGAACTGCTCAGGCATTCTTCATCTACAGCGATACTTATATGTACTACGAGAAAATCGACTATCCTTGCACGCCTAAATCCTGGAACATCTCCGACGACGTTGGCCAAATCGAATACATCTTTTCTGACAAGACCGGTACCCTCACGCAAAACGTCATGGAGTTCAAGAAATGCACCATCAATGGAGTTCCGTACGGTGAGGCGTATACTGAGGCGCAAGCCGGCATGCAGAAACGGCAAGGCATTGACACCGAAGCTGCGGGCGCCGAGGCAAGAGCGCAAATTGCGAAAGATCGTGAGCGCATGCTTCAAGACCTCCGACGCATTCACGACAATCCTTACCTCCAAGACGAGGACCTCACGTTCGTTGCGCCAGACTTCGTCAACGACATGGCAGGCGAGTCCGGTCGCATTCAAAAGGAAGCCAACGAGCAATTCATGCTTGCTTTGGCCCTTTGTCACACTGTCATCACTGAACGTACGCCTGGCGACCCTCCTAAAATCGAGTTCAAGGCCCAGTCACCTGATGAAGCAGCTCTGGTTGCGACTGCGAAGGACGTTGGTTTCACTGTCATGGGACGTTCGAACGATGGAATCATCGTCAACCAACATGGTGTAGAGTGTGAGTATACCGTGCTCAATACCCTCGAATTCAATTCGACTAGAAAGAGGATGAGCGCTATTATGCGCATGCCTAACGGCAAGATCATCCTCTTCTGCAAGGGTGCTGATAGCATCATCTATTCAAGACTGAAGAGGGGCGAGCAAGCCGAGCTACGAAAGACAACCGCGGAGCACCTTGAAATGTTCGCTCGCGAAGGTCTGCGTACTTTGTGTATTGCGATGCGCGAGATTGGTGAAGAAGAATACCAAAAGTGGAACGTGGAGCATGATCTTGCAGCTGCCTCAGTGCAGGATCGCGAGGAGAAACTTGAACTGGTGTCCGATGCCATCGAACGCGAATTGACCCTGATCGGTGGCACTGCCATTGAGGACAGACTCCAAGACGGTGTACCCGACTCTATCGCTATTCTGGCTCAAGCTGGTATCAAGCTCTGGGTTCTTACTGGTGACAAGGTCGAGACTGCCATCAACATCGGTTTCTCCTGCAACCTCCTCGACAACGATATGGACCTCATTCTACTTCAGCTTGAAGAGGACAGTGTCGACTTCGCAGAAAGAGAGTTGGACAGACATCTTGCGAACTTCGGTAAGACTGGATCGGACGAAGAACTTAAGGCTGCGAAGAAGAACCACGAACCTCCTGCTCCGACTCATGCCCTGGTCATCGATGGTGACTCTCTTAAGCTTTGTCTTGACGACCGCATTCGTCAGAAATTCCTTCTCTTGTGTAAGGAATGTCGATCTGTACTGTGTTGCCGTGTGTCGCCTGCGCAGAAGGCGGCCGTGGTTCGCATGGTCAAGAACAGTCTGGAAGTCATGACATTGTCAATCGGTGATGGTGCCAACGATGTTGCTATGATTCAGGAGGCACACGTTGGTGTTGGTATCGCAGGTGAGGAAGGTCGTCAAGCTGTCATGAGCGCAGATTATGCCATTGGACAGTTCCGCTTCTTGACACGACTTGTTCTTGTGCACGGGCGTTGGAGCTACAGAAGGTTGTCAGAGACCATTGCCAACTTCTTCTACAAGGTGAGCGACTATCTTCCGAAACAACTGATTTCGATCGCTAACAAATTACGTAGAACATTGTTTGGACTTTCGCCCTGTTCTGGTACCAGATCTATGCCAACTTCGACTGCTCGTACGCCTTCGATTACACTTACATTTTGCTTTACAACCTGGCTTTCACCTCGCTCTTGGTTATCTTCATGGGTATCCTTGATCAAGACGTGGACGACAAGGTATCCATCGCTGTGCCACAGCTATACCGTCGCGGTATCGAGCGAAAGGAGTGGACGCAGACGAAGTTCTGGCTGTACATGATCGATGGTCTGTACCAGAGTGTCATCTGCTTCTACTTCCCTTACCTGCTATTCCGCGCAGCCAATTTTGTGACCGAAGAAGGCATGACTGTCAACGATTACAAGCGACTCGGTGTTTACATTGCCGTTCCCGCTGTTATTGTTGTCAATGCTTACCTCATGATGAACACTTACCGATGGGATTGGTTCATGATGCTCATTGCGGTTGTTTCGACTCTCCTGATCTTCCTGTGGACTGGCGCCTACACTTCTTTCACGGCTGGCTTCACTTTCTACGGAGGTGCACGCGAAGTCTTCGGATCATTATCATTCTGGGCTGTCTGTCTAATCACTGTCATTCTCTGCCTGCTACCACGCTTCCTCGGCAAGGCAGTCCAGAAAATCTACTTCCCTCGAGACGTTGACATCATCCGCGAGCAGATTCGTCAAGGCAAATTCGACTTCCTCAAGAACGTCGAGCCTACGAACGTCTCCGCCGCACCCGCAGAAAAGCTCGTCGGATCCGCGTCCTCGTCCGAAATCTCAAAACCCAGCGATCACAAAGACAAGAATCACGACCACAAAATGAGCGAAGACATGCGACCCATGTACCCGCCCTCTGTCGCGCCCACCGCAACAACCCACAACCCGCGCTCCCACAACGGCTCCGACGGCACAGACTACACGCGCCACGATCGCTTCAGCCTCGACCGCGCCTTCCCCCACGTCAACACCGACCACACCCACTCCAACGCCCACAACCACTTAACCGGCACAACCAACACGCCCACCACCCCTATCATCTCCGCTCCCTTCGACCACGACCACGACCCCTCCTCCGAACAAAGAGACACCTTCGGCCGCCCCAGCTACGACCGCCCCCGCCCTAGCTTCGACCGCCTCCGCAGCAGCTGCGACCGAACCCGCCAAAGCTTCGAAGCTAGTCGAGATTTCACTTCCGCCGCTTACCTCGCTCGCGTCGAAAGCAGCCAATCTGCTGGCGGAGAAGACCGCCCGCACCGTGCGAGTTTGCAGGTCGGTAGCGCTTCGCATTCTCGCGAGCCTTCTTCCAGCAGACGGCACGATGTCAGCGATGAGTTCCGATGACTCAAACCCGCTGTCTCGAGGGGCGGCGAAACTTGATATCATCACGGCGGGAGAGGAGGGAAATCGAAGGTAGAGAAGGGAGAGAATATACCCCCGATGAGCTTTCATCTTGGTTTTGGGAGCTGGAAGGGAAAGGGAAGACGGATGGATTACTTGTCTCAACAATTTTATTTTTATGTGTTTTTCTATCATATCTTCTTTCTGTCTGTTCTGTTTTTCATTCTTTAACTTCTGTTTTGTTCTTCTCTTTCTTCTGGAGTTTTTTTTTTTTATTCCCCCCTCTTCTTTTTTTCCCACAACGTTTTGTACATAAACGGCGAGACACCCGTCGTGAAGCGTTCTATTCATCAAACTCTTGAGCTAGTATCTTTCCTTTCCTTTCCTTTGCTTTTCCTTTGCTATGTTTTTTTTTTCTCTTGTTACTTCTCTTAGGAATCAAATTTCTTGGTAGAGGTGCGTCGGTGTTTTTCTTTCCCGAGACTTGTTAGGTCTTGACTTTTTTGATGATTTGTTGCTTGCGTTTCTACTTTTTTATTTTTTTCCTCCCTGTTTCTTTCTTATATCTTTCGGGGAGTTAGAGTCTAGGGAAGATTTAAATCGAGGAGGGAGTCGAGTTTATGTTATACGGTTAGGTTGGAAGTTGAAGCAGAAGTAAAAGCAAATCGAATTTACGAACTTACTTTCTACTCTGAACTGATCTCCATGGTACTTTATAACTAGAAGAGGCCTCAAAAGAGAAGTAAGCGGTTTCTCGGAACTCTCAAAAGCCCGCGCCCCGTGAAAGACGATGCCGAGGCAAAGCAACTCCATGTCGGCAAACCAACTCCTTGCTATGAGGTAACACAAGCACATTCACGCGCGCAGCAATATTGCAGAAGTCGGCACTGAGTGATTTAACCCTTTCATTCCACACACTTCAAGAATCAGCAAGAAGTCAACAAGCTGTTCCATCAAACCCATCATTCAAAAATGCCGACCCCAGTAATAATCGGCGTAGGCGACTTCATCAACCGCTCCACCCACCTCACCGACGCCCTCGAACCCCTCCAATTGATGCTCAACGCCATCGAAGCCGCCTTCGCCGACACAAATCTCTCCCCAACTTCCCTCCACCACCTCCGCGCGTCAATCGACAGCCTAGACGTCGTCCGCACTTGGACCTGGCCGTATCCCGATTTACCCGGTTTGATTTCCCAAAAGCTGGGGATTGAGCCTAGAAGGAAGCATTATACGCCTCATGGAGGCAATCAGCCCGCTGTTGTGCTGGATGAGGCTGCGAGGAGGGTGGCGAGGGGGGAGGTGAGGGTTGCGGTTTTGAGTGGCGGGGAGGCGTTGGGTTCGCGTGAGTCTTTTTTGTTGCTTTTGACTTTTGTTCGTCGAGTGGAATGGTGTGGTGTGGTGTGGACTGGATTGGAGTGAAAGTGAATAATTGCTGACTTCTACTTCTGTGTCCGCATATGCCGCAGCAAAACAACTCCCCCCACCCGGCTGGACGCCCCTCGACGAACAGGTCAAAGACGTCTTCTCGCCCACAACCCGCGAGTTGAAACCAGGTGCGTTGCCCGGCGCCTGGAAACCGACTCCCTCTAACGAAGTGCACGCAGATCTGGGAGCGAAACATCGCATCGGAAATCCCATACACATCTACCCGCTGTACGAGAATGGTTTCCGCGCCTTGCGAGGCCAGTCGTTAGAAGCTAATCATCGAGAGTCGGCGGAGATGTATGCTCAGTTTGCGAAAGTGGCGGAGGGGAATGAGTTTTCTTGGAGGTTTGGGGAGAGGGCGAAGAGTGCTGAGGAGATTGGTGCGGTGGGTGGAAGGAATAGGATGATTTGTTTTCCGTGTATGGATGCTCTTTCTCGTGAAGATTCTGTGCATGAGAAAAGTGCTGATGAGATGATTAGATCCGTTGTTGATGAACGCTTTCAACAATATCAACCTTGCCGCGGCTTGCATACTTACTTCTACAGAGTTTGCGAGAGAGCTGGGCGTTTCGGCGGAGAAGTGGATTTATCCTTTGGGCGGTGCTGGGACGCAGGATAGTGATGATTGTAAGTCCTTGCTCGTGGATTCGTGTTCCATGCAGGCTACTGACGAGTGAACAATTTAGTCTGGAACCGTCCCGATTTCCATTCTAGCCCCGCGATATCCAAGTCTCTTGATGCCGCTCTTGATGTGTCGAACTTGGGCAAGGATGATATTGATATCTTCGACTTCTACTCGTTCGTTCTCCAACTAATTATAAAATTCGAAACGGCCACTGACATATCAATCCACAGCTGCTTCCCAATTGTTCCAAAACTAGCCTGCCAGCACCTTTCGATCCCCATCGTCAATCCCCCCAAACCAATCACTATCTTAGGAGGGCTGACATCTTTCGGCGGTGCCGGGAACAACTACAGCATGCACGCCTTGACGGAAATCACACGCCAACTCCGCTCGAAACGAACCGCAAACAAACCCATCAACGGTCTAGTCCTCGCAAACGGCGGCGTAGTCACATACCAGCACGTCGTCTGCCTGTCCACCTCCCCAAGACCAGACAATAGCCCATATCCCACAACAAACCCCCTCCCACATACCCTCCCAGTATCCACCTCAATCCCCATCAAAGCCGAAGCCCAAGGCTCAGCAATCATAGAAGTCCGTGCCCTCTCCCCTCTCCCGAAACATCCACGTGCTGACATCCCGTGTCTTCCACAGACCTACACCGTCGAATACGCGCGCGACAACACGCCTCTTCGCGGCTTCGTCGTCGGCCGTCTGGTTGCTGATGGTAGTCGTTTTATCGCTAATCATGCGGATGAGCTTACGTTGCGCGAGCTGAGTAGTACCACTAAAGAGCAGGTTGGGAAACAGGGTAGGGTGTGGACTGTGAAGGGTGGGAGGAATGTTTTTGCTTTTGGGGATGGGGAGGGGAGGGCGAGGTTGTGAGGGCGGGGTGGTTTGGAGATGGGGTTTAATGGTTGGGACTCTGGAAATATGAGAGCTGGTTTTGGGGTTATTGAATGGGATTGTGGCTACTACTGGCACTTGGCGAGTCTTCCTGTACGTTGAGCGTATCTCAAGACTAGTTTCTGGTATACGTTCTATCTTCAGTGTGAATTGTAGGTATCAACGTATGCTCGCATGGCCACGGAAGGCCCTAGACAGAAAGCAAATCTTCTTTCCTCATAGTCAGGACGGCAATTTGAACTCAAATGCATGAGCCGTAGTATTATCCGTCCTGACATCAAGCACCAACTTTCCCCCCTTATACGCCACCTTCTCCAAACCCTCATCAACCGGCTTATGCAAAACACTAAACTGCGTCACGCCCGGAAACGACCACCTCTGAACATCCACAAAACCCCTCCCCTCCTTCGCCACAGGAATCTCAATCCTCCACTCTCCAGCCTCCACCCTCGACCCAGCCAGGACCTTCAACTCGTCCCCACCCAGAGTGGCGTAAACATCAAAGAACCGATCCTTACTCCCCTCGGTCGCCACGCGCTCCCCCGTCATGTTCTGCACGTAGTACTTATACACCTGATACTCTCCCGTGGGCAAATAGTCGGTAGCAAGGTAATCCTCTGGATCGTTTTCCTTCGTCAGTAAATTCGCCATGAGATCATGCAACGTCGTGCCACTAAGCCAGTTCGCTCGCAAACCGATGGCATTATATCGCTCCAGGCGAGAAATCCACCAAGCAGCGCCAGCAGGTCGCTGCTCGATCGTCGTCGCGTACTCGTTGACGTTTATCTGCCGCTCCGGTAGCCCGTATTCTGCTAAGAGGGCTAGAAGGGTTGGCTGCGCGTTTTGCAGGTCGTTGACGGGCGAGAGTCGTCCGCCGAGTAAGTGGAGGACGTATTGGTCGGGGATCGTGTCGTTTCCCGCGATGGCTGACATCCAGTTCCTGTACCATGTGTTGGTGGGTTCGGGTTGGTAGGCGAAACTGGGACCGTCGATGCGCATGTTGTTGAGGGATGGGTCGGAGCTGGAATGCTTAATTAGTCTGGCTGGTATTCGTAAGAGCGGGAACCACTTGATTCACCGAATCCTCTTGTGCGTGCGAATGTACAAATCGAGCCATTGCTGCTGACTCCTCTTCCAGAAAACATCGGGGAGATCAGGCTCATTCCAAATCTCAAAATAAGTCCCATACACAGCATCTCTATCCTTCAAATCGCTCAACAAAGTATCGAGAAACAAATCATAATCCGTCCAATCGCCACCATCACCGGGCCAAACGGAAGACTCGTTCGTCCCATCCGTGCCCCAGATGTCATGTGGTAGAATTTGGAATTCGGCGCCGTATTTGCGGCACGTTTCATAGTTCGAGAGAGTCGAGTTGAGACGTCCTTCGTACTCGGTGAGTCCGTAGATCCACCCGCGAGAAGGTTTGGGTAGCTGTGCGCCGCCGGCGCGGCCGAATTTGAAGGCTATGTCGGTGTAGAAGTGGTCGGGGATTTGGTTGGGTTGGTCGGGGATGCCGTAGATCATTCCTGAGGCTAGGTGTTGCGGTTTGCCGGTGGACTTCTTGGGGTTGATTGATGCTGTTTTGTTGGAGAGGTTTGATTCTTGGGGTTTGTTGGCGGCCAGGGTGGTGCCGATGAGGCTGGCCACGAGGATGTGTGTTGCGGTTTTGGCTGCCATGTTTGGTTGCCAATGGCTGGGAATGGTTTGATGAGTCGTAGCATTGTTGATTCCAGGTGTTTAATATATATGTTGTGAGGTAGTAGCGTCTTGAGTGACTACTATGAGGAGGTCCGGTGGGGATGATTCCATGCCAAGGTATTAGGCAAAGAGGAGAAAACGAGCTAATGCGCCATAGTATAGCCATCAGCCGGGTATTTGCAGGTGTTGCCGGACTCGCTTCTGCTGGGCACTTGGGAATTCACGGAGAGGGTCGTTCAGTCGAACGGTCGAGCTTTTCAATACACCGGAAATGGCACTGAAATCGAATGCTGGAATGTGTGATGATTTGTCAAAGATAAGTGAAAGTGAGAGCGCGATCCGTTATCATCTGCGGTGTACTGATCTATGGCACCGTCTCAATCACTTATGCCACTGTCGAAGACCCACTCTCATATGACCTCTGCCTTTCCTGTTTGCTCTGAAAAAGTACGGAATAAACCGTAAAACATCCAAGGGCTTGCTTTGACCAATGCTATCTTGAAGCGTAGGAGCATCGACCCCTGGTCCACTGGACACCGGCAGCTTTCCTGTACTGCCACTTCCAGACAAAGTCGTGGCGCCTTTATGCAAGTCGAGAGCAACGAAGCTGTCACCAGTGATTTCTTCAGCCTCAACTGCTCGCTCCTGGATGCGTGCTTTTGGGTCGACGAAAGTCGTCTTAAGAAGTGTTAGTATCTTTGCAGAGTGTTGTAGAGTATTGGTTGAGTGAGCAAGTATACCTTGAAATGATCTTCTACCCAAGGATTATCGATATCCTCCACGCAATATACGATTGGACCGCGTGCGAGGGACAAGAGGCCGAACGTGGTAGCATTAGGGCCTTGCGTGATCCATCGTGGTTGTAAAGGTAGTGATAGGGTGAATGATGGGTTTGCCGTCACCCAAGCCGACGAAAGAGAGAGGTATCCTTTGTCTATCACAGCA
This sequence comes from Cladosporium sp. MBC 237, assembly GCA_030772445.1. Lineage (NCBI taxonomy): Eukaryota > Fungi > Ascomycota > Dothideomycetes > Cladosporiales > Cladosporiaceae > Cladosporium > Cladosporium sp. MBC 237. The sequence goes on from JAPHCH010000083.1 coordinate 84,426, forward strand.
TCCGGGCATTGGGGCGAAAGCTGAGATGTATTAGCATCCACTCTACCTTCAAGAAACGTATGGGATGCTTACCTGGTAGCCCGTCGCATATGCAGGTACACGAAGCTTTAGAGTCACATCGTTCGATGATCCTTCCACGTTGAACTTGATGTCGCCTCTCCAGGGGAAATCGCTCTCCTGAGTTACTTGAACATCTCGATCCACAGTCTTCAAAGTAACAGTGCTGGCAACATAAAGATGCACAATGAGTTCCGTCGGGCCATCACGAGGCCGTCTTTCGTCCCAAATATATCCACCCAATTGTCCAAAAAGTCGCAGAACATTTGGTGGGCAGCAAGCACAGGTGAACCACTCTTCACGCTTCGAGAGGTCGAGGTCACTGGATGCCAACTGGTTCACGTAGGTGAATTGCTTGCCGTCATGGGACATCGCTGTCAGTACGGAGTTGTAAAGACAAAGCTCCAGGATGTCGCCATACGTTCCATTGAGATCAAGCTGATAATTGTCAGGCTCGAAGTTAAAGTGGGAATTTCGAAAATAGCTCCTGGTACTTACTTGTAGAAGCCGTTCGGCCAGCATCATCACACCGATGGATGCGCAGGTCTCTGCGTAACAGCCACCATCGTCGGTACCCTGCGGTAGGAAGTAGTCCGGGCCGAAACCCTCCCACTGGTTGATGGCGCCGATACCACCCGTGACGTACATCTTTCGACTGACCATGTTATCCCATAGACGATACATTGCCGTTTCCAGCTGAGAAGTGCTTGCACTTGTGTGGACATCGTTTAGCCGGACCAAGTCCGCCACGGAAGTCAGCAGATACATGGCGCGCACCGAGTGTCCTTCGATAGTGAGCTGTTCTGCAATAGGCAGATGTGCTTGCTGATACCTGTATCGATCAGTCAGCGTAGGATTGAAACCGATCGTATAGTAATGACGTACCACAGGGATCTATTCTCTGGCCAAGGGAGAGGGCGCTCCTTGATATCTGCTCCACGACGCTCCAATTCAACATCATAAAAATGGCGGCCCTGACATCCTGTTGGGTTGCCTCTCTCGGTTATGAAGTACCTGGAAAGGTAGAGATAAGCCTGCACATTTGTGCGTTCGTAAAGTCTTAGCAAGGCGAGTTCAAGCTCAGGGTGCCCAGGATATCCATGAATCTGCGTCGTACTAGGACCGAAGAGTTCACAGAGAAGGTCTGCGTATTTCTGTAATGTACCTAGCAGCTTGTCGTTTTTGAAGACCGCATTGTGCGCTAACGCAGCCTCGATGAGATGACCAGCGTTGTATCTGCAAGTGTTAACATACATTGCCGACACTAGAATAGTTGGAGTACTCACAGTTCATGCATATCTCGGAGGTTAGTGAAGCGTAGTGCTGGCTCCACAACGGTGTAATGAATGTTGAGATAACCGTCAGGCTGTTGTGCAGATGCGATCATATCAACAAGTTCGTGCACAGCTGTCTCTACTTCTGATGAGTGCCCATCATGAAGAAAGTAACAGGCACCTTCGATCCATTTTGCAATGTCTGAGTCCCAGAATAGATGGTTGGGCACTGGAGGCACATCTGGCGGGTCCGAATAGGATGGATGCCAGCCCAGCTTGAAGGCATCATATCGACCGGTCTCCTTCAGTACATGTAGTTGGTACAGGAGGGTGTTCTGTGAAACCGCTCTCCGTCGTCTACCTAGCAGTCCACCCGGGCTTACTTGGCATTGGTTGAAAGTCGTCTGTGGATACGCCATCGTCTCAGCGTTTCTATCGCAATCCAGGTGAGTAGCTCCAAGAGACTGTCAGCTCGCGTCTCTCTCCTAGGCATAAAATTATGGAATACAGGGGTACATCTTGATGACGAGATCAACACGAGGGGACCTTTTGTTCATTCATGTGAATCCACCCCCACCGGAGTGCCTAGGCTGGCCGTAAGCTGGGATACAGAGCCGGCACAAGACTGTTGCGCCTGTCTGACGAGACCGCGAATTGGGCGTTGATAATGCCTGCCATGCTACGGAGGTAGTATGATCGGCATACAAGTGAGAAGGAGTGTCGTCGTCATTTGTCTACCATTATTGCGACCAAAGGTGAAGTGAGAATCTCAGGCATGGAGCTTGCCGAGGCAATCCCGACGACAGCTGGAGATCTTGGACGAGATCAAGGAACCTCACTACCGTACATGACCAACCACACGGAACAGCGTACCCCTCGTTCTCGTTGCATTTCCCCCACATCTCCCCCATCGCCCCCACGATGTCCTACCCCATCGTCGCCCATCATCCCCATCATCTCCACAATCCTTCACGCATCGCTTCTCCTCCCTCTCTGTAGTCTTCACAAGCGATGGGCTAAACACTAAACAGATGAGCGAGAAGTCATTCAGTTGCTCCTATTGCGCCCGGTCATTTGGGAGACTCGAACATCAAAAGCGACACGAGCTCATTCATCTTCGGGAAAAGCCGCTTCACTGTGCTACGTGCTCCAGGGGTTTCACACGGCGGTATGTGGTGACTTCGAAGGTTCCGGCACGCAGACCTGAGGACTGAAACGGCTTAGGGACGCGCTGCAAAGACATGAGGCTACTCATGCAGAGCATTACACAAGCTTGCTGCAAACTGGCGCTCGAGCTTGCTCCAGCTGCGCGACGTCCAGGGTAAAATGCTCTGGGAGCCAGCCATGTGAGCGCTGTGAGCGACGCGGCTGGCCGTGCGTTTACCCTTCTGATAGTGCCGCTGGGGAGTCGTTGATGGCGGAGAATTCATTTCCATGCGCCGACGAGGGCCTCGACGCTGCCCTCAGCAACTCACAACCCACCGATGCGTTCCTGAACATTGGAACACAGCAAGGTCCAACTGATGATAGTTTATGGGATCCATCGATACTCGCAAGCACAAACTGGCTTGGATCTGTCGACCTAGATGCATTTGACCCTACATTACCAGACTATGATTTAGCTTTCGAACTGCCACAGCCGAACAGAACACGGTCATCTGTCACTACTGGCTCTCCACGGCCCTGGATGACAGCAGCCTCACCTGCCTTGACTGGGAAAACCGGAACGACCTCGACCAGCCAAGACAAGCAGACTGAAGATGGCGAATATTACGTCGACGGACAACCGGCGCGACTACCTAGGATCAAACGGCGAAGAGCCTCTAGGGTAGCACCGACTATACAAAGTGCGCACGCGGTTTGGTCACTTCAAGAACCTGTCATTTCCGGCGGGGAAAATCTATCCCATGCTTTCGTAGTAAGCGTTCATTCATACGAGATGCTCCGCCAACTCCATCAACAGCTTTGCTTGGCACCTGGATCGCTTTATCAACCTTTCAACAACAGTGAATTCCCTTCAAAGATCTTCTTCGAAAGCCTGATCACTGCGACAATGACCAGTGTTACTACGATTTTACCGTTCTTTCATCATTCTCAGATCACTGGGGATCGATTGCACTGGCTCGAGGTCATTGCACTGGCTTCTCTGGCGTGCCACTTCGCTGAAATATCGCCCAATCACATTTTCACAAGCTCGATGCACGAATTCGTTCGGCGGCTCCTATGCTGGGTCGACGAGCAGTCCCAGCCGCCCGAAGAATTAGATAACATTATACTTGGAAGAGTCCTGGTCATGCACGCGACTGGCGTAACATACTGCGGAGACAGTCGCCTATGCAGACATGCGTTGGGGCTGAATGCCAGGGTGGCTGCCATATACCGTCAGCTTTCGCCCGTACATCGTGAGCAATGCGATTCATCTGGAGCCAGCACAAATCGTAATTTTCTCACCTGGAGGAGCCAGGAAAGTTCCACGCGACTATTGTATTCCATCTGGCTGTATGACTGCATGACGGCATACCATTTTCAGCGAAAGCCATCGCTTGCTCTTGAAGATGCAGCAATTTCACTGCCGTGCCAGGAGAAACTGTGGAATGTGAGGAACGAAACCGAATGGCTTTCGATCAAAGCGCAGTCGGAGGCTGTTCTATCACCTCCTCCAACACTAGTTGAGGCAATGCAGCAACTTTATGTTGATAAATGGCTACCGAGGGAGCGTGGTGAGTTTGCTCGTGTGCTCATGATCCATGCGCTTTTCCAACGATCATGGGAAGTTGAATCATATTACAAGAATCCTCTCTCTCATTGGGAGCCGGTCGCACAACGGCAGGACAGTGCGGAAGTCCTGCCCTCTGGTGCCGTATGGCTACCTGCTATTCATGCTTACGCCCAGTGGCAGAATTCTGCTTGTGATGCCTTAGACATCCTCCATTGGCAAGCAAACGCTACAATCGGGCAATCCAGTGGCCTTGAGCACCCAACCGTTTTGCATCTTCATGTGGCGAGAATTGTGCTACTTGCACCCTACGTCGACATTGTGGCGCACGTGCAATCGATGACTGGTATTTCTGTGACAGAGATCCAGGATGAGACCTGCGGCATGCGCAAAGTCAACCATTCGAACCCAGAAGCCTTATCGATCCGCCGATGGGCCATCAGTCATCAGTACAAGGCCAGACTCGCAGCAATTCATGCCGGTGTAGCGTTCTGGCACGTACGAAGGTATTCGACAGATGCCTACTATGAAGCTCCATCAATCGCAATGGCGGCTTTGACCCTGTGGGCGTTCGGAACATACGCACGAAAGCAACCGTCCACAGGACGACACGGTGAGGGATGCAATCCGTTGGCTGGAGAAAATAGCCATCAACCGGCTTCCCCCGATGACTATGACGATAGCGTTGAACCATGCAGCATCATCCTACTCGACCGTCCCACCGACGATGAGCTTGTACAGCAGTTCATCAAGAATGGTGATCGAATGGAAGCTCATCTCAGCGGCATTGGTGATTTGTACGCGCCTCAAAGCCCTGGATTAGTGCTAAAGCAGGCATGCAAGCTGTTGAGACAAGGTGAAAAGTTCTGGGGCATTGCGAGTAGATGGATTCGACTGCTTGAGCGGCTTCGCGAGAATTCTACCTAAATCACTTCCCACGCATGCCCTGTTTCGATATCAACGTGTCAGATGCGAGGGCGAGCTGGTTGCGAGAAATTCCATTCTTTCCTCGCCCATAATGCACCAAGCGCACCGCCAGTAGCAGTGTCTTCTTTACATGGTTCGAGGCTGGATACGGCATAATATTTTCCGCGTGCCGATCCCTTCCCTCTCTTCTCCGATGGGGAGGGTTTGACCCACCGGTCCCCCGGAAACCCCTCCTTCGCCTCCCATCTTCTTCTTAATGCAAGCAAGCAGGAAGCAGCATATATCCCCACAGTGCTTCTTCGCCTGGTTGCAGGCCTAGCGTTGATCACTCTTCGCTTCGTTGACGTCTGATTCATCCTTCATCCAGGCCGTCGACCGAGTCCGGGCTGTCTTCAATCACTTCGCAAGATTGATGAATGATGGGTCTCCTCGAGAAGTTCCTTCCTAAGGAGGATCGAGCCGCAGCATTGCTGCTCTATGGCATGGTCCTCGCAACTTGCTTCAATGGTATGATTGATGTTCGCATATCTGCAACGCTTGATTCTGATTCATTCAAGGTTACGACGCTGGCATCATGACCGTCATCCTTGCCGATGATCAGTTCAACGATTACTACAACATGAATGCGAACAAGCAGGGAATTGTTGCTACTGCTCCATGGGCAACCACAGGACTAGCTCAGTTGTTCATTGGAGGAACATTGGCCGCCTGGGTAGGCAGGCTGTGGGCATTGAGGATCTCAATCATCCTCATGTGTATTGGAGTGTAAGTCAGATCTCCATATGTGCAAAGCCTTGTGCAAGGTTCCTGACAGCAGATAGTGTTGTACAATCCGTTCCGAACACCTTCGGCGTGCTTATCTTCGGGCGTCTCGTCACCGGACTGGGCTTTGGCTGCGTCTACATCGCCACGAATCTATACGTGGCAGAATGCTCGCCTCGGATGCTCCGCGGTAGCTTCGTTGGCACGGTGTCGCAGTTTGGCTATCAGCTAGGAACACTCATTGCTTTCTGGGCTGGCTATGGAATGTCATTTCACGAGTCGCCTTACAACATCGCCTGGAGAGTCTCGAATATCATTCAGATTCCCATCGGCCTCTTGTTCGTTATGCTCTCTTTTTGGTATCCGGAGAGGTAAGTCGCGGTGTTGATCACGCAGACATGTACACTGAACTAACAATCGGGCCCTTCAGTCCACGTTGGCTCCTCGAAAAGAATGCCGACAACTCGGAGAAGGCGCTGGCCAATCTTGCCCGCATTCGCTCCGGTGACCGTAACGAACCACGTATCAGGGATGAATTCCATGAAATGGTTGCTTCATACGAATACCGGAAGCGATTTGATCCGGGATACTTTGGTCTCCTCAAATCGAGCGCCATGCGCAAACGCCTTGCCTACGGCTTCTACGCAACGTCGCTACAGCAATTCGGAGGCATCGCGGCACTCACAATGTATGCGACAATCATATATCAGTCTCTTGGGTGGGACTCAGGACGTCAAGCCTTGGCGATCAACGGCATCCAAGCTGTCCTTCAGCTTCTGATCGTGCTGGTCAATACATTCACGGTCGATCGTTTTGGCAGGAAGCAGCTGCTGATAGCTGGGTTTGCCATCCAAGCTCTGGCGCTCTTGATCCTTTCGAGCTTGACGACGGCTTTTCCGGACAACAACAACACGGCGGCTGCAGTTGTGGAAGTTGCAATGCTCTTCATCGTCGGTCTGACATACTGCTGGTCGAATGGACCTATCGCTCCCGCCATCGCCTCTGAGATTTTCCCCCAACACGTCCGCGACAAAGCCTTTGGGGTATCGCTACTCGGTCAGACAGCTTGTCTCCTGGCTTTAACTCAGCCATGGCCACGCTTCAACGAGCAAGTCGGAGGCTTGAGTTACTGGTTGCTTTTTTCGCTCAACACTGTGGCTCTCATCTCCGTTGTTGTCATATTGCCAGAGACCAAGGGCATTAGTCTTGAGCGCATGGATAGAATCTTTGGTCAGATCGACGCTGTGGAAGGTGGTGAGAGCGAGGAAGGCAAGCAAGTTCACCAGCTTGAGAACAGGACACAGGCTCAAGCCCAGGTACCGACTGACATCGAGAAAGGCGCGACTGCAACTCATGTTGAGACCGCCGCAAAGTAGCACTGCGATTGAAATATCACAATGTTTATTATGAAGTTATGAAAATTCCACTTACTTCCATGCGATTGTGCAGTGGCTGCTCGTGCAACGCGCCCCAGCATCACCATTGGGACATCAGCACCAATGGAATATCATTACCCCTTCAAAGCGTCCGTAATGTCTCCCTCCAGACACTCCAACAATCCCGGCGCCTGGCCCTTGTACCCAAACAATCTCTCGGCCCTTTCGGCCCTTGTCCGCGAATTGCTAGCAAACAAGTACCTGCCCAGATTTTCAAAACCCCGAATCCTGAGCATCGCGTCCAGTTCCTCAAGGCCAATCTGCGTCGGCTCTGGATCCGCAACAACGCCTTTCTCGTACAGAACCTTTGCTGCCACTCTCGCGACATCTAATTGTGAGTGCTCCTGGGTACCCGCGAAGAAGTAGCCGTTGCCGTTAAAATACTCGATTGCATTCCCAGCTGCTGCGGCTTCGACGACTTTCAGATACACTCTCATCAGATCGTCGATGTGCACCCAGCTCCTGGTATTGGTTCCATCGCCGTAATAGAAAACCTTACCACCCAACCTTCGGACCTCCTGCACGAAGAAGGGAACGAATGCAGAATGCGTCTTGGCCAGACCTTTTCCCTTGCCGTAGATGTCCGGCGGACACATGATGGCGATGTGAATCTTTTCGCCGTGCTTCTGTACAGTGTCGTGCAAGATCGTTTCAGTGTTGCGGTGAAGTGCATTGGCAGGGAGGTTCCTGATCTCTTCGAGTGAAGAGATGTCGGACCAGATTTTGGGGTTGAGCACTCCGAGGTGGCCAGGTTCAGCTCTCCAGTCAGAGACAATTCCGGTGCCAGAGAGGTGGAGAAGATAGCCTGGTGTGAAGCGCCTGAGCAAGCCGGCGAGGATGGCGTTCAAGGACGCTTCGTGGTCAGAGTCACCATTGTGGATGACGATGTCAGCTGCATTGGCGGCGTTGGCAATGGTGTCGAAGCTATCATAGTCGCCTTGGACGATCTTGATGTCTGGGTATGTGGATTGGAAGGCTTCCGGGACTTTGCGGAGAAGGACAGTAGTGTCGTATTCTGGGTGATTCGTCGCTATGGTATGGAGGACGGAGCCTCCGACGAACCCCGTGCCCCCAGTACTGAAGGGAATCTGTTAGTATTGACATAATGGTAAGAGTATCAAAATCACATACATGAATAATTTTGGTGCCATTGTAATTATGGATGTGAGGAAAGGTCTATTGAGAGAGGCTCTCTGTTGGCATGCGACGGGCCAAGTTGCCATGATTCCGGGTATTGCTGACATATGTCGATTGGTCGATGCATTTCGATTACTAAGCATGGTATCAACGCATATGCTTCGTTCCAAGCGCTTCATGCGGTCTCATTCGCTTATCTGGCGATATCTGAAGTATTGACATTGACGACAGCTGCGTTGAAGTACTGTATTGGTATGCTACGTGGGAGAGTTTGCCGTCATTTGGTGGCAGCCGACACAGTATTGTGGTGCAACTCGAAAGACGAGCTACGAAATCCGAGAGCAGCAAGAAAATCAATCAAGCCAACTCCTGCATCTTACCGTCCGAAACCCAATGCGACCCACCGGCACACCGATACCCTCCATTCTGTCTGATCCAGTGGTATCCTCTCGGGCAAAGCCCCGACTTCTTCAGCTTCGCCTTCTCTTCTGCCTCGCGACGTAGCTTTTCATCGAGCTCTCGCTTCTTACGCTCCATCTCTTCAAGGTCGCGCTGGCGCTGTGCGTCGGCGCATTTCTGAAGCCACTGTCGCAACTTCTCTTTTTCCTCGGCGAGTCGACGACGCTCAGTCTCCTCTTCTTCGGCAAGACGTGTGTCTTCCTGCAGCTGGTCCCAAACGTCGTCGCTCACATCGGCATCACGAATTGGGGCAGAGGAACTCTGGGGGGCATCGTTTGGATCATTGCCACCGGTGCCATTTGGAGTAGTAGGCTGGATATCCTGGCTAGCTTTCGGTGGCTGAGTCGCTGTGGTTGTGTTGGCATTTGAGTCTGATGATTGAGCTGGACGGTCGGGCGCACTCGTTCGCATAGGGAGCGCGCTCTTAATGGTATGAGGCGTAGCAATGGCAGATGATGATTGAGTCCGTGAGACTCGCTCGTTGATCAGTATGTTTATCTGGTCCACAACATGTGCTTCGGTCACGGTTCGGGGCTTTCCTGTCGGCCGTTTCGTCTTCATGATGGCGCCAGAAATCCTCTTGCATAGTGTTTGGACATCACGGCCATTGGCGAAGTTGCCTAGAGCGGCGAGCTCGTTCAGCTTCTTCAGCATCTTTGCCTGGAAATCGGCTGTCGGGCTAGAAAGGAGCGTAGAGTCCAGCTGTTTCTTCTGTTCCAAGGTGGTTTGCAAAAGCCGGAAACAACTTTCAGCAGAGAGTGCTTGGAAGTCGACCGACTCTGAAAATCTGGAGGAGAGACCGGGATTCACTTCAAGCATCTTGTTGATATCGTCGTGGTAGCCTGCCAAGATGATGACAATCTTGTTGAGGAAACGAGGCTTTGTGATACAATCAACCAACTCATCCACAGCTTCTTTTGCAAAGCCGCCATGTGTAACTTGGGAAGCGCCAAGTCGATACGCCTCGTCAACAAACAGAACCTTGCCCAGTGCGCTTTCGAGGAGTTTCTGTGTTTTCGGGCCTGTCTGGCCTACGTGTTCGCCGATGAGGTCTTTTGCTGAACATTCAATGACTTCTGCAGTGCCGAGGAATCCCATATCGTAGTAAACTTTGCCCATCTTGCGAGCGGTTGTCGTTTTACCCGTACCTCCATTCGTCGTAAGCAAAAGTGACCGTTGATCAATCATTTTAGAGACTTACCTGGAGGGCCACGAAAGAGGAACGTGAAAGGAAGCTCATCTCTCGGGTCCAGCCCAGCATCGCGCATATTGTTGGCAATATTTTGGTAGCCCTTCAATTGCTCCACAATTCCATCACAGCCAACGACTCCCCGGAAGAGCTGTTCAACATTAGTTACTGCACGCTCTCCGCGTTTATAATCCGGGTCAAAATCTTCTGCCTCGAGGATAGCAGTGTGGGGGGTTTGGTCGCGATTGAAGCGCTTCTGCTGATTCACTTTCGCGTCGTTGAGCAGGATGTCAATTTGTCCAGCGTTTCCGAAGTTGGGCTGATTACGCATGCGACTCAGAACCTCCAAAGCCACACTGCGAGCCTTGTCAGTAACGACGAAATGCTGAGCCTTTAGCTTGGCTTCGAAGATGATGGCCATCTCGGCGTCAGTGAAATCTTCGAAGTAAAAACCAGACCGAATAGGAAAGCGTCTGGCAAGCCCAGGATTGATTTTTTGCATCATATCCTCCATCTGCTCTTTGTAGCCAAGCAAAAGCACGCAACGGTCATCGCCGGGGACATTCTGAACCTCCGAGACTATTGTATCAATCACTGCTTGTTTGAAGACATCTTGTATGCTCAAGCCGTATGCTTCGTCGATCACAAGTACTTTTCCCTTCGCGGCGTCGAGTATGGCCTTCGTCTTGGTTTCAGAAGCACCTATTACGTCTCCGACAAAATCGGCTGGGGTTTTCAAGAGCACTGCGAGGTAAGTTAGTGTGATAATATGCGAAAAGTATCGATGAACCCACCTTCATTGCTAGATAGCAGTCCGATGTCTGCCAGAATCTGCCCGTACAGCTTGGCGACTGTTGTCTTGCCCGTACCTGGCGAGCCGAGAAAAACCTTGTTCAGGGTGAACTCCATGATAGGCTTCTCGTCCAACTCTCTTTGGTAGTTGTACGCTAAGTTCTCAACTTCAGCCAATAGAGAATCTAGCACAGCAGGCCCCCCAGAATTGTTTCCCGACGTGAGCTGGTATGCCTCGTCAATGAACAAAGCTCCACCGCCTGACTTTGTGATATCTTCCAGCATCTTCATACACTCCCTGACGCCCCCAGCTGCAAGCTTTGATCCCGTGGTCTCGCAAAACTTATGACCAGGAAGGGCGCCGACTGAGCTGAGAAATCTTGCATACAAGCGTGCGACTGTCGTTTTACCTGTCCCGGGATTACCGAGTAGTGACACGCCGAAACGTTCAGTTGCGAGATTTGAACCCTGTCGGACGGCGAGATCAACTTTAGCCTTGAGGTCAAGGAATGCCTCTTTGACATTTTCCAAGCCGATCATTGCCATCAGCTCGTCCAGATGATCGTTGCTCGCCCCTTGGCGCCTCTTCTGCAGTTCCCAGTCTTCCTGTGCCGAGAATTTATTCTGCGATGCACCTGCCTGGGCGTTGGCGCTCGCTGTCGGGTCTCCTGGACTGTTTTGGGAAGCGGCTTGCATAGTTGCTGGGTTCGATGAAGGTGGTACAGGGGCTTGTGAGGATGTGTGATTCGAATCTTGGTGTCTTTGCTTCTTGAGGCGCTCCGCTTGTAGGCGAGCATTCGTCAGGTCTTGTTCACGTTGACGGATGGTCTTTTCCATTTCTTCGTCTTCTTGATGCTCCTGCATTGTGCGGCGGGAAAGGTCGATCTCTTCCTGAATCTCGGCAAGCCGGTGGGCGTAAGCTGCTTGCTTTTGCTGGCGTGCCTGGTCAAGTTCTTCATCTCTCTTCTTGCGCTTTGCAGCAGCGGCAGCTTCCTCATCGCATATTGGGCATGATGATGGGCGCAAGTCAGAACATCGCCAGGTCATCTTGTGTTTCTCCGGACATTCGTCGCTGAGAAGTACCAGACAAGCCATCTGACTGTGATCGGTTTGCGCATGGCATTTCCGTGGACATTCATGTAGACCGCACTTGAGTAGCATGCCACAGGGAGCCAAGCAGCCACCTTCTGGACAGAGTTCGTCGAAGTCTTCTGGTTGTATGAGCACGACTTTCCTATCCGGGTGCTGCTCGCATTGTACCGGGAAGCCCTCGTGAATGTTTTTGTTTTTTCTGAGGAGTTCAAGAAATGGTCGCCAGGTAGTGGTCCCTTTTCTGCTTGCTAGAAAGGTGGTCGAATCGCCAATGATGATCAAAGCATTGCGAGCACGCGAGAGTAGGACGTTGAGTCGCTCTGGAGATGACATAAAGCCAATATCACCCTTGTTGTTGCTACGAGTCAGGCTGGCAATGACGATATCACTTTCTTCTCCTTGATAGTTGTCTGCACCATGTCAGCAACGCGGAGGGCAACGGCACTTCGATAAACTCACCAATGGTCGAGAGACGAATAGGTCGCTTCGAGGACGCAGAATGGCTCGATGTCATAAGCCCAGCTCTAATCAGATCAAAGGAATCGAGGTCGTTGAGAATGGGGTCGTTTTCTTTTGCGAGTTCCTTGCGCAAAAGACTTAGCTGCCCAAGATAGGGAGTTAGGACTACTTGTTTAGAAGTACCATATCCCTGTTGTGCCATGTAGCGGACAGTCTTGAGAACCATCGAAGCTTCCCAGGTGTTGTGTTTGCTGACAGAGCTGTCCTGATGCGCAGCCTCCTTTGAGGAGGCAGCCTCAGGGTTGCGGTGGTCAATAAATATAACGCGACCACAGATACCCTTGACAGGGTCTCTCTGTGAGGTAGACGGCGCATCGATGAGAGTCGGGTACGTAAGCTGCCGCACGAGAGAAGAGATTTCTGGACGCATACGATGCTGCTGGCAGAGTGTGGTGTGAGGAAATCCTGCCAATATAAGTCTTTCGAACAAAGATCGATTGAGATCGTAGCCGTCTCCCTTTTCAACGGTGAGGGAGTAGTTGTTGACTTTTGGGCGAAGCTGTTGATGGTCGCCAATCAAGATAAGCTGCTTGGTGCTGGGCGCCATGGCTGTGAGGATGTGGCTCTCAAGAATCTCGCCAGCTTCCTCTACCATGATGATACCAGGTGCAGCATTACGCAAATGCTTCGTGTATTTGGCAGCAGCAGTGGTAGTACACGCAACGATGCGTTTACTTTGGATAATGCTTGCATCCTTTTGTTCCCATGCCTCGCGCAGGGTGTTCTCGCTGCGATTGTAAGAATCGACAAGGCTTCCAATGCCTGAGATGCGCTCTGCAAGCAGCTGATTCGTCCAATCTCGGATCTTCTGATCCCTGCTGGGCTTTCCCATGGTCCAGATTTGAAGATGCTCCGAGAGCACTCTGTCTTGAAACATGCCTGCATCTTGCCCGTGGCACCAACGATCGTACAGATAGTGTTCTGTAATACGTTTTCCTCGCTGGCCCACAACAACCTCCTCAGAGTCAATGTCAGGTACCTGAAACGCAAAGAAGAAATCCGAGTCCTGCTCAGAAAACTCCAAATGCTCCATGACACTTTTTTTGTCAGGCTTGGAGTCTCGGAGAGAGGCAATCAGGCGTGTCAAAGATGATTGGTCCTCCTCCGCCTCTGCCCGCTTCGCATTAATGATACCAAAAGGCAGGTTGCCGCGGAACTGCTGCTTGAAAAGTTGAAGTGGCTCCTTCCGCAGAGTCGACTTTGCTCCGAGGCGAACCATAGAGTCCGGCGGGATACCAATGTCGAGCAGATCTTCAAGATACTGGTCCAACGCGTGGTTGGTATACGTGAGCACGAGAATCTGTTCTGACGTATGCTGGATGATTGATTTGGCGAGGAGAGCGCCAATGAACGATTTACCAGTACCAGGAGGGCCTTGGATAAGACTAACAGACTGACGAAGGCCTGATAGCAATGAGCCCATTTGAGATTCGTCCAGAAGCACAGGCTTGGGCAAAGACAGACGGGACTGGAGATCAAGCTCCTCATCGTCCTCCATGCTCTCGACAAAGTTCAGTGGCGCAACAGTTGATGGTCTCACAGCAGCTTCAATCTCCTCGCCGCTAACCGCGAAAAGCTCTTCCCAGAGCGGTAGTTCGACCGTAGATTGCAAGCAACGAAGTACCGGCTCATATGCGAAGACTGGAGTGTCGACAATGATGAACTCAGCTGATCTTGACGACATCAGATTCAAGAGAAGCTTTCCAAGCGATGCGGTGTCTGGAAGTTTGAGAACAATGAGTGGTTCGTCCGCATTTCCTTGGCCATTGTCTTGGATCAGCAAATCTTCCACGCGAAGTAAAGTTGCAAAGGTAATGATGCGACCTTGATCAAAGACACAGCCAAAAGATTGGTGCTTCAAGAATTTCGGATTTGCTTTCAAATAAGACTTGCGCTCCTTGACGTCCAGCTGGGGAATCGGTTCCAGACCCTTTCTGACCGATAAGGTCAAAGAAAATGGAGTTTTGGATCTGGCTGTACCAAAGTATGCCCCGACAAGAGACAGGCTTTTCAACCGAAGGCGAGGTCGTCGACTTTTGCCGTTGCCTTGTGCCACACTGACATCCTCGCGGAGTTCAGCCAAGAAGTCTTCACGTAAAAGACGAAATTGGTTGTCAAGGTGAATTCCAGGTCTTTTGATGAAAGGCTGCTGCGTTACAGCGTCCGCTGGTCGGTAGAAAGCAACATCTGGGCTGGTGATTTCGTCATCAGTCGGGAAGATAGATATGTTGCGAAAATCAACGTGGTCGTTGTCATGGCGTCCTCCTGGCCCGCTGTCTTCCTGTTTGGCCTCGCTGTTCTTGGCTGAGAGAATGTGTTCGATCCGGTATCCCATAGCACGCAAATCGCGGTCGCGAGCATCCAGGAAAACCTTCCGGTCTGTGATATCGCGTGCAGTGTGTTCGACATCAATTGGTGGATTGTCGACCCAGGAAACCAGCTCCAGCAGCAGCCATGCAAAGGACACTTCGCTCTCGGGGGAAAGTTTTTTATCCAGATGTGCAGACAAAAGAGCATCCCAAAGAGTCTCTGGGCGAACAAGGATGGTCAAGATTTGCTTGAGCAGCTCGCCACCACAAACTTGGCCAATGGCAGGGTCTCGGAGAAAGTTAAGGAAGTCCTTGAGATCATTGTTGAAGAACGATGGGGAAATGTCGAAACGAAGAGCAAGTTTCAGAGCTGCTGGTGCATTCTTGCTAGCGATCAAGCGTTCGACGCTGCCAACCTTGTCGTCTTGTGTACTGATGGCTTCAAGCAAGTGTTTGCCGTCTCCAGCTCCCTTTGGCATTCTGTCACCTTTGACGTACACGTCAAGGAGTCTGGACAGTTTGGCGGTACGCAGAGAAGCGTGATCGGAGTGCGAGTTTGATGCCATGTCAACGGTTTGTGTGGATAGATTAGTTCGTTGATTCTGGTGGGAAGTAAACTGAGAGGGAGAGGCTTTTTGTAAGGAAGCTCAAACCTTTTGGTTCCTGAGGCAAAATGAATGTGGCATTCTGCAATCTCCAACGCACGAGCTACCGGTGAGCAAGAACGTCGTTTGTTGTTGAGATGCCATGTCCGCCAGTCGCTTTGTGACACAGCCGATATGCAATGCGGGATTGCGGCGGGCAGCGCTTGCGCGAGGCCGCCATTGGGGAGTAAGTCGCCAATGTTACACCAACCCCCACGTACGCCAGCACTGCCTAGTATCTTGCTGCGAGGCGTCATTACAAACAGACAGGTCGAAATGCAATCGCTCAGCCACTCAAACCGGTGTGTTAGCCTCGTTCATCTGTTCGCACCGCATGCTTGCCGTACTTGTGCGAGATCTTTACCTATATCAATCTACCTGCCTTTGTTCTTGTCAGCGGCTTTTATACATTACATCACATTTCTTCAGAGTGTATCTCGACATGCAAGCCTCGAGGTTTCGAGGTGCACAGCATCCGTGGCGCGGGAAACCAAAGCGTGCGCAAGGCCCGATACAAATTCCACCGCCACCGCCGTTGGGACATCTACTGAAAACTTTCGCTCCTGGTGATTTCTCCTCTATCGGCCAAGAAAATGAAGAGCAATTGAAGATTACGAAGTGTGACTTTCTTGCCTCTTTCAACTGGGTCGATGGACCCAGTCCCGAGATTGTCTTTCCTGGTCAGACCCAGTACAGCACTGAAGGAAGAAGGTCAATCACTGACACAATGGGACAGGTATGCCAGCAGTCTGGGATCCACCAGCAGGCGAAACCAAGTTGCCACAAGACTCCGGAGAGTACCTGCGTGACCAGAATGCCGGCCGATGTCCCGATCACCCCATGGAGCCAGCAGTCAAGACGTTCCTGGCGCAGAACTCAGACTTCGACACCGAGGCTGTTGACATCTTTGCATGCACCAGCACCTTGGGTAGTCTCATAAGATTCCTGAAGGGACAAGACAAAACTTTCCGCTTCACTGTTGAGGCAGTAGGGGGGACGGTGTTCTTCGTTCGTCGCGAGAACGCTCCAGATGAGAAGATTGCGGGACCGAGAGGGTTTGGACCAACTGGGCATGGTAAGTCGGTCTTTGTATAGCGGCTCGGAGACGACCACTGATTTGAGGCACTTTGAAGGTCACACTTTCCCTGAACGCTATACCCGATGGCAGAATGATGTCGCGGGCTCCGCTTCTCATCAGCGTATCATTTCGTACGATTTTGCCGGTCTGAGATGTCTTGTGAGATCCGAAGCTGATGGCTACCTTGCGCATGAGTTGGAAGAGGAGGAGGAAGGTACACGAAGCAAGAAGCGCAACGCCAAAGATGAGGATGACACTCGGGCCGAAACGTTCGCGATCGACAACGTCCAAGTCCGCCGCGGTGGGCGGATGATTCCACAACACGCCATCTTCGAGCTCAAAACACGTGGTTTCCACAAGAAAGACGAAGATCATCTGGCGGATAACCTTCCAAGATGCTGGCTTGCGCAAACTCCCTTCTTTGTCCTCGCTTTGCACGAGTGGGCTCTTTTCAAGCCGGAGAACATTTCCATCCTGGACGTTCGACCTGATCTGGCACAATGGGAGAATAGCAACAAGGAACTCCTCTCCCGTCTGGCATGTCTTCTACAAAAGCTCATCGCCTTGGCTCGTGACGACGATTTTGGCAAGTACGAGGTGTGCTTGCGCCAACCAGGCACTCTGGAAATTCGCAAGCAAGGCGGGAGTGTTTCGTCGCCGTTGCGTGACCCAATGATCTGGTCTGCCGGTGAGGTTTCTTCCGACACAAATGCTGGTGACATTGCAGAAGACAGTGAGTCTGACACAGCCACTTACTCGGACGAGGAGGATGAAGACGATCGTCTGGACTACACCGCATGTACCGATTCCTGTGGTTACTGCGGACGTTGTTTCTACAAATAGCGGTTGCATTGTTCATGGCAGAGCACTATGTAACAATAATTAGCCTATCCCTCTAGAAATTCTTCAAAGCCCTCTTCCACATAGGCGGGCGATCCCTCGCCAATCCACCCTCAACATCCAATTCATCATCATAAGCCTTGTCCAAATCAACCCTTCTACCCGAATCGATATCAATCTCGTGTATGCGCTTGAAATGCGTCTTCCTAATCAACTTGTAGACAACGAAGATGATCGGGAACAGCGGCAGCAGGATATACGCGTCGACGAAAGCGCCAGCCTGGAAAGGCGAAAGTGTCGTCCAGCCCTGCACGAACGCGAGGAAGATATTTGCGCCGATGCCGAAGTAGGCGTTCCATGGGTAGAGCATGGATTTGAACGGCAGCTCGCTGGTGGTGCGGTTGTGGTATTTCCAGGCTCCGCGGAAGCGGACGTGGATGAAAGATATCGAGGCCCAGACGAGGAAAGTGCTGATGCCGCTGAGGTTGACGATGTATTGGTAAGCTTCCGCGCCGCCGGTCGAGTTGTTCATCATGGAAATCGCGCCGACCAGGTTGGTCAGGATAACCGCGTATACGGGCACACCGCGCTTGTTGGTGTAGCTGAGGAATGACGGGGCGCCGCCCGTTTTTGCCATGTAGAGGACTGTGCGCGAGCCGATGTAGATGGAGCTGTTGATGGCAGAGACACAAGTGAGGAGAATGAACGCGTTGATCAAATGTACGCCGCCCTCCCAACCAGCGGTTTGGATTGCGATGGTCATGGGACTTTGCAGAGCACGTCCGCCACCGCTGCCGGCGAGACCTTCGGCGTTGGCGGGGCAAGTGATACCAAAGAAAAGGGCGGATCCCATGTAGATGAAGATAATGCGCCAGAAGACCTGCTTGATGGCTTGCGGGACAGCGCGACCGGGGTTCTTGCACTCTGTGGCGGCAACGGCAATTGACTCGACACCAGCATAGAAAGTTGAGCAGAAGACGAACACCGTTGCAACACCGCGGAACCCATTGCCGTTGAACGCGCCAGGGTTGTGCCAATATCTGAAGCCGAGAGCTTCATTCTGACCGATCAATCCGCCGGCTGCGTAGATGATACTAAAGATGAAGAAAGCGGTCAATCCGAGGAGCTTCGCGAGAGCCAACCAAAACTCTGCCTCTCCAAAAGCCTCCACTCCGATAAGTTGGAAAGCCAGGAAGGCGCTCCAAAAGAGAAGAAAGTAGCCCCAGAGAGGTACTTTGTCGCTCCAGAAGACCATGATGCTCGAAGTAACATTGTACTCGTTCGCCAGGACAGCCGCCCAGATGATGAAGTAATTCCAGCCAACAGCCACAGCAAAGGCCTTGTCAACCATTCGCTCTGCCAGACTGATAAAGCTGCCACCGCCGGGAAACAAAGTGGTGACCTCTCCCAAGCTCTGCATGACAGAAAAGGCAATAATTCCAATCACACCGAATCCGATCAGTAGCGAGGCGGGTCCTCCGTTCTGCAGTGCACCGCCCGCTCCAACTAACAGTCCAGGGCCGATGATACCAGCTAGAGCCATCATACTCAGATGTCGGTTCTTGAGGCCTCGTTTGACGCCGCTGTCAGGGTCGATGACATCCTTCGAACCGCCTGATGGGCCATCGTGATTATAGGCCTCTGGAGAGTCTGGCCACACATCGGTCTCGGCCGCTGGTTGCCTGTGTCCAAACATCGTCGCGTAGTATCGTCAGTCGTCGAACCAACAGGCCTCAACAGTCGTCCGAGTGGCGACTGGATGCTTATCGCGGCCTTCTTATCGCGGCCTATTTAACCGTTCGGAGTCCGGTCCGACGAGAGTCTTCCACGCGCAATTGCGCAGGTGATGGCTGATGAAAATGCGGTATAGTGAGCTAGCAAGAGTCAGCTTCGCATGTTGAAGGCAAGAAGGACCATAATCATACTTAAGACATGCATGATGAGCAGAGTCTGGCGAGGCCGGGTCCACCCTCAACTCTCCACAGAAAAAGGCAATGGACACGGTTGGCGCTGGAGGTTCATCGATGGCGCCATATGCTATCAATCAGAGTCCTCCAACCAGACTTTCGCGCGTGCTCGGCGGAATTTGAAGTCTGTCGCAGAAGGGGAGAGAATCAAGCTTATTAGTCTTGCTGCCAAAAAGCAACCCCTTGACTTTCATTCACTGCTTTTTCTATACAAATTCTCTTCCCAAGATGTATCGATGCCTTATCTTGGTAATTCATGCTACATCATCACTCATAGTAGCTCTTGGAAGACAGCCGTTTTAGAACGTCCAGAGCGTATAAACCTACGCCTACGAACATTGTGCCAACACCTGCACCGCATCATTCACTCCTTGGCCGAGGCTTCATTATCAAGCATTGCGCAGCTTGACTTGTCACTCGTGCCATCAGATGCCATGTAAGATGCCATTGGTGGTTGGGTTGTCGATGGTTGCGAGCTCGATGCAATCACATCGAGTGGCTTTACGCTCGACTTCCAATAGGGCCGATAGAGATGGCACCATTTTGAGCTTGGTTGAGAGACCGCCATATCTTGCACTTTACCGATTCATTTGTAATGCTCTCAGACTGCGGACATGTTGATTTTGTACCAAAGTGCTCGGATCACATGGCATAGGGTCAAGGTATCGAGCTCTGTGATGCGAAAGCGGTCATCTAAACGGAGCCGTCGATAGCAAGACGAGGTAGCGGTATATAGCGGTGGGTATGACCACAAAGCCCCTAATATATAACGATCAATAATACATACTAGAAGCACCATTGCTGAGATAGTACAGTTTTCCTCTCAGGGCTTTACTGGCACAAGAGTGATGCCTGATCTGGTGATCTTGGCTCCAGCTACGCCTTCCCAATGCTGGCAGTCAACGCTCTCATATGCAACAATTAATGTATGTCTTCCACTTCCAAATGTCAATAGCATGATTTGTCAGCGAGAGATGCGGCTGTCATGAGCGAGCACGATCATCAATGCATTGATATACCTGTTTGGACTGTACGCGTGACGAGCAAGCAAGGTCCTGTAAGTGAAGACCCTTCTGCTTTCACGGGCCAGAGGCATCGAATACTTCATGCGAACGATAGAATGTTGCCATAAGATGTCGCTCGCCGCCCCAACTCAAACTTCCGCCACGATACAACTTCTTCCACTACACAACACACGACACATTGTACTGTCATATAACCGACAATGAACGGCATCGAAGCTCAGATGATCTGTTAACATGCTAAATGCAAGAAAAAGCTGTATAGGGCCAAACGGCCTGTGTCCTGTGGTGTCTGTAAGGGTGCGACGTACTGCTCAAGGCAGTGTCGGGTGGTGACAGGAAACATGTAACGTTCCATCCGGTAGAAAAGGGATTCTGTACATCACTGACCCGCAAGCAGTGGGCACGCGATGCTCTGTGAAGATTTCAAGCATGTCCCACCACGTCCGACGATCGACCACCGCCTCTTCATCGTTTTCCCGGCAGACGAAGACAAGCCGCGGTTCGTTTGGCTTCCGCAAAAAGACAAGCATAAGCACATCAAAAGCCTGGTCACGAACAAAGATCTTGAAATAAAGCGAAGCGAGCGCTTCGACGCCAGGTTCATCCACAACCCCGTGGACGATGGGCTGAACTGGCGCGAGATCGCTACATATCACATTGCGAACCAGTCGCATGGTGCGAGCCTTCGTGCCAACCTCAGTCTTTCGAAAGCAGTGCTCGGAGACAGATTCATGGAAACCATGAGAGGCACCATCGTGGTTGAAGCTATCATGTACGTCTCTGCTGACGACTGGGATGTACAAGATAGAGATGGCAAATATCAATATGAAGATGACGAGCTTGAGGAGGACTATAACGTTGAGTTACCCGACGCTCTGGCTTCGGATGAGTTGTCTGGATACCACCTTGCCGACGTTATGCGAGGAGACATTGATAGGCTACTTCACTACTTCGAAAGGCAGGAGCGGAAGCACAAGCTGTCTTTGCTGTCGGATTTTTGAGGACAGACACAATACTCCGGTCTTCGATCCCAGGAAATCGAGCGGTAAAATCGAGCAAAGTTACTGGCGGCCATGGATGTCGACTCTGTATGTGAGGAAAACTAATGAGCGGTGAGAGAAAGGCTTCATCTTCTTGATGCGCCCTGTGACGACACGATATCTGCGAAAATGGACCTTAGCGAATCGGAACTCAATCAGCAATTGAAAAAAGGGGCGGAAGCAAGATTTGTACAGCAAAACTTTACGAGGCTTACGGTCGACGGCTATGGCTAATTTCGCATGAAGGGAGAGAGATTGAGCGGCGGGAAGAAAGGTTTTACTTTTCTTGATCTACTCTGCGGCGACAAAATGTCTGCGTGAGTTCCTCATCCCAAGGCAGAGATATCAGCTTCTGATTACAAAGTCCTGGGACGATTCACGTGCAGTTGTAGTAGCTACTGATTTTTCACATTATATGCAATGTCTCAGCTCATGACACGTTGACTCGTTTCTCATCTCACGTCGTCTTCTTCTCGTAAACGAACAAAGCCTCATCTTTGCCAGCAAAACTGGGCAAAGGAACCTGGCAAATCTTCTCCCACTGCGGCATCTCCCTGGCGAACCAGGCGACGAGCAGCTCCTTGGCAAAGGCAGTGTATCCGTTGCCGTTCTGAGAACCGGCAATGACGATGGTGGATCCATCTAGAAGTAAAGTCAGCGCCACTAATCAAGTCAAAGAGAGTGGAATGAACTCACGATAAGCCTGGATTGTCTTCGCCGTGAAGTCATGGCTGACCTGCGGATACACCAGCAGCAGCACATGGCCCTTGCCACTATCATGCTTTTTCAACCAATCCGCGCTGTCCATTTCCACGGTATCAGGTATCCACAAAGTCCTCCAATCGCTGAGCCCGTTATCGACAGGCACGACTTCGAGATTCTTCTTGCCGTCCTTCATCCTACGGAGCATGTACGTCCAGTATCCATTGCCCGATCCAATATCGGCAATCGGCCGGCCTTTCGCGACGATTCGCAAGATCTCCAGAGCTTCGTAGCTCGGGCAAACGCAGCTGAAGTGGTGGTATAGCACTGGGAGCAGGGCGTGTGAGATCTTGATCTTTTCGGTCGTTGCTTCGGGACCCGCCCATTCGAGGTTCTGGTTTGACCATGCTAGTGTGTCAAAGTATGGGTTGACGTGGCTTTTGTTCTTCGACACAGTGATCTTGCTCTCGGGTGCTGGCGGCTGGTATAGCGACTGCAGGTGTTTCGCGACGTCCAAACGGATTGTATCTTTCTTAGCATTCGACGCGAGTGCTTTCAGCGCATTGGCGGTGTTGGTGGTAGGGCGGAAGACATCGTTGTAGGCGGCGATGTCGATGGCCGGAGGTGGTGGTCTCTGCTCGTCACGATCTCAGGTCTGTCCGTATGTATAAGAGTTGTCGGTCTAGCACGTGGGCTGTGGTGACTGATGGCTTACCTCGTTGCCTTCACTGTCGACATACCACTTGTGCAATCCTCCTTGTCCGCCGAACTCGAGATATGTCTGGGCTTGGAGCAGGGTGACTTCTGCTATGGCGCGGTAGACAAAGTTATCATCCGGCTTCAGCCCAAAGGCACGGATGATGAATTTCCGGAAATCATTGTCGTACGGAGGAGTGATTTCCTCCTTAGCCCATGCATCGAAGAACTTTTCCGGATCAAAGGTCGTGGAGCCCTGTGTTTCGGCTCGTTGGGGAATGTCGGACATGTCGTCGAATGCTGTTGTCGAGTGGAGTTGTTCCTCGTTGACAGCGGGCAACGACGACGTCAACGGCGAAGTCAAAGCGCCTGGGGAGACGGGCCCCTGCGGCTGACTAAATATTGAATAATGATGGCTAATTGCTGAGTTCATCCGTCACCCAATGCCGCGCTGTCTAAGCATGACAAGAAACATGACCATGCTATGGCCCGTCTCCGAGTAGACGCTAGAAGGGTCGAGCATACCTAAATCTCGATGGTATAAGTACACCTTTCTTCCTCTCTCATCCGCCCTTCATGTCTGCAAAAGATCAGCAACCCGTCGTCAGCAACGCGCAAACATCCGGCAACACATTCAAAGTACTTGCAACCACCGTCGCAATAGCAGCAGTCATTCTGGCACTCTATAACCCCATCAAAACCGCCTTTTTCAGGCAGCTACCAAAAGCACGAACCGCAACAATCACCCAAGCAACCCACCGCACAATGGCCACCAACAGCGCCTCTTCTAACCTCCGAATCACCAAACGGCCTTGGAATGCGAGAGGGCACGCGGATCATTCTTGGCTATACACGTTCCATACGTTTTCTTTTGCCAGCTACTACGATCCGTCTTTCGAAGACTTCGGGCCTTTGCGTGTCATCAACGAAGACCGCGTGCTCCGCGGCACAGGCTTTGGCACGCACAGCCACAGAGAATTCCTGATCTGGTCATACATTGTCAATGGCGAGCTGGAGCACAAAGACAGCATGGGCAACCTCGAGAACCTGCGCCGCGGCGAAGTCCAGTTCACTTCCGCAGGCACTGGAATTCGCCACTCGGAGTACAACCGCAACAAGAATGAAGACGTGCACTTCCTGCAGATCTGGGCCAAACCGAACGTCAGCGGGTTGACACCGTCATATAAGACGCGCAAGTTCACCGACGAGATGAAGACCGACCGTTTGGTGAGGATCATGGAATCTGTGGATCGCCATTCGGGCAAGGACGAGGAAGCGGAGCCGATCCCGATGAATGCTGACTTGAGCATGAGTGCGAGCATTCTGAGCCCTGGCAAGAGTGTGACACACGACTTGGTCAAGGATGGGCAGAGGAAGGTCTACTTGCACGTTGTGATGAGTGAGAAGACACAGCCCAAGAGCGGAGGTGCAAAGATCAAGGTTGGGGATGTGGAGTTGGGAGAGGGTGATGGTGCTTTTGTGACGGGTGCCACTGGGCCTGGAAAGATTGAGGTCGAGAGTGTTGGTGAGAAGGCAGCAGAGTTTCTGCTATTCGACATGGGAAATTAAGTTAGTCGATTGATATATACCCGTTCATAGGATTGTAGTCTTGTGATCAAACGTCCACGATATGTTGTTCGTCCCTTCCAAAAAAAAAGAAAAGAAAAGAAAAGAAAACCACATCATCATCAGATTGCACGAAACAATGTGCAAACTCATGCAGAGCATATTCGACTCCGTATGAGCAAAGAGAATGCCAACATATAGAGACGGCGCAAGGAATGCGCCTAAAAATGGAAAAAGATTGGTAGAATTCGCATGAATCTGCAAAAATGCATCGGCCGGGAATCGAACCCGGGGCTAGCCGATATCATTGGAAGTGAAGGCTTCCTATGGCAACGGCTAATTTTACCACTAAACCACCAATGCATTGATGAACGATGGAAAATTGTCCTGTATATATACCACGATAAAATTCCCTTCGCCAGTTTGAGCGTGGGATCGGCAACCCGCAACCAACACTTTCGCAAACGCTCGTTTGGCTTGAGCGAATGCGCTGCGACAACAGTACGGCAAAGAAATGTCCAGACTGGCCATTGACGAACTATGGGCTTGTCTTTGCCCCAGCTGGAACGCGACAACACTCCTTCGAGGTCCTGCGAAAATCCCACGCACCAGGAGAACACCGCAATGCCTCAATTCTCCCACCACTCCCGCGCGAGCATACTCTTCTGCGACTCAAGCATATCTCGAAGACCGACCACTGAACCAACACCGCCTTGAGGCGCGCAGCAGACATTTCGATGCCGTCTACAATCCCGCGAACAGAGAGGTCGCCAGGCCGTACAAGGAGGGTCTTCCTAATTGGAGGCTCAGAGAGCAGAAAGAGGTCGTTAAGGAGCCCACGGTGGATTTGTCTACACTATCGATTGGGTCATTGTACGCTAGAATGAAGGCTGCCGCCGCGAAAGGAGACTATACCCAAGTGCGCGAACTGGTGGTTCATCTAGTGAGGGAGCGTAGGGAGAAGCCTAGCGTTGAGCATTACGATGCCTTGATTTTGTCGAACATTTCTGCCAGCCCTGGCGCGGCATGGCGGGTTCATGCGTTGTTGGCCGAGATGCAGAAGGCCGGTATTCAGATCGATAGTACGACTTGCCACACTGTTTTGAAAGTGCTGGCTGTCCATCCAGATCACCTGCTGCGGACCGATGTTCTGGAGCTCATGCGGGCGAAGTGGATCAATTTGAGCGAGGACGGTGAACACGACGTTGCGGCAGGCCTATTGAGGGAAGGGCTGTTTGAGCAGGCCCTGGAAAGACTGGATGGCATGGCTAGACGGGACATGGTTGCTCAAGGGTGGCTCCTGGACATGTTTGTCTACATGCTCTGTGAAGCTGGAGAAGTCGGGGAAGCATACAACATCATGTACGGCCGACACATCAATGGAGAACTCAACGTCAGCCGTACGCTATGGCACTACTTCCTCGACAAAGCGAGTGCTAATGATCACCTCGACGCAACTTTATTGGCTTGGAAGACTCAAGTCAACTTGGGCTACATCAACCCTAGCTCTGGCACCTGTCTCAACATCCTGACAACAGCATCTCGCGCCGGCGACGCATACCTCGCGACCGCCGTCTTTACCCACCTGACCAAACGCGGCGAGCCGCTCACGCACATCCACTACCAACTTCTCATCGACGCCTACCTCTCCACCTCCCCTCCCGACGTCAACCGCGCCTTCAGCATACTCACCTTGATGCCCGTAGAGAAACTCCAACCTACCGCGTGGCAGACCAGGTCTCTCTTCAAACACCTCCGCCACTCCCCCGACCTTCTCCACGAATCTCTAGCCCATCTCCGCACTCTGCACGAGGAAGGCCGCATCATCCCCATCGCGGCCCTGAACGTCCACATCGAGTGTTGGATCCAAAAGCGTAACCTCCCCGAGGCGCTCAAAATCTACAAGCAAATCCACACCTTCGCGCCGCCGACGCCCACCGGCTCGCAAAAAATCGCTCTCGCCAACGTCGAGACTTTCAACCTGCTCCTGAGAGGCTGCCGCACGACAGATCCTCCCGACGAGGCGCAGGCTTCCTTCCTCGTAGCTGAGCTGCTAGCCCTGCGCATAAAACCAAACGCGCTGACCTATGACCGTCTCATCCTCGTCTTCATCGCCGCAGCCGAGCACCACTTCCACCTCGCCACAGTAGCAACCTCAGCCGACGACGAAGAAAGCGCAGCGAAGAGCAAGGCTCGCGCAACGACCCTCCTCGACTGGGGCAGTCGACATTTCATGGAAATGCAGCCGTTGGGGTGGATGCCGCGCTTCGGCACGGTGGAGAAGCTGGCTACCCAATTGGCGGGTGTGCGCGACACTCGGTGCTGGGACATTTTGCAGATGGCGGGTGACGTGGGCGAGGCGAGGATCGAAGGGTGGAGGGAGAAGGGTCGCTGGGCTTGGGTGAATGTCGAGCGGGCTTGGGAGAAAGCAGGTCCTGCTCACGGGGTTGGGGATGATGGCGCTTGGGGTGCGATGGACAGGTTGGGGTCGAGACATGCTTGAATGTGTGGATGAAGAGAGTGGATAGATTGTGGTGCGCGTGGTAGCGCGTGTATCTCATAGTAACAGCCTGTAGTCTAGTGTACACTTAAATTGTAAGTATATGGTCTAATCGAAGTTCCAACTAGTGTGTCTTCTTCAACCCACGCTGCGGATATGAGTTCGGTTTTCCTCTTTGAATTCTACTTACATTTCTGCAATTTTCTTATCTTTTTGCATTCCCGTCGACAGCCATGCTTGATCACGTGATTTGCGGAGCCCGGGATTCGCCGCTGCCGCATCGAATGAAAGTAAAGAGCATGGAAATGATACCAATGTCAGGAAGCTCATTTTCCAATCCGTCGCCAGCCATGTTTGATCACGTGAATTGCGGAGTCGCGGGACTCGCCATTTCCCGCAGGAGCGTCGAAATCAATTTGTTGGCACACGAACGACGCACAAGAGCACGCCATCTTGTGATGTCAGTGCTGAGAAGTAGGTGGTGATTTTCTGCAAGTCTTTTGCTCGCGGAATATACATTACCTTAAAATTCCAAAGCCTTCTGAAATTGTATGACTGTTACTGTTCCCAATATGAGTATTCAATTCCATGGCATAAATGGCAGGACACTCGGCGCGGAGATATACAAAACTATTGTGAAATGATGTCTGGAGCATTGAGATTGGGACATCAATGCAAATAAGCACGGTGCCTAGCAGCAGGCGGCTCGGTATAATTGTAAAAGGGAAGAATAAGATAGTCTGGACAGAAAAGGCCTCGGATGAAGCAAGGTATTATACACATTATTTCGAGAGATTGAGAGAAGGGGTAGCAAAGTCAAAAAGGAGAGATGCAGCAGCAGCATCATGTACTCGATCCTCTAAGGAAGCGTCTTGAAGCCTCAGATGCAGGCGTGGATTGTCAATGCAAATCCACACCAGCTGGAGCGCAAAGGTAGGCGTATCTCCAGCATCTGTCAAACTCCGGAAATGGAAAAGGAAAAAGTCGTGACGACTCGCAGTCGTGTTTCCTGAAACGCCAGAACCAGGGACGAAGAATGAAGAATGAAGAATGAAGAAGATAGTGAAGAAGAAGGAAACCGCTCATGAATCCCCACTGAGTCTAGTCCGAAGCGTCTCGGCGCTGCATCGAGGGGAGATGGCCATGACGCTGCTAACGGGCGTATAGCGTGTTTGTCTGCTATCAGAGCTTCGTGTTGATCCGGAAGCACCGCGCTCGGATTCGGAGTCTGTGGGGGTGTAATTTACGAAACCATCAGCGACCCTGCTGCTTCTTCCATTGCTGGTGTCGGGTGTTGATGTATAATCTGGTAGGCTTTCAGAGGTGTATGAGGGTAAAGTGCCACCCGTGCTTCTTCGTGAGAGGGCGTTTGGAATGTAAGCGTGTGGGGGTGGTGTGTGGCGTGCGAGGTCGTATCGGTGCTCATCGACACCGATGAGGCCCGCTACGATGTCGTGGGCGTTTCTCAGCTCACGGATTTCGGCTTCCATGACTTCTCCTTTTTCGGCGATGTCGAGGTCTTGTTCTAGGAAAGCGTCTTGCAGGATCAAGGCGCGCTTTTCTTCGTAGCTTTCAGCTTTCACTTCCTTGGGAGCTCCACCGAAGCAAGAAATGGCACCGATGAAATTGTTCCACCTTTTGCGGATCAATGCACGTCGTGCTGCTCGACGATACGCGCGAGCATTTCGCCTCTCCTCCTTGTCCGCGGCACGTTCGACGCGCTTGCGCATCGACATGCATTTCCTACGGATGAAGGCGCATAATGCTGACAGCCCAAGGATACCGGCCAGTATTTCGAGGGCGATGACCAGTGGGTTGTGAAGGTTCTTCTTTGGAAGGAATTTGGGCTTTCCCTCAGTTGTTCCATACCTGGAAGACGGAGGATGACTGGACTTTTCGGATTGCGTGGCCACAGTCTGCTCACAAGCGTTGGTCTTTTCATCTACGATACAGCCTTTGGACGATTTTGATTCGTTGTCCGATTCTCCAGAAGAAGTTATCATGTATTGAAGGTGCGTATCAATCTGAGAGTAGTCGGGAGGATTATCAGCAGCGACGCCCATTTTGTCGCAAAGTCGTCCCGCAATCAGTTTGGCGGCACAAATGATGCCATCACAATGCTCGACGAGCTCCTTCAAAGGGACGTTGGCAAAATGCTTTTGGAAGCGCTGATTGATAGCCAGTTTCCGGGCCGCCAGTTCGGCTTGAAGGGCTACAGCATCGGATTCCAGCATTCGAAGAACCTCCAGCTCGTCCTCGATGTCGAGCAAGGTGTTCTTGTTAAAGTCGTCCATCTTGGGAGGTGGTTGGAAGGTTGTGAACGATTGTGGATATTTATCGAAAGTGATAAGTCGAGGCGATGGGTGGTAAAGTAGTGTTCGCAGTCGTTTCTCCGGGAACACGTCCAGCTGGGTGAACACTTCTGTTGGGGGTGCCAATGCAACGTCGTCAATGGAAACTACCTTGAGGATGATGTCGGCTGTGTAAAGATCGTGGCGTTGGTCATCCTCGGCGAGGCGAGAAGAGCTTTGAGCGTCCGCAGTAATATTCACAATGTGGCGCTCGTTGAGTGTATCGGATACATCCAGCAAGACACTGGATCCGGCTGTGAGGCGGTCTTGAAGATAGCCCTTGCTGAAGCAAAAGTCCAGACGTTGACCGTTCAGGACCAAGTCGACAATGTCCTCGCAGCCCTCCCTCGGAACAGGAGCCGCAGGCTGGAAGTCAAAGATCTTAAGGCAACGACCATTAGTACCTGAGGATGAATGAAGGGAAACAAGGTACGAATCAAAGATACAATAAAGAGAGCTGAGTGGAACGATCATGGGGCTTGGCAGAGCATACGCGGCGGAGGACATACCAAGTCAGCTTGCGTGGCCTCGCAGCTAGCACAAGGCAACGAGAATATAACGTGCTGGGTTTGGATATCTATATTGAATGTTAGTCAGACTCGACTCGTTGAGCAGTCTCGAGGTGACATGTGCTGCTCACCGTACTGGAGAACGTCGAGGTCTCTGGTGGGCGTTTGCGCTGCGCAAGCGAAGGCGACGATAGCAGCGGCGGCCGTTGCGATGTGCAAGAACGAGCGCATGTTGACTTCACTTCATCTCCCACGGCGGCGAGGTAGAATGACAACACGAATGTGATATCGCTGCACACTACTCACCCACAGAGGAGCGCACGATTGATAATGGGCAGAGGTGGTCGAGCGCACGACGACAAGCGGGCAGGCAGCAGTTTAGTAGGACCTTATTCCTTCAGCCCCCGTCGCATTCGCTATCCGCTGCGGCCAGTCGGCAAGTCATCCTGCCGTGGCTGTGCTGGGCTTGCTTGGATGAAATAAGGCACCATTTATTTCTGCCTTAACTTCAACATCCATCACAGCAATCCAGAAGCCAAGCATCCTCACGTCAAGCTCTCGCGATAGTTAGCAACAGCGCTGCCACGATCGACTCGCAACTAAAGACAAACAATCGTCGCATTCCACACAGTCACATCCTCCAACCCAATCAATCATGGTAAGTCCAGCCTCCCATCGAAACTCATCACACGCGACCAACACTCCCAACAGTTACCGCTCGGCCTTCTCACGGCCGCCCAAGGCCACCCAATGCTCGTCGAGCTGAAGAATGGCGAAACGCTCAACGGCCACCTGGTCCAATGCGACACCTACATGAACCTGACGCTTAAGGAAGTCGTGCAAACGAGCCCCGATGGCGACAAGTTCTTCCGCCTGCCGGAGTGCTATGTTCGCGGGAACAATGTAAGTCTTGGGAGAAGAATCGTAGCAATGGGAACGAACGCCTTGCAAACCCTTAGACGCCCCGAATCTGCGCATTGCTCTCTTCCCGTCTGCAAACGCTAACCTTCCCGCGCCCACAGGTCAAATACCTCCGCGTCCCCGACGAAATTGTCGACATCGTAAAAGAGCAACAAGCAAGCGCGCAAGCACAGCGGGGCGGACACCGGGGCGGCAGAGGCGAGCACGGAGGCGGACGTGGACGAGGCGACCGCGGTCGCGGTGCAGGCAGAGGCGGACGCGGGCGGGGCAGAGGAGGTCGGGGAGACTAGATGGAGCGATTGGAGGAGGGCGGTAATGTTATGGCTTTTTACGACTACGAATCCAGGAACGAAAGCTTGCGAATGCCCATGGGATGTTTTTGTCTGGAAAATGCTGGCTTTGCTTGCGGATTACTTGCGGAATGCGAGCTATGCTGCTGTGGATATGGTACGCGGTGGAGGGATGAGTCTATGACGCTTTTCCCTGTGTGCTATGAGAGGTGGATGGCGCACTGCCAGCGTTCCATGAGGAACGTATGCGTTTAAGATCCGAGGCTATACTCCAGGATACAGCTTTTTGGAAGCAGGAGTTGTGAAAGGATGAATGGGAGATTTTTGTGCTCGTGGAGAGAGAAGGACGAGCGAGCGAATCATTGCTGGAAGATACCCCGAACGCGAAATACCTTTTTGTAGAAGAGAGATCCCGCGAGGAGAAGAAAATTCGGAGCAACCATCAGCCATTTTGAAGAAAGAAATTCCTTTATGCAACTTATACATACACATACATGCGCGAGCAGGGGAAGGGGCCTTCACGAAGTTGCCTCCTCTTCTTGTGGCTCTCCAAAGCGCCCGACGCCCACCCGAGTTAATATCTTCTTATGCTCAAACATTCAGCACACCAGCAAACCGTGTCTATGCAAACCCTCCTTCTCCTTCCAAATTTGTATCTATACAGCCTCAACTCTGCTCATCTAGTAATAACACATGACTGGCTTGGCTCCAGAGAAATTGTTGCTTCCGATCGAATCCGGCGTTTACGTGATGATCTCGCCAACATCGACCATCTGTGCCTTCCAGCTCTTCCTCGCCTTGACCTCTGCCAACTCCATCTCGCTGGGCAGTACAACGTCATCCGGTGTCGGGGAGTAGAGGTACCAGCTCCTGAGAGCGGCGGCAGAAGCGCGCACGCGAGCCTCGTTGAGGCTGCTGCCAGCACCTTCGCCGAGCTTCTCCTCGCCGCTGTAAACGCCGACGACGAAGACGGGGCTGCGAGAGTGGCGACCAGTCTCGCTGATCAGACGCGCAACAGGGGGCTCGAAGTTCTCGCGCAGACAGAGGCGTGAGAGATCGCGGGTCGGGTGGGTGAAAGCAAAGAGTTGGTGGAGCTGGAGGTGACGGCTGAGGATGTGCTCAGCGTGGAAAGCCTTGCTGGCAGCGGCGCCGGCGTGCAGGTGCAGGGCTCCAGTGAGAGCGCGGATGAAGGATGTGCTGGCGGCTTCCACGGTTACGCCGTCAGCTGGAGAAAGCTCCTCGGCCTCCTCCTTCGCAACTTCGTCGGTGTTGGATTCCTGGCGGCGCGAAGACATGGGTGCGCCAGGGTAGGGCTCAGCATCCGGGTCGGGCATGCCGGTTTGAAGGTCGCCGAATTGGTCGTCGTATACGATGCGGCTAGAAACACCGCGGCGGTAGTTGTGCTCTTCGTTGCGGCGGCCGGTCGCCAGGCGCCTGAGGCTGGGCATATCCTTTTTGAGGGTCATGCCGTCTTCGCTCAGGGCGTTACCAGGCGCGACTCTCTTGAGCTGCAGCAGACCGGGGTCTACTTCCTGGCCAGGAGCGGCGACAACTTCCACACCCCACTCGGAACGCAGAGATCCCAGAGTTGAGGGTCCGACGTAGGCGTATTGTGCGGCGAAGAGGACGGGCATCGGAAGGCGGGGGTAGTGGCAGAGAAGGTGCTCAGAGGTGTAGTATCCCAGGAGATCCTGGCCGAGAAGGGCTAGAGGCGCGTTGTTGTAGCCAGGTCTAGGGTCGACGGAAGAGTCTATCAGACATCTCGCCAGCGTCTGCAGGGGAAGTTTCGAGGGCAGCGACAATCTGGCGTGCAGGGCTGCCAGCTTTGCTGAGTGTGCTGCGCGTGCGGTGGAGGGTGCATGCAGCGATGGGTTGAACATCTTCGGTCGGGGGATGTGAGTCGATCCAGATGGCTTGTGAGCAGCCTGTTGTCCTTCATGCAATGGGATGTCCGCCTCGCCGACCTGCTCCACCTCAGCCATCCTCCTCGCCGACACAGTGTATGCTCTCCTCTGCGCCCATTGCTGTTGCACCTGGAATCCCCTAGCCGAGATCCTCCTCTGCTCGATTCTTGCCGCCTCTTTACAGGGTATCCGGGGATTGCGTGGCGTGTGAATGTGACCGGCCCATCTCTCCAGGTGTATGCGTTGCATCAGAGCCTCCATCCAGCAAAAGTTCCCGAGCACACGCAGCAGCTGCGTGCACGTCTAGCTATTATCCTCGTTGGCGTTCCTGTAGCGAGTGTCGTCGTCGCGATGACTTGTTTCTGTTCAATCGTGCTGCTGCTGCCGTTGTCTCTCCCTTTCCGCAATGCGCTCCGCAACAAATTCGCTGGGCCTGCGAACTTCAAAGCACACGACCAGCGCCCTCTCTCGCGCTAGTACCAAACCAGCTGCCTCACTCCCGCGGCTGCGCTTCACCTTCAACCTCACGTCCACTAATACAGCCTGGTGATTGGCAGCTTCCGGCGCAAACACACATATCACAACAATGAAGCCTACACAAGCACTCATGGGCGGCGGAGCGAAGGTCCCGTACGTCTGATCCTTCTGTCTGGCAGGAAGGTCCACCAATGGCTAACGACTTCGCTACAAAGGTACCCCAAGCACGTCTGGTCCCCCGCCGGTGGTTGGTACGCCCAGCCTAAGAACTGGCGCGCAAACACCGCAATCATGCTCGGTGTTGTTGTTGGCGTCACCGCTATGGCATGGAGCGTGAGTGCGGACAGAGAGCACAGATACAACATGCCCGAGGTAAGTGAGCCGGAAGCCGCAAGGCGGCATTCAACTTATGGTTCGATGACGGCATGCTAACACGTGTGAAACTGCAGCCCGACAGATTCGCACCTTCAAGATACTGGTCGAGGCAATTCAAGGAGCACGAGGCAGCACAGAGGGCCGCAAAGGAGGGTTCCTCGTAGAGAAGCGAAAGCGGAGAGAAGGGCCCGTTGGGGCTATACGGCGTTTTATGGTAAACGGCTGTCTGCGAAGAAGCGGTCGTTTGGGGAAAGATATTTGTACATATGCGAAAGAGCGAATGAATGATTGGCACTAACACCGCACCTCACATTGTTGCGGAGGCTTTCCATCTCCCTGCCTGGCAGCATGGCTCTCCACATCCCTCGGATGGATCCGTGACGGATAATATCTTGACATCTGCACCGAATATACTGTACTCATAGATGGAAAAACTATAAGAGTACGCTCAATCGTACACTCAACCAGGGAAAGGTCTTGTTCTGACAGCCAAACGCCGCTTGAAGGATGCTGCCGGTTGGCGAGATGGCTTCGATAGCCGCGGGCTACTTACATGCAGCAGGCAACCATCAAGGTCATTACAGTGCCTCTGTAGAAAGTGCATTTATTTTCTTCCACCTGGCTAAATTTCATCTTCTTTCGGTTGCCAATCATCTTTCTTACCAGCAATTCCGTGTGAACAACGAATGTAACAAGATCTACACACTACCAAACTATTCCTATCCACGGACACAAATGCACTCTTCCATACTGGACTTTGATCTACGCGTCCCTTCATGCAACTTCCTTGTGCTCTGCACCAGAGAGCTCTCTGATGCTATCCGGCCTGTCCTTGCAGTACATCTCCAGCGTGGGCACCGCATTCTTCAGCGCATCATCATCGTCAATCGTGCCAGTCTTGACGACCTTCAAGCCTGCCAGAGCATCACATTCCACCCACATGATCGTTCCACACTTCGCACACTGGTGGTAGGTGACATCCTTTCCGGAATCTCCCTTTCGCGTGAACAGCTTGTCAGTGCCGGAAAGTTGTAGGTACTATTCGGCTGTCAGTCCCAAGCCACACAATCCGGGTTTGAATTGGAGACTAACTCTGTCGTTTGGAACTAGAGAGTTGACACTGCCGTTGGTTCCGGCAGTTTTCCTGCATGGAATGCAGTGGCAGACGGCCTGTAGTGTGTTAGCATCTCTGGCGCCGCTTGTCTGGACCGCCGAAACGCACAACTGCCGCTGCATCGCCCTCGTATTTATACGTCCAATCTCCGCAAATGCAGCTTCCTTTGACCATGTTGTCGAAATTGTATAGGAACTCTATAGCGCAAACTCGGTCAGTGTGTTGTCCTTGGCGTTTGACAAGAAGACGTACGGATCAAGGCTTGACGTTACCCAGAGTTTAATTCAAAGGATATAAACGCAGCAAGTTAAG
Organism: Cladosporium sp. MBC 237; assembly: GCA_030772445.1. Classification (NCBI taxonomy): domain Eukaryota; kingdom Fungi; phylum Ascomycota; class Dothideomycetes; order Cladosporiales; family Cladosporiaceae; genus Cladosporium; species Cladosporium sp. MBC 237. The sequence continues at coordinate 119,406 of JAPHCH010000083.1, forward strand.
AGAGAACCGGGTCGACTAATTCGTATTTATACCACAGCGTGACGACTGCAAAGTAGGGTGGAGCCCATCGTCCGCCCCGCTCTATCGACCTTGGAATTTGGCGGTGCAACCATCCATTTCGAAACTTGCTCGTGTACGACCCATGGTAAAACGAGACCATTGGTCGCAGACTCGAAAATATCATTCCATCCCGCGCCATCAATAAGCTCGAGATACCCCAGGCCAGACCGGCCGGGAAGATGATGACTTCTAAGCTGACATCTGCTGAGAACACGTAAAGCAAAACTGCGATTATTACCCGGATGCCACTTCGATCTCCGCATCCACGTCCGCATCGTCATCCAGCAGGGGACTCCCCTGTCGTTCCCACAAGTCTTTTCTGATTCCAGCCCAAGATTATTCCCGGAAAGACAATAATAAGAACAATAACCAAGGTGATCACTCGCTTGCGTATCCATCAGAGCTCGAATCGACGTATCTCCTCGACCTCTCCCGGCGAGGGCGATCAGAGTACCTGCGACGCGGACGCGGTGGTGCAGCGCGTCTTGATCCCTCGTGTGGAGGTGAGCGGCGGTGGTCATCTCGTGGAATCCCACCATCACGCTCATAGTAATACTCATCATCATCCCTTCTCCGCCTCTCACTCCCTCTCTCCTTGGCCCGACGCTGCCTTCCTTCCAGATGCTCACCGGCATTAGCACCAACCGCTCCTGCGATCGCACCACCAACAGCTCCCAGAGCACCCTTGCTAACGAGCTTATGGCCCAAGAAAGCACCAGCAGCACTCCCTATCAGCGTAGGAGCAAGATCCTTCGAGCGGCTTTCCGATTTCTCACGCGGATCCGGCTGAGATTGAAAGCTATCGCGCCGCTGACTGCGCCGAACTCTTGGTCGCGGATCGTCAAGTGAGTCCTCATACGGGCTCAAGTCGTCCTCATGTCGCCTACGCCTTTCATCGCGCGGCCGTCTGCGCGCATGTCGCCTGCTATGCTGTGGCAAAGGCACAGGAGGTGGAACGTAAGCGGCCTCAGGGCCGTACGCGCGGTTCCACTCTGCGTAGGCTTTCTCTTCGTCGTACGGCGCGAGCTGGTTCTGCGCTTCGAGGTCTGCAGGTGGTGGTGCGCGATCGGTCGCCGGCATGGAAGGATCATACTGGTATTCTGTTCCTCTGGGCGAGACCGGTCTGTCCAGTGACCCTTCACGTCCATGCCTTGGTTTGAGGGGAGGGTTGGGCTGCCCATTGTAGTATCCTTGGCCCGGAGGTGGTTGGCGGTGTGAACCGTAATCCATGGACATTTTTAATTTATTTTTTTGATTTTGTGAATTGTTGCAGGACAATTCGTTGCAAGAAAGAAACTGAACAAAACAGCAAAGCAGGAAATGCTATCAACTTGGACGTACTTGCTCGGCTAGCAGTGTTAAAGTGTGAGGCGTCATTCTTGTAAGTGGCGCCGATCGGCGACATGGGTCGCGACGTGGGATGGTGTGTCGTGCATCAGACCAATTGGACAACAACGTCACCACGAGCGACAGAGCTGCATGCGTCGTAAGAACTTGGAAGAAACAATCAAGCACTCGCCGTTTCACCATCGGGGGTCTGGCCATGTGCAGTGCGCAAAAGCATGCGCATTCCAGAAAACGAACCCTGAGATTCACGCACCCTGTTCCATATATGAAAAGTCACCTTATAGTAGAATGTGATGATCCCTGGTCTGGCCACATGCAGTCGGAAAAGTGCATCGTATACCGCTCTCGAAATTGTACATTAAATCACACTCTTTGGGTATCTCACGCCAATCAAATAAGTCCTTCTCGTCCCAGGCTTGCGTGTGCGGGCGCGCGAACGCGCGCGCGGCTCTTCAACTCGTTCGCATTTTAAGCGGGAGTAGTGTGCTTGCTGATAATCCACCTGCAGCCGATCGTCAGTATGCTTCACGCTTTTGAGGCTGTGTCTGTGGCAGGGGGGGAGATGCCCTCCGCCACAGAGAAGTAAGGGTGAGACTTACCAGGCGTGGATGACACCGGGGATCCAACCGAGAATCGACAGACCGATGTTGATCAGGAAGTCGGAGTTGCAGCCAGTCTTGAAGAAGACCGAAAGGGGCGGCAGGAAAAGGGCGAGGAAGTAGAGGCAGATATCGCTAGTGGAGGACGGCATGATGTATGATGTCTGTGGCTGACTGTTGTGTTTGTTTGTTGTTTGTGGTGGTGGGTGGCGTAAGGCGTAGGGCTGAAAATGTACGGGCGCTGGTGATGATCGGTATGTGCAGGAGGGAAAGGAAACGTGAAAATCAGCCCTACGGGTTATATTTGTATTTGGATCCGAACGACCGCTCTGAAACTCATCCAAGCGCCAGCCTTGCGACCACTGTTCTTAACATAGCGAACAGACGTCATCCGCAAACGTAAATCTTGCTGTGCCAATTTGCGACTGGGCCACGAAGTGTGAAATGAGCTGGCAGCGTGGCAACACCAAGCGTTCCGCGCGGATACTGCGGACTGCTATGCTTGGCACGTCTGAGCATTCGACATTATTATGCCGAATGCTGGTAGATTGATAGGATGAGAGAGGATCGTAGATAATTAAGGATCGGATGGGTATTAATGGTATCTAAAATAAAATAAAAAAATTGGGAATACTTGTCACATATCAGGTAGTATGATTGTCGACGTGACAAGATGAATGGCTTGCAGTTTGTTGCCGTGGCGCTCAAAATCTCCGCTCGCCCAGTCCAGCAATCCTGGCAGCGCCTTGATTGCTTGCATCGCGTCTAATCTTCCTGGTCGGAAACAAGATCACTCAGTTCGCTTTCGGCGTCTCCGTCGGTCTCAGCCTCAGGTGTTTCCTCGGGCATTTGAAGGTCTTCATCAGAATCATCGTCGACATCTGCAGCTTTCTTCGACTTCTTGGTAATCTTGACACTGGCACCGCCCTTCTTCGCACCGTGTCGTTTGACGATGTGATCGATGGGACAGCCCTGGTCCCAATCTGCGCTTGACTGACCGGTAATGGCTCTGCACCTTGGGCATGTTTTACCGTGCTTGATGAGCAGTTGATGAAGAGGGTACTTGAAATCATCCGGGATGCGGACATCGCAGTGAGCATAGGCAGTGTCACGGCCGACCTTGGGCTCTCCCTTTTTTGTTGTTTCTGGTAGCCAACCCAGGTATCGACAGAGTCTGAAGACATGCGTGTCGACGGCGAAGCTGGGCCGCTGCAGGCAGAACAGTGCAACACATGATGCGGTTTTGACGCCAATGCCAGGATAGGTCACCAGTTTGTCGATGGCTTCGGAGGTACTCAAGAGGTGGATGTGGTCGAGTGAGATGATATTCTGAGAAGCCTTCTCAATTTCTGCCTTCTTCTCGCTGCTTTCCTCGTTCTCTGCTCCAGGTGCATCTTCAGTAGATGACAGCAACTCCGACTTGCGCGCCTGGTTCTCCTCGTAAACCATTTGCAGGATTTGCTGAATCGACTTGGATTTGACATTCGCAAGGCCACCTCGCTCAATGGCTTTGAAGACTTCTCTGTTGGGAGCTTGACGAACAGCATCCCAGTCAACGCTGCCCTTGCCGATCCCTTCTTGGATGACACCGAAGCGCTTGACGAGACCTTGAAATGCCGTCGACGAGTTCTTATTTGTTGTGTTGGCACTGAGCCGGGTGCGGATCAAAGCATCGAGCACTGAAGGAACCTCTCCGCATCCAGCGACATCCAGTGAGGGTGGCGGGACAGCTTTTGGAACGTTGACCTTCCCATGGGCTTTTTCCAGCAAGCGCACAACCTCAGCGCAATCCTCTGGCGTTGGCCGCATGAAATCGGGATATGGCGAGACACCATGAGTAAGCCCATAGCCGGCTTTCTTGGCCTTTGGTGATTTTTTGGGCGAGACGTCTTCGACCTTGACTTTTGTGTCATTGTCTTCCTTAATGTCAGACTTAGTTGACTTTTTGCCACGCTTCTTTGGTGGCTCCTCGGCGTATGCTTCGTTGTCGTCGCCACCTGGCGTCGGCATGGCAGTACCGAGATTGTGAGGTAATTCATTCACGTCCCCTTCATCTTCTTGCTTCACCTGTTTCCTGGTACGTTTGCGAGCCTTGTTGACGGGAGTCGCCGGGGTCTCATTCTTGACCTTCGGTGTGCCTTGCGCGGGCCCAGGCGTGGGTGGCGGGCTGGATAGCTGTGAAGGGTCTGACGATGTGACCTTGGTTTTGCTGATTGCGTCTGAGGCTTTAGCAGCAGCAGATCTCGTCGTACGAGCCATTGGTGTCAGTTGTGAGTAGTTGTGCTGGAGGTTGAAGAAGAAGTGAGTTGGTCTTTTATCTTGCGTGACCCAGCGAGACCAAGCGTGCAGTCGCTTGAAGCTGCTGACAGTATACACTTTGGCAAACAGGACTGCTTGCACAAGCTCAATTGTATCAACAAGAAATGACACGACGATGGATGGTAGAGCTCATGAAAGATAGCTTAGAGATGAGATGATGCACCAGCTGTTCTGGATCCCATGTGAACGATAGCTAGGGAAGTCAATGACGTCGGCAATCACACGGGTGATCCCGTTAGTCAGGTACGATCGGCAGGATCTCTATACCAAGATCGTTGATTTGAAAAATCATTATGTCGCTTTTGGTTTGGCAAACATCGTAGTGGTGCGATGAACCGCTCGCTGCGATAGGTACCCTCAAGAATCAGTATGAGGAAGATGGCACACGCCCAGCTTTGATCAAATTTCAAGTCAAATGAACGGCTCAAGGTCCCTGGACGCGAGACTCGACACATATCGGGCGGATCACTGAGGTGATCTGAACCCAGTAACTACAACATCTAAAGAATATTCTTGCTGAACTAATATGTATGTGCTAAATTCCGCCAAGACACAAGTTGAGAGCGTCTAATCCTGCAGGTCAACCATGTTCCGATCACTTTGAGCTATGCGGTTTCCGCACTCCGGAAACCAGCATGCCTGTTGGTAGATGTAATATGCTTCATCGTGCCAACAAGGCCCGGTGTCCCCTGCGACAAGCGGAATGGGTAGAGTAGCCACTGATGTTTACCGAGAGAACGCAGACATGGCCGCCGCTTGTTATTCTGTATGCGAAGCAGCGTGGTTGATCGGTCATCATACTCGAAGTGTCGTGAAGCATGTCCAGTGAGGTGCTTTGGCTGGGTCGAGCTCCAGAATATTCGCAGAATGCTGGCTCTTCATGCCGATGACTTCGATCGCCAGATAGACCTTGACGGGAAGAGAACTCTTCGGTATGTTTTTGGTTGGGTGTTGTTCGAACATACCCTCCATCTGGCTGTCGAGCCCTTCAAATCCGGCGAAGAACTGGCTGCCAGCTGCTTACAGAGCAGATTCCAAGGCTGCAAAACCAATCGCATGGCCGTCGTCACCATGGTCCTCCTCGCGGTCCTGCTTTGCATCCAAGAACATCCTCAAAGCATTTTTCAGACCCAGGTCCCGACGTACAAGCTGTTCAACTTTGTCCTCAAAAGCTCCACCCTTTCGCGCGTCCCGAATCTATGGTCATTATGTTGACCAACCGACGGACATTCTCAAAGTGTTGTGCTGATTGTTTGACCTTCGCCCCGTCAATTTGCATACATCTCTCTCCAAAAGCCGGTCTGCAAATACGACAAGATAATCTATGCCGGCAGTGTGTGCGTCCGTAGTCGAGAGCCGCGTTGTGGGCCCGTGTAGCTGATCAAGCGGCGGTGTTTGGCTCGGTAAAGTGTAGGAGTTTGCTCGTTTTGTGGATTGGTCGTGGGTTGTTGGTGGGCATAACAAGCGGTTGGGTCGAAGCGGCAATTGTGATCGCGCGAAGTGATTGTGCACCTCCTCAACGAAGTGGGCCCTATCTAGCTCTTCTTGCCTTCCGATGCATCGGCGGCAGCGCCACTGGCACCATTCACAGTTTCTTCGCCTAAGACCTTCGATGCGGCCATGAACCTGCATTCAACAATCATCAGCCTGTGTTGCACACCGTTCCACAAACGAGTAGTAACTCACATGCCACCAGCATATCCTCCAAGACCTCGCATGCCCTCTGCCTGCACAGCTGTCATGCGCAAAAGGTTTTCCATATCGCTCATGTTTGCTGTCAGCTGGGCAAGCTGCGCGTGCAAATGCGAAAGTTGTCGTGCCTTGGAGGCTGATGTTGGGACCGTGGATAAGCGCGAGCTGTTGTGTGTGCGGGTCGCACCTGGGGTTCGCGGATTGAGAGACATTTCGTTTTCTACTTGATAGTGCGTAGAATCTTCAGGCAGTGAGGTGGCTCAATTCGACGAGAGCGTTCGTCAAGGAAACGATTGTTCACAACATGTGTCGGAGGGGAAAGGCGCCGGTGTTGTTTACTTCAGGTCGGTCCGCCGAAAGCGGAAGGTTTGCCTAACCGCTTCCTCTTCAGGGAGCATGTCTTCCATGTCCTCTAGAAACAAAACTACCTGGGGTATTCACTCAAAACACCATAATGTCAGCGCCTAGTACCAACAAAATTCGCCGGATCGTGTTGACTGGCGGTGTCGCCGCCATCACCGCTACCGGAACATGGTATGGAGCAGGCCTGAAGACTCAGCAAGAAAGGAATCAAGTAAGAAACGCCAGCATCTCGATCCTCGAGAATATTACTCATGATTTCATCAGGACAAGAATGCCATTTTGGAAGCAACCGCCGCCCAACAGCTTGAGCAAATGGAGGCATTACGAGGCCAGCTCTCCCGAAGGCGAGACGAGCTGCAGACCAAAATCGATCAGCTGACGTCGAAATCGGAGCCTACAAGTGCAAGTGGATTGCCGCCTCGGGGGCGTTAATGCTGCATAGGTGGACTCCTACTCCATCGACAGAGAAAGTCTATTCCGCGCCACGCGCCTTACGCTATGAGCGGGTAGCGACGACATTGGTGGCACAATGGTGCGCTTTCGTCATGTGGTGATGGTCAGTGATGGCGAATCTCGAGTTCTTTGCATCGGTTTTGACCGAACCTGTTGAGCCTGCCACCTTGTTACGATATTCAGTGCCACTCACTGCTCAAGAAATGTGGCACGGATCTGTCTGCGCGCTATCTCCGTATCTCTCAGGCCTTTGCCGAAGGGAGAGTTGTGGGTCGTGGCATGCGGCGCGAGAGACAGAGGCATCAGCTGAAGTGGAGGGCCCAGAGAGAGGAATCTCGATCTCAAACCGCAGAACCGATGATCTGATTCCTGATCACAAGCAACGAGCCACCGAGCACTGCAACGAATGCACACGGCACCGGTGACAACAGTCTTCGTTGTGGTCAACGTCGCTCAGAAGGAAGCTTTCGGCTCCTGTTAACATCGAGAACATCAAGATCCTCATGCAACGATGAGCTTGACGGAGCAGGAGGATCTCACCGATGTCTGAAGAAGCCGGCATCGGAGCTAACCGAAAGGTCACAAACAACGACAAGGGTGTTATATAATCTGACGAAAAATGACGAGAACTTTCAGGCTCTAGACCGCAAATTTTCTCACTCTGGAATAGAGACGTTTACAGAAACTGCGAGTAGCGTGCACAGATGGACACCGTACAAAAATTAAGGCAAATATGACAGCAGCTAGTATCACTTGTCGGGCGAAGACGGCGACGATATGAAATTCTTTCCAGGCTCTTGCGCGAACGAACCACCTACTTTTCGTGCTAGATCCTTACGACGCCTCTGCCCTCAAAACTCGTACACGCCAAAGGGAGCGATGCCTTAGTTGGCGTGGTGGACACCCGATACAAGCTGCAGCCAAGCGCCTCCTTGTCAGAGACACAAGCAAGCGCGGCAAGCCCATGTCCAGGTTGTGTGGAGTCTCCATGAATCTCCGGCCCCAACAGAAATGGAGGACATGGAGTTGCGAGCATGGGGCGGTCGTCATCAATGCGGCTCTTTTAGTGGCTGTTGAGTTTGGTAGCCCGAAGTTTCGCAGACGCCCGGGAAAAGCTTGGATCACTCATGTTTTGTTATGCTTTCTGGTCGATACCGTCCGATGTTCCTGCGAGTGGCCGACCAATCACAAAATCAGGGCCCAATCCTCCAGTCCTAAAGCGAGGTTCGCTTCCGGCACGTTGAAACGTCGGCAGAGAACAATTTTCAGATCTTGTAGCGCTTTGGATCTGTCGCATACATCACTATACCGTGTGATGCACTGACGACACGCCGAAACTTGCACGCCGGTCGCCGGGTGAGGTAAGTCAAACGCCACATTCTATCATCGTCAAGAATGCACCAGAAAGCTTTCGTCTAGCCACGCATAGCAAAGAACACACTAAGAATGGCGAAGAACACGCTAAGCAAGATTGCCAGTGATCAAGCTCCACATTCTAATCGGTCCGAAAGCTTGAGAAGACCCACTATCGAGTCCCTCGACGTCCAATCGCCCGGCCAGCAACGGCAAGGTGACGGTACACCTCGCAGACGACACGAGGAATCCCGCACGATGAATGTCCCGCGGGGAGCGTGCTGGAACATCTGGAGCACCTGGAGGGTGGAGCGTACCGGTGGAGGCCCCGGGATCTTGTCACGTTTTCTCCGCCGTCCCTAGACCCGGGGTATAAAAGAGATGGAGGCAACGCGCCCAAGGCGGAACGGTCGTCTTTTCCAACCATTCAGTCTCTCCTCAACAACAAAGGACCTCTTCTAGGAGCGTCTACTTATCATCATGTCTAAGAAACAACAGGCCGATGGCCACACCGAGAACGTCGAGTACGGCGAGTCTAGCATTGGCAAGAGCAGCGAAGACATTCAGCTGGCAGTGCGCTCTGGCAGCACCGCTCACGTCACCAGCACCGCTGATGCCATCGACATCGCGAAGAACGGAGGCTGGGAGGCGGATGCTCTGATCAAGGAGCTTGAAGCCGAAGTTGAGCGTGAGGGCGCAAAGCCTGGCATTTTCGATATCGAATTCGCGAACCCCAAGACATTCACCATCTTCCTGGTTATTTTCGCCTCTATGGGTGGTCTTCTTTCTGGTCTCGACCAATCGCTCATTTCTGGTGCCAACCTTTTCCTTCCCAAACCCGATCAATTGGACCTCGATGAACGACAGAACAGTTTGGTCAACGCTGCCATGCCTCTCGGTGCCATTGGCGGTGCTCTCCTCATCTCTCCCTGCAACGAACTTTTCGGTCGCCGTTGGGCCATTTTGATTTCCTGCATCTTCTACACCATTGGTGGTGCTCTCTGCGCTGGTGCCATGAACTTCGCCATGATCGTTGTTGCCCGTCTCATCCTTGGTGCTGGTGTCGGTTTGGAGGGTGGTACCGTCCCCGTCTACGTCGCCGAGACCGTCGAGCGCAAGATCCGTGGTAACTTGGTCTCTCTGTACCAGCTCAACATTGCCCTCGGTGAAGTTCTGGGATACGTCGTCGCCGCCATCTTCATTACAGTCCCTGGCAACTGGCGCTACATTCTTGGAAGCTCTCTCGTGTTCTCTACCATCATGGGTATCGGTATGCTCTACATGCCCGAGTCGCCGCGTTACCTGCTGCACAAGGGCAAAGTGCTCGAGGCCTTCAAGGTGTGGAAGCGCATCAGAGGCACCAAGACCCCGGAAGCACGCGAGGAGTTCTTCATCATGAAAGTTGGCATGGACCAGGAGCACGCAGAGATCGCTGCCGGCTCTGGTTCCCGCAGCATGCCTTGGCTCGATTTCTTCACCAAGCCGAGAGCTCGCCGCGCTGTTATCTACGCCAACATCATGATCTTCTTGGGTCAATTCACTGGTATGTGTCAATTCTCCATCCTCTGTTTCAAATCAAATTAAGCTAACGCAATCAGGTGTCAATGCCATCATGTACTACATGTCTACCCTCATGAACCAAGTCGGCTTCAATGAGATTGAGGCCAACTACATGTCTCTTGTCGGCGGCGGTGCTCTCCTCATTGGTACCATCCCTGCTGCATTCCTCATGGAGACCTGTGGTCGTCGCTTCTGGGCCACCGTCACACTGCCTGGTTTCTTCATCGGTCTCATGCTCACTGGTGTGTCATACTTCAGCGCATTTGAGAACCAGGAGACTACCAAGCTCGGACTTTACTTCACCGGCATGATCCTTTACATGTTGTTCTTCGGTTGCTACGCAACCCTCACCTGGGTCATTCCCTCAGAGTCATACCCTACCTACCTGCGTTCTTACGGTATGACCACCTCATCTGGTTTCCTTTTCCTGTGCTCCTTCACCATCACCTACAACTTCAGGTCCATGCAAGAAGCCATGACCAAGCAGGGTGTGAGCATGGGCTTCTTCGGAGGCATCGCGCTTTTGGGCTGGATTTACCAGCTCTTGTTCATGCCTGAGACCAAGGGCAAGACCCTCGAAGAGATTGATCTTATCTTTGAGCAGCCGACAAGCAAGATCGTCGCGCAGAACTTGAGGAACGTCAAGCAGACGACCGCCGACCTCATGGCGTTCAGATTGAAGAAGGTGTTTGTCGATGACAACAAGAAGATGGCGGCTGTTGGCCTGACCGAGGAGAGATTCGGTCACTAGAGATACCCATGATGATAGACGCATCAACGTATAGACATAGACGAGTATTATTGAACGAATTTTATACTTCGAATTACCTGATTTGATCATGAGTGCAGTGACTTTGCCAGCAGCGAGTGCCTCCTTGCCGACAATCTCGCTGCAAAGTGTTTTACGAAGTTATTATCATCAAGACCATCAGTGGCTTTTCGCGATCCCACTGCTGATTGCACGGAGTGGCGTAATGGAGGACCAATGGAGGAAGTCGCGACCACGACCGCTCTTGCTGCAAGCTTGGACGACTCCACGTCAATTCCAACCTGGCGCCACGGACGACGAGACAGCCATTACATCGCAGCTCCAAGATCAACCTTCATTACTTGATGCGACTTTGATGGAGACTGTTCTGGCATCAACCCGCCGCTGGGATTGAGCTCACTCGACCGCCGCTCTGAATTATTACCTGCCTCACTTTCGTCCAAGCATCGCACCAAAGGAGGCTGACCTCACACTCTTCGTTCTTCCGTTACAGCAATGACCAAACACTATCGCCATCGCAGCCGCCGACGGTCATGGGAGCTCGCGACGACGCCCATCAATGTCCGCATTGGCAACCGGAGGAGCGCGCAAAAGTACCACGAGATCCATATCACCGGTCCCAGAGATGCTGGTCGCTTTGCACGCATTGTCGACGATCAAGTAAGCCTACATCCAGAAGAACCGCTCATCATCTCAATCAACGGTCACCAGCCATGGCTCGAAGAGATCATATCGTCCTGCTTTGAAGGCTTCTGGCACCAGATCAGTGAAGTGAGCCGCGAGCTTCAGTTCGCAGACACCGCGAAATTCCCCGAGAGAGCTTCCAAGCGCGGTCAATTCGTCCCTTGGACCTTCATCATGGATCAGATGAATGTGCCGCAGGTTTATTTCTGGTCAGTGGGATTGGAGCCGCCGGAGGTTCACCGACGTGAGACGCCTTTCATTCAGCAGTACAGGCTGAGGTTCGGGGTGTGGTTTTGCGGTCGAGGTGCCTGTAGACTCAATCGGGCTGTCAGTACTACCATTATCTTCACCCGCCCAACACCAGTCGCTGAGCATATTGTTGGCGGGCTTTTGTTCAGACATCTTTACAAAGCTGAAGACTTTAGTCAGCACCGCAATGATGAGGAAGGCGTTTGCTGGATCTTTGCTCACCTATACTGGCTGCTCACTGACTGGCGAAATGTCATCCGCGAAGTGATGGCTCGCCTTGATGAAGCTGAGATCAACTCCAGCGGTCGACACTTCCCGGTTAAGCTACGGACCAGAACAATGCATATCGAGGTAGACCGCATTTACGAATTGCAAGAGTATCTCCGCTTCCACTCCCGCTCATTCAAGAAGCTAGCGAAGTTGAAGGACAACATTCCGCCGGAAGAGCAGAGAGACCCAATCTGGAATGACATCGAAGACACCGCGGATGATCTGGATCAATTCGACTCTTCACTCGACAACTTGAAGGAGCGCTTTCTCAATCTGCTAGATCTCGAGTTCAACATTCAGAATGCCGACCAAAGTGAGGATAGCTCCTTTCTCGCTGTCATCGCCACCCTATTTCTTCCGGTCTCGTTCTTGGCCTCAATCTTCGGCATCCAGAACATCGACTGGCCGGTGAAATGGTACATGTACTCGGCGCTACCCATCTTTATCGCCTCTTGCATATTCGTCACCGTGTTTCCGTTCAGTGTTCGCAGGTACCAGAAGACAAGATACGGGATTGAGTCGACCAAGGTGCTGCTTCAACGTCGAGACTTCACAATGTTGGGGAGCGAACTGCCGGACAGCGTAGATGTCCCTGGCAACAACAAGCTGGGAAGGATGAAAGATCAGGCCCAGAGGCGGTCTGTTGGCGAGGAAGTGGCAGATCCGGGGCATCAGACGAGGAGTCGGAGCCGTGCACGGGACGACAAGTGGTGACGATGAAGCATCTTGAGAAGCTTTGCTTGGCTCTGCAAGAATCGGACAATATCATAGCCCATATTGCATGGTTATCCTCTGGAATACAGAGAACATCTCGGGTTAGGGTTGGGGTTGGTTTCGGCGAAAGGGCTGCTCATACCGATGCTTGCAATTGATTAATTTTTAAATTTATCTTTCTCTTCTTCTTTTTCTAAATTCTGACCGTTCTTGTTCGCTGTGCCATTTTCATCAATTCGTCGTTGCTATTGAGTATGTTGCGGTTTGCGGGTTGAGCGGGTCTGGAGCCAAAGCCCACGCCGCCTGGTCAAACGCCTTTTTGTCCACAATCCTTCATTTGCACATAGACAACTTTAAAAAGCAAATTAACCAAAGAACAAACTCATTTGTGCTTCATCATGTCGATGATGGAGTGGGGAGAGGGCAAAAAGCAAAAATGTGGACGCTGTGGGAATTGAACCCACGACCTTTCACATGTGCGAAGATGCGAAGCGAAAATCATACCCCTAGACCAAGCGCCCTGGTTGCTTGGTAGATAGATTACAAAATATATTATATACGTCAACCGTTTTGGGGACACCAGACAAATCCAGTAGAGGCTACATGTATACCACAACAAATCCGGCCGCTCTATATTGTCTTTGACTTGCTTCATCTACATGTGTGTACATTGGATATCCAAAAACCTCAATGCTATTTCAGTGATATTCCCTCATCAATGGCTACGCCCATCTCTTCTTCTTAGAATATCTTTGTCAGTGGTAACATCAGCGGCTTTGTTCAGTGAAAATCCAGTCAATCTGGTGAAAGGTCTGAGATAGCTAGTGTTTCTCCGTACCACAAATGGCAGGGTAATCAGCAGTGTTATTACCAGAGGTGTAATTGTGGGCGAGAGGCTTGTTAAATAAAATCATAGAATTATCCGTAACAATAAGGTAACATCAGCTGCTTTCGCAGGGCGGAATGATCATTCACCACGGAAATGCTTCTTGAAGGTACATGGCGTCTCCACTGCGCGAGTGGTAGTATCTGTTGCTTCCGTATGTTCAAATGGTTGGCCTGTCGGGGAGATGCACTATTGCCGGCCTGTGTGAATCTCTGTGACAGGTATGGTGGTACCAGCTGCTTCCGCATATTAACATTCTTAGGATGCGAGGGAGATGCTCGTCCGATGACCAATGCATCTCCGTTCCCTGTGTGGTAGTATACACTGTCACGAAATGATCAAACATACGATTCACCATTGAGATGCATCATATTGGGCTGACGTATCTCTCTCGCACTTATGGAAGTATGGGCTGCGCTCGTCTTTTGAGATGCTTGATATGCCAGTGAGATAGCTGTCATCTGATCAATCTATCTCTGTGACAGGTGTGGTAGTATCAGCTACACTCGCCCTCCGAGATATATGCACTGCGAATGAGAGACGTGACAACCAGACAATCTTTCCCTGTGACAGGTGTGGTAGTATCAGCTGTGCTTACCATCTGAGATACGTAAGTTGCCAGTGAGAAAGCTGTTGACTGATTGGTATATTCCTGTGACAGGCGTGCTGTTATCAACTGCGCTCGATGGTTGAGATATATGCACTGCCAGCGAGAGACTTGCAAGACAGCTGGTATATCCCTGTGACTTGTATGGTAGTATCTGCTGCTCCGGAGCTCTATATAGGCATGTTGCCAGTGAGATACATGATCCAGGAGAACAGTGTCTCAGCAACATGTGTGGTAGTATCAGCAGCTTTGTTCACTCTAAACATGGAGAAACCCAGTGAGAGACAATCAATTGGGTTAACAGGAGAATCGTGTGCATTCATTAACTTAATTACTCGTTGACTCGTTCATTTGCTCATTCCATCATCCAATCCATCGCTCATTCCTTCGTAGCCGTGCGAAACTGACGGCAGCACAATCTCAGAGGTACTGGAGCCTCTCCTCCGGCGTCAACATCCACGCCTTCACGCACACCACGCCGTCGAAGTACACGATCTTCTCGGCGTCGGCGGCCGCCTCCTCGGCGGCTTTGACCGCATCCATGCGGTCGATCTCGGCACGGAGAAGCTTGCACAGGTTCTCCTCCCACTCCCTCTCCTTGATTTGGGCCTCCGCCCACTCGAACTCCGGAAGGGTGTCCGGGATGACCTCCTCAGAGGTCATCGCCGGGCCCCTGCCGGACTTGGCGCGGATGGCGAGGTCGACGTTGTGCTCGCTGGCGGCAGGAGGCGACTTGGTGGTGCTACTCTCGGTAGCAGAGGGGGACGACTTGGAGCGGACGGAGAGGTCGAAGAAGCTGCTCTTTCCCTCGTTCTCGTAGGCAGGAGCACGAGCGGACTTGCTCTTGGGTAGGTGAAAAAAGATCTGCTACTATTAGCGCATGCTCGTAAGAAATACTTGACACTCACATACCTGCTTGTCGATCTTGGATGGAACGTAGGCCGGCAAAGACGCGGCGTTGACGTCTCTAGATACCTGCCAGGCGGTAGGAGCGCGCTTGTTCTGTCTCGGCATTGTGAAAGTGTTTGAATGGTAGGAGAGAGTGCGAGGGAAGCGTCGTGCGGCGGTGTGGTGGTGGTGGTATGGTGTTGTTGTGGAGACGTCGTAAGGAGAGAGAAGCGCGAGCTTCAACTGTGAGACTCGCCGGGGTGGGGCCTTAGGCAAACGAGCGTGTGATTGCGCATGTGACTGCAGATGCGTATGCGTCGAGCGTCCGTTTGCAATGCTTGGAAAGCAACTGCGAAGTTGGGAAGTCGCGACCCACGGCTAGAACGTTCCAAAGGGAGAATGAGGTGAGGTTGGAGCGGCTTCAGGCACAATTGCTGCCTGGGGCAACTCGCCAACCACCTACTTTGCGTCAGTGAAGTGGCATTGCACATGAGAGCTCGCAAAGAAGCAGAGCCTTAGCGCCTTGGCACAGAGCGCTCGCTGCAGTATAAGTAGCTTCTCCTGTCCCCCAGCTTTGCTTTCCGACTCTCTCACCAAGCGCGTCTGCGCAACAACCTGTGGTCGCTGAAGTAGCGAGGGGTATCATTCGCCCGAGGTAACATGCCTTTTTTGCTTCGGCGAAAGGTTAGTTATCCGCCTAAGCCATCCCTTGAAAGAGGTCGCAACGCTGGCGAGGATGGTTGTGCTGCACTCTCGATCCTTCAGGGCCACCAAGGTAAGTCCTCTCCCCATTTTCTCTTTTGCTGATGAGCTTTCCAGTACAGACTGCCACAAACTGTGGTCGCTGAAGTAGCGAGGGGTATCACTCGTTCGAGGTGACATGTCTTTTGGCTGCGGCGAAAGATTAGGTCACCCGTTAAAGTTTCCCTTGAAAGAGGTCGATCGCTGGCGTGGTGTTCTGTGCTGCACTCTCGATCCTCCAGGGCCACCAAGGTAAGTCCTTCTTCCCCCCCGTTTTCGCTAACAAGTGGCTTAGGCCATCAGTTCTTCAGCCAACTTGGCTGGGCGCTGGAGGCCATCACCGCCGTGTCAAAGGATAGCAATGCATCGCCTACTCTCCTCTCTCCCCTTGCACATCGGGTACTGCGGGTGTTGCTGCTCCAAGGTCTCAATGCGTGTGAGCTTGCAGGAGGATAACGTCAACCCAGGGGAGTTGTGTAGCAGCTTGAGATAAAGTCAGCGACATGGGCCTTCAGCAAGACTACACGTGCAAGCAGATACTTTACTCATTTATTGCAATCCGAGTCTCCATTTGCCATCGCTCAAAGTGAAGTACAGGTATCGTTATCGCCAGAGCGCCAGGCCTGGTCATAAAGGACACTGTCTGAGGCGTCACACGAACACCAGAGCACTTCATCCACCAAAGAGCTATCACAAAGAAGCATTTGTAGTGCTCCTCATTCACTTTCACGCCAGAATTGCGATTGTACAGTGAATTGTTGGAGGAGTGAGGTGAAGTGAAGTTGAATTTGGCATTTGGGCCACGCGGGAACTTCCGCTGTCTCCTCCCTCCTCCTTCCTCTGACCCACGACTGGCATCCAATGTGCGCGTTATTTACCCAACGCAAGACAACAAATTGGGACATTACATGCTTGATACATGGCCACATACCTAGATGAGCGCGATCTCTTTGAATTTTGGGTTGTCGGGTTCGCATCGGATGCTCGCGGAGTTAGAGGCACTCATCCCCGAATCTCCGTCCTGTCACTATGTCATACAAACACGATGTGTTTTGGCATGCGCTCTATTTAAAGGCAGCATTCAGACGCAAATCTTTAGAGTCCGAGACTGACAATAGATCAAAATGACAGAAAAGAGCATTATCCTCATCACCGGCGCCAACCAAGGCCTAGGCTACTATGCCGCTCAACAGCTCGCCGCGGAAGGCAAATACCACGTCCTCGTAGGCAGCCGGGACATCAGCAAAGGGCAGAAAGCAGTCGAATCGCTGGTCGCCGACGACTCTGTGAAAGTGGATGCGCAGGACGTCGAGCCTCTGCAAATCGACATCAACGATGACGCATCCATCTACGCCGCTGCGAAGGCTGTTGAGGAAAAGCACGGGAAACTCGACATTCTGCTCAACAACGCTGCCGTTGCTGTTGAGGAGGGAGAGGCTGTCAAGTCAGGAAAGGGACTACGGGACCTGTACAGACAGTCTTATGAAACCAATGTTTTTGGCACAGCTATTGCCACAGAAGCATTCCTCCCGCTGCTGAGGAAAGGAGCAAAGCGACTGGCATTCACATCGTCCTCCGTGGGCTCGTTGCATCAAGCTGCCGATGAAAACCTTGTACCAGGCGTGAGTTTCGCAAGCATTCAAGTCCCGAAAATCTTACGAACACTTTCACTGACTATTCGCAGCAATATGTACTCTACAGATCCACCAAATCCGCCCTGAACATGATCATGGTCCAGTATGCGAAGCAATTGGAAGGCGAGGGTTTCGTGGTCAGCGCATCGAACCCTGGATACTGCGCCACGAACCTGAACTACTATTCTGGCCTCAAGGACCCAAGAGAAGGAGCCAAGGCGCTTATCAGGTGTGCTACGGGTGCAAAGGAGGATGTGCACTGCTTGATGGTGAACGAGAACGGCACTGAGCCTTGGTAGTCGAGCTTTTGGCATTCAAATGTATTAACTACTCCATTATCTACGCGTGCGCCAGTAGGTAGGCACCATCAATGACCAGAGTCGAGCCAGTGACGTACTGGTTTACCGCGAAGTTCAATACTGCCTGCGCGTAATCTCTGGGTTTACCAGCCCTGCCAAAGGGAATGCCCCACTTCTCCTGGAAATGCTTCTTCGCGTTGCCCTTGTCATTGTCGATCGGTGTCATCTCGCTGGGGAAATAGCCGGGTGCCAGAGTGTTCACTCTGACCTCCAGATGCTTGAAGTCGACCGCCAGCTGCTCGGTCAAGCTGATTGTGCCAGCCTTGGATGCGTTGTATGAGAATTGTCCGTTCTGGCTTTCCTTGGTGATGCCAGAGATGGAGCTGACGTTGAGGATGGAACCGGCTTCCTCGAAGCCATTGTCTCTGGCGGCGCAAAGCAAGGGCAAGAAGGCGGCGGATGTGAAGTAGTAGCTGGCGACGTTGACTTTGTAGATCCATGTCCAGTCATCGAAATCTTGGTTCGACATCATGGTCTTGCTGATCTCTGCAGGAGAGCCTTGAGGCGGGCCACCAGGACCGTAGTTGACTGCGAACTCGGGTCAGTAGGTTGGTGAATTATACCACACTGTGAGACCTACCGGATGTGACGCCTGCATTGTTGACGAGGAAGTTGACGAACTTCTCTTGCTTGGCGATCGCATCGACGCCGGCCTGGATGCTTGCTTTGTCTGTGACATCCATCTGAACGGCAATGATGGAGCCACCGCTGGGGTGCTGGGACTCAGCATCCTTGAGCTTGTCCGCCCGGCGGCCGGTGATGTAAACCTTCACTCCATTTGCTGCGAGTGCCTTTGCGGTGATGAGGCCTAGACCGGAGCCGCCGCCGGTGACAACAGCAACCCAACCCTTGGTGTTGAAGAGAGAAGCAGCACTGAGGTCGTCCTGAGAAGCCATGGTTGTGCGTGTATGTTGCTTGGGGATTCGAAAGGGAGAAGAAAGGGAGAAGAAAGGGAGAAGAAAGATACAAAGCCTCGTGAATACTTAGCAAGATTGTCCAGACTTCTTATGTTTTTCTAGAAGCCGATGACCTGTGTCGGCATTAGGGTTCTCTGGGTGATTTATCCCGCCAAAGACCGTTTGGCCAGAGCAAAGGAACAATAGCCGGCAGCGACACCGGAATGTGGAGATAGAGTAGACTCATGGCGGGGGTGATGGTCTGAAGCTAGGAGTTATTATCCAGAAGGTCGGCCGATGGCGTGACTTTGCTCACAAGTAGACAGCCTAGCCATCTGGATCTGATGGACCTTATCTTGTCTCGTCAGCTGGGGCTGGTCACCGAGGACGGATTGGTACACCGAGTCGTTTGGAAAAGGCATGGCTTTTCGCCTGTCCCAGCATCTTGTCTTCACGAACACAAGAGGACTAGCGCTTCTACCTTATTATTCTCGCAGGTAGGTACGCCGAGTTCTCCTTCTCCACTAAGGTGCACTGAACACCTTTCACTACTACTCTTCAACTTACAAGCAGCAGTTGTGGCGACAACACGCTCGGCATTTGCATCAATATTCATTTGATCCATCTAGACACTGCAATATATCCGTCGTCATATGAGAAAACCAAGCCTTGAAACACACCGCACAAGTTCAAGCTTTCCACGCCTTCCTGACAAACTCCTCGAGATCCGCCAGCAACTCCTCCGGTCGCTCCATGGCCTGCTAAGCATTAGCGATGTCCGCTTACAAGTGGTTGGAATACTTCATACCGCGAAGTGTCCGCCGTGTTCGTGCTCATTGAATGACACGAGATTGCAAGTCATGGCAGCCCAGCGTTTCGGCACCGGAACGATCTCGTGTGCGAACAGGGAATAGCCGCAAGGCTTTTCAATGTAAGGGCAGTGCAGCTGTTTCGTGGTGAACTAAACCCGTGTCAATGCCATGTCAATGCTTGGGAATTCAATTATCTGGGACACAACATACCCCACTGATCCTGGCAATCTTGGGCTTGTCGCCAGCGTTCCCCAACTATGGGCCATGGTCAGCAGACGATTCGCAGAGTGCACAAAATGTTCGTCCTACCTCGCGACTGTGATAAAGGCATCGATTCATTGTGTCGGTGAGCCAATACAGCGTCACAGATTCCAGGATTTTATCCAATGGAGGGTCTTCGTCCGTCCACTCCAGTATTTTCTCACCAATCCTGCAGTCCAAGTCAGTCAGCAGCTGCAAAACTAGTGTAGCAAATATGTGGCATACCAGCAGAGAAGTGCTAGAGGGCTAGCACTCAGCACGAAGCTTATTGTCGAGGTTCTTGTTCCCTGCTCCAGATTGAACGCGTTTCCGGTATCGAGGAATTCGCCGGCCTTTCGGAGAACCGCTTTTTCAGAGTCGATGTCGGTATGCTGGATTTGATCGGACGGCGGTACTGCAGACATGTTCACATGCATACCTTTGCAGGAGTCATCCTGCAACGCAAGGTGTCGACTGACGAAGCTGCCGAGATCACCTCCGTGGGCCAGGTAGCCTTTTCCAAAGCCCAATCCGACCATAAGTCGGCTCATTGCATCGGCGGCGAGGTCAACACTGTAATCGACATCCACAGCAGGGCCAGTCGAGTAAGCGTAGCCGGGCAGCGACGGGACAATAATGTGGTAAGGTAAGTCTGCTGGAGAGCATCGTTTTCTCAGCAAGTCCAGGATATCGAGGAATTCGCAAACCGAGCCTGGCCAACCATGGAAGAATGCAATAGGGACGGCATCCGGTTTCTCTGAAAACAATGCCAGGAAATGAACATCAAGGATATTGCCCCCGCGGTCCGTGATCTTGGTAATGAAGTTGGGGAACGAGTTGATGCGGTCTTCGTGCTTTCGCCAATCAAAATCGTTCAACCACACCTCTTTGGCTTTCTCTAACCACTCGCGCTCGACCCCAAACTTCCGACCAGCGTACGTGTTCTCGAACGCGACAGGCGCCACCGGCGAAAGCGACAAGATTTGCTTCAGGTGGTCCAACTTGCTTTGGTCGACATGGGCTTCGAAAGGCCTGATGTCCAAAGTTCTTGCCAGTGGAAGATTGGCGTACGGGGGCATGTCGTTTTTTAGTTGTTAGAAAGATGTAGAGCAGGCCGATGCGGTCTCTGATATATCATTTATATCTCCTACTTCCTGCGGTCGTAGCCAGAACATTCCATAGCATCAGCATAGCATCAGCAACAAAGGCTTCATCTGTTCAAACCACGCGCTCGACGATTACAATGAACTTCTGCCTTGACAGTCGAAGCAGCCCTGACGCATCGTGCCATATTACTACTTTGATCGTGGCCAAGAGTTGCTAAAAGCAGTATATGTCACGCTTTCGGGACATCAGGGCCAACTTTTCGAAATTGATGGAATGGGATGAGCTGCTGCGTCTTAAAAGCAGATAAACTTCAGAAATCGTGCCATTGAACCATTTCAGTCATGTCCAAATTTTGTGAAAAATGCAATGTGTTGCACGCTCTCACAAACACCATGCTCAACGTCTCGGCCTAAAGAAGAACAGAGCGCGCCATTTCTCCCAAAGCGGAATAGTGTCCTATATGTCTCATCCTGAATGTACAGCATAAGTGGGTCCATCGGCTCAGCTGGAAGGCTGGCTGACGGAGGTGGATCCTCCATACAACTCAACTTGCACTTTAGATGCACATTTCCTCCTTACCCTCCTTGGAATTATGTCAGTGTGAACAATCACAAAGAGAAATTGCTATGCCGGGGATTCCGACAAGTCGTGGCTGCGATGCTTGCCGGAAACAACGCAAGAAGGTTAGTCAGGTGCGGTAGTGGCTTTGTGGAAGATCAATACCTATTGACAATTCGTGTGCAGTGCGATCAGGCACAACCGTCGTGCGCAAGATGTGCCCGACTGGGACTTGACTGTACAGGAGCGGGCGTTCGACGATTCATCTTTGTGGACAAATCTAGTGGCCGTGGAACACCTAAGCAGGACGCCAAACGATCAAAACTAATCCATCATGCATCGTCGAATTATCCAAGTCCAATCATCCGTCCAGTGTCGCCTAACTCTCATGACTCTCTCCTTTCATTGTTGGTCAGCAAGCTTGCGACCAAAGACTTGAGATACGACATTGCATGGGCCTATGGATCCTTCATGACCGATATTCCCAAGCGGCTTGGACATAGCATTGCTCTAGACTCCGCTACCAGGGCTCTCACACTGTCTCTACCTCCAAGCCCTCAAGCTCGCAAACAGCCTTCCATGGATGCTTTGCAGAACTACACTGCTGCGCTTGAAGCTACTCGCCTCGCTCTTGCAGATCCTGTTCAGTCGAAGAGCATCAACACCGTTTGCGCTGTATATTTCTTGTTATTATGTCAGGTATGAAATTCAACCCGTGCACTCACGTGATGTTAATCGGCATATTCTGAACAAACTAGGATCGAAATAATGTACCAGACGACATCTTCATACATGTAGCCGGGATCTCCCATATGCTCAACAATCCTGAAGTCGATTTTGACCCTCTGGATGCTTTCGAGGCAGGCTTGGTTGCATTACTATGCTTCGTGATGGTGAGTGATTTCTTCTTTCGGAAGGGCTTGGAGTGACCGATTAACACCACCATCAGAAGGCGGAGATGCTTCTGGACACGAAATTCGAAGCAATGGAGTCCAGTCGTTGCTGGTCATTCTACAACACTTTCGTTGCTCAAAGCGCAGGGTCTCGTCCATGCGCAAACCCAGATCTCGCACTTGCACTGGAGCTGTCAACGCTTGTGTCTGGGCTATCATCTCTCCTGCACACAGTCAGGCCTCCCTCGGAAGTTTTATCATACTATAACGCTCTCTCTCTCATTGCGCTCAACCACCGCACCCGCTTGGCTGAGGTGCGCACGACTCTTGCCGTCAACTCACCCACAAGCAACTCCAGCAGCAACCAAGAGACTTCGGAAGAGATCCGATCTTACGTGCGACTTATCCGTAGCTACGGCCTATCTCTGACAATAGGACTGGTCACGAATATCATCCTCCGCATGTACTTCCCGAGCAAAGAATCCGAACTGGCGCAAACATCATGGCATTTCGCCTGTGAGCTCGCCTCGTTGGCAACAGAAGCAGCGCAATTCAAACCGCTCGGGTCGATGTTCACGGCGAACTTTCTGAATACCGCATGGGCGGTCTGTGATGAGACGTCGCGGGAGGAGTTGCTGGTACTTTTGGCCTCGAATCAAGTGGATTTTGACATTGGTCGGGCCAAAATACTGTCGGAGAAGCTCGATCATTCATTTGACGTTCTTCGGGGTCGTGTCGCTGAGCACTGCTAGTATCAGAGTAGTTAGTAATCAAAGTACGCGCATGTCCGCTGTAATAAGAGATGCATATTCCTTCAAGTTGAATAGCGGTTCTTCTTGAGCCCTTATCAATAGACACGGCTCAAACGATCAATACCACGCCACAAGGATTAGCAAGCCGCTGAGCAGTGTTTCCCACCATCTTCAATCTGTTACCTGCTCATCACATCGTCAGTTCTCGAAAGTCTATGAAAAACAACAGCCATCCGCCTTGACGGTGCTAGTACCAGTATAGACAGCGTTTTAACGATGCATTGTGCCATTGAGAGGAGATATCCGTACGCGTCTTGTTTGGAGTCATTCTTCTTGCATTGTTCATGCTACTGTGGTACCATCAAGTAGTACAATGAAATAGCTATAACACTACCGGGAGCATCAACCTTTATCACATTCTCCATGCTCTTTCCGTGCGTGTACCATTAGGCATAGCGCGATGAGGTAGATGCGATGCACTGAGAGACTTGACGCTCGAACGTACAATCTCTGCGCCCTTGATGCTCGTACCATCAGGCGTAGTAAGATAGATTAGGCATGATACCACTGAGAGGCTTGATGTTTGAACGAACAATCCCCGCTCCCTTGCTGCTCGTACCGTCATGCATAGTAAGATGGATTAGCCCACGACGGTATCGAGAGACCAAGGATTTCTGTGAGTGTGTTGACCACAGGTGTTTCGCTCAAGTTATGTTTGTTGCTCTGTCATTTCCATTGTTCTACGGCATTATTAGCGTTCTCGCTTGCCTTCTTCAACCATTAAAGCGTTTTTCATCACTGAGACCGTGTTGGGCTCTTATCGCCCACAGCTCGTTCCGGTTCATTTCCTGATTGCTTTTCACATGGCAACCACGCAGCGAGCCACCACCGACACCACCGCTTCAGCAGACAACAATTCTCTTTTAAACAGCTTCTCCAACGGCCTTCGCCTCTGACTAAACAACGGAAAATCTACGAACAATCAACTCAGTCCCGCAGGTTTGAAGATTCGCGACCGTTCGAATCTCACGTTCGCAGACAGGGTGGCAAGATGGGACAAGGAGTAGCAAAACCGATTGACGAGCAGGCGGCCATCGAAGATAACAAGGCGAAGGTGCAAAAGGGTACTCTCGATTCGAGCGATGCGATGGACATCGAAGCGATCGAACAGCATGGTGACGATGAAGGCAATGGCAAGGATCAGGAAAGCGCCATCGAACGCGGCTCCCGAGATGATGAAGCAGCCCAAAACTCTCTCGAAGACCAGTTTCCTGAGGAAGGAGCACTTCCCAAGATCATCGTCACCACTCCCACGCACAACTCAGACAGTGGTCTTGACTCTCTCAGCCCTTACCATACGCCATCACCGCCCTCAGAGAAGACATCCTTTCGGCCTTTCATGACCCGCGCGCAGAAAGAAGCGCTCAAGCTTGAACAATCAGACCAAATGCCACGAACGGGGAAGAAAAGCGCATCTGAAGAAGAGGTCAACGAGATGACCAATGCACCGCCGCCCTACGCCTCTACCAGATCCCACACGCGTGGCACACTGAAGCAGCATGCTACGCTCGCCCCCGACACCAAAGGCAGCCGAAATACCGGGAAGAACGCACCGAAAATCGATGAAGCGCACGGGGAAATGGACATGAATGAACAGAAAATCGATGAAGCCGCTGCTACCTCTGGAAACACCACGAATACACCCGAAACCACTTCAGATTCCCAACCAATCTCGCTGACCAACTTCATCACCAACGACCTCTGGCCACGCTACTGCAACCTCTCCCCGCCGATGAACTCCACATCCGAAACCACCTCCACCTTTGCCACAACACAAGTCGACAGCCGTGGCGTCAGAACGCCCACAAATCCAGCTCCAGAACCATGGGTCCAGGAAGTTCAGAAGCGTCTTGTGGT
Organism: Cladosporium sp. MBC 237; assembly: GCA_030772445.1. Lineage (NCBI taxonomy): Eukaryota > Fungi > Ascomycota > Dothideomycetes > Cladosporiales > Cladosporiaceae > Cladosporium > Cladosporium sp. MBC 237. The sequence goes on from JAPHCH010000083.1 coordinate 144,128, forward strand.
TCTGCTCGGAGCAGCAAGATTTGACAGGCGGGGGGCGATTCTGAGGGCAATGGCGAACCATCGCACTATGCACACCTTATTGGCTGAGGAAGTGGTTTGGGTTGTGAATCGCGGTCCGCTCAAGGGAGGGAAGAGGGGAGAATTGGGCGTGTTGCTGGAGCTGTTCGGCACTGCTTGCAAGGGTGATTTTTGGAAAGGTTGAGCAGTGCGCCCTGGTTGTTCTGTTTGCTTTGGCGACACAAGTGAGGGAAAGCTTTGAGGTTGGCAGTGTTCTCTCCCATTACTGTTCGGAAGATGCCTTCTCCGTGTCGCGTTGTTGCCTCACGCGGTCTGCCACCATAGGTAGCGTAACCAAATCTTCAACTTCAATGGACCAACCATGCTCCATAAAGACCAAAACCCCTCTAGCGATCGAATCCTGGAACGATTCCCAATTGAGACTGTTGTACTCATCTCTAGCCATGTCTCTGACTTCTAGCGCGGCCTGCGCGTACACATCCCATGCACCGGCAGAGCCAAGGGCCCGCACGCGTTCGAAGAATGTCTGCAGGTCGCGTTTCATAGTTTCTGGCTCCGGCGGGTGAAGTCCGTGTCCAGAGGAAGCATATTGCGATTCAAAGTCGACGGTGCGGTGGGTAGGGCTGAAGTAGTTGTACTCTGCGCATGATTCGCTTATTCTCTTGCGGGCAGCCTCTAGGTTATGGCGGTCTTGTGCAGTTGTTGTGGATTGTGGGTTTTGTGGCGGAGCGCTTTGACTCGCAGATCCATCGTTGGTGGTTTGATTGACGTGTACTGACATTTTGGCCCGGTTGGTGTTGATGTTGAAGCTCCAAAAAATCTAGTCGCCAGATGTGCAAGGATGAGGAAGATGTCAAGAAGGTAAGCTGGGTGAAGATCTGGAGAGATTGTCGTAGAAGCGTACACAATTAATATAGTGTTACAATGTTGGCACAGCCTTTGTCCAGAGGCACAAGTCACGATGCGGCCCAGCTGTCGTGTCTGGCTCAGTCTGGTGCGGTCTGTCTCAGTCAACAGCTTTCGGCAAACATCTTCCACATGGGTGGCTGATTCAGTTCTTGAAGTCCAGGATCTCGTCAAGTGTGAACTCCAGGTCTTGCCCTCCAATTTCACCTGCAGCCTTCCAGAACTTGCTCAAATGTCTCGTGCCACTGTCGCAAAGCACGGTCACGATCCTCTTTCCGGGACCTTCTCTTCTGGCAATGACTGCAGATGCCACGCAATTGACTGCGCTGCTTGCTCCCACAAACAAGCCTTCTTTTTCCACCAGCCACCTAGCCATGCGCATGGCTTGCTCATCGCTGACTTTGACGGCGTCATCGATCAGGTCCATGCCAGCGGAAAAGTTCTGCGTCAGTCGATTAACACCGATGCCTTCCACGATCGTGTCAACTTGATGTCTCCGACGGGTGCCCTCAGCCTCAGTTGGAGAGAACATGACACCATACTTGATCTTGTTGTATAATCCACTGCCTTGTGGGTCTGCGAGAATGACTTTCATCTTCGGTAAAAGTGGCTTTAGGGCGAGTGCAACACCACTGATCGTGCCTCCGGTGCCTGCGCCAGCAATGAAGACGTCAAGTTGGCCATTCGTTTGCGCGTAGATTTCTGGACCAGTGGAGCTCTGGTGCGCAAGGTAGTTTGCAGTGTTTTCGAATTGATCAGCAAAGACGCCACGGCCAGGTCTGTTCGGGTCGTCCGTATGCTCCTGGGCTCTCCGTCGGGCAAGATTGACAAATTGGTCCTGATCAACGATACTAGCAGGCTTGACGCGCTCAACAATTGCACCAAGTTTGAGCAGGAGATCTGATTTCTCAGATGCGATATCGCTTGGCATACAACTGAAAATTCGTTAGATACAGTATCCTGGAAGCGATATAGTTGCCCAAACAAATGTACGTACATATGCGCTTTGTAACCTCTCGCTCTGCAAACGGCTGCCAAAGAGATTCCAGTAGAGCCAACGGTTCCTTCGTAGATAGTATCGCCACGATCTGGCTTCAGAAGACCTTCTTCCTCAGCAAGGTTGATCATCGATAGAGCAACGCGGTCTTTCGGTGAGTTACCGGCGCCGTTGAGGAATTCCGCCTTCGCGTAGATTTCACATCCTGTGGCTTCTGAGAGCGCTCGCAGTTTGAACAGAGGCGTATTTCCGATCAAACCTTCAATACCCACAGAGATCAGGCTCTCGCCTGGCGCTTGGCTTCTCCTTGCATCAGTCTGACTGACGATTGCCTTGGACGCTCTACGCGTGTGGTCTTCCAAGCGGACGTAATCGGGTTGACCTGGGAGAGGATGGTAGACTTCTTGGTGGCGAAGCCTTCGAATGCGTTTCTGGAAGGAATGCTCCAAGTCCGGGTAAAGGTCTTTGAAGGTCAGAGTGAGAATTATTCCGACTAGAAAGCCACCAGATGCTGTGAGTTTGCCCTTGTTATCCAGTATGCTTTCCCATAGACGGGCCCACACATTGGCGACGATACCCATTTTTGAACTCGACACCTGCTTTGATGATGATACTTTATGCTTCACACATGAACATGTTATGCTGGTCTCGACGCAACCGAGCAATATCGTGGAACCCAACGTTGTTCTGTCGAGACGAACGAAAGTCGTCATGAAGTGAAGGGAACACGCCAACGTCGTCGGGTGCGGGCAATCAGCTCACCTCCGAGGCACGAAGCAAAGCTCCCACAACGGCACATCGATGCTCAACAGCATCCGGCGCCTACGCAGGAGAACGAACATGGACTCTCCCGCCGTTAACGGACTCTTTCGACGCCTCGCGACGCACCGCTTCTGTCACCAGAGCAGACAGCTCCAGCCAGCTGTCGGCTACCAACAATGGCGCCATAGCAGCACCGAGCAGCCACGTACCGCCCCCAAACGAAAGCCTCCTCCGCCGCCGCCAACTCCAAAGGCGCGATCACGAAAGGATGTCAAAATCTCCCCTGAGAGCAACTGGCAGCAGCGGACAGATACTTTTCCTGAGGACAGACAGGAAGAGTTCAAGAAATATCCCACCGTGACAGCAGATGGGCTCCGTTCGAGGAAGGAGAGGCCTAAGCGCGTCAAGATGCTCATGAGAGACTTCATCGAGGACAGTCTGTATAATCCACACTATGGTTACTTCAGCAAGAACGTGTCGATTTTCAGCTCTGGCGAGCCGTTCGATTTCAGCAAGATCAAGGATGAGCCTGAGTTCCATCGGATTCTGGGAGAGCGCTACACCGAGTTTGAGGACAAGCTGGACGAGATAGAGTACAACGAAGCAAGGCAGCTCTGGCATACCCCAACGGAACTGTTCAAACCATACTATGCCGAGGCGATTGCGCGGTATATGGTGGCCAACTACAAGCTCAGCCTCTTCCCTTATCACGACCTGGTCATTTACGAGATGGGTGCCGGAAACGGAACTCTCATGTTGAACATCCTCGACTACATTCGCGCCACCGACCCAGACGTTTACGCGCGCACAAAATTCCGCATCATTGAAATCAGTGCTTCTTTGGCGACATTACAAAACAAAGCGGCAAGTCAGGGACATGCCGACAAGGTCGAGATCATCAACAAGTCCATCTTCGACTGGGATCAGTATGTCCCAACGCCATGCTTCTTCCTAGCCATGGAGGTCTTCGACAACTTCGCACATGACGTGATACGCTACGACCCTTTCACGGACGAGCCTCTGCAGGGCCAGGTCCTCATCGACGCCGAGGGCGATTTCTTCGAATTCTACACCAAGCAGCTCGACCCCGTGGCCGCGCGATTCCTGCGCGTGCGAGACGTTGCATCCAGAGACCGCAATTATGCGCATCCCCTACAGAACCCCCGTTGGTTGCGATCTCTGCGACATCGTATGCCTCTGGCACCCAACCTCACCCTGCCGGAGTACATTCCCACGAGGCTGATGCACTTCTTCCACATCCTCTCACGCCACTTCCCCGCGCACAGGCTGATCACATCTGATTTCCACTCTTTGCCAAACGCCACGGCCGGTTTCAACGCGCCTGTCGTCCAAACACGCTACCAGCGCAAGACAGTCCCGGTGCGGACACCCTTGGTGCAGCAAGGCTACTTCGATATCTTGTTCCCAACAGACTTTGGAGTCATGGAGGATGTTTACCGGGCAATCACCGGTCGGTTGACGAGAGTTACTACACACGAAGACTTTTTCTCGCGGTGGAGCTACCCAGAAGAAACGCAGATGCGCAGTGGAGAGGATGCGCTTTTGGGGTTGTACAAAAATGCCAGTGTAATGGTGACTGTATAGATAACGGAAATGAGTCAACCTGTTCAATCGATCTGTTCTGTTCTTGACCGCGTTCATTTCTATCTTTCAAAATCGAGCATGGAATACCAAGCTGCACCAAATCCTTGCCAGAGCTCGATGGACATCAGGTCGTGATCTCGACCAAGCAACATGAAGTTTGCTACGGATTCAACGGGTAATGGCTGCTATTTGCATTCATGCGGCCTCATGAGGGGTCCATCATTCGCTTGCGCCCCAGACATAGTTCTTGCGAGCGATGTCGATCCTCCCGTCTCGCTCATTTGTGTCCTCACACGGGTGCGTAGGGTTAGGGTTGGGGTAATTCAATCATCTGTTGGATTGAACCATGGCGACTGTCTATTCAAATCATTGGGTCAAATCATGTGTGAGCTTGGGTCATGAGAGCTTTACTTTTCCTTCGTCATAGGCATCAACAACTTCAATGTGCTGAGATGTTCAACTTGCCCATTCTCAAGTCTGGGAAAGCCAGGACAAGCTGCCTTTCTCCCACTCATTACGGTTTTGGATCAGGAACGATACCAGCATTTATCTGGCAGGTAAAACAGCATGCTCGTCTCAACTGTCAATAAGACGAAACGACCAAATGTTTGTAGCAGTAGGGGGTATTGTTTACATCTGGTTGCAGAATCAAGGAAAACACTAATATCCAAGAACTTTACATCCCTCCCTTGTCGCTCTCGCTTGCCATTTGAACCATTGTGTTAATAGCAGACTTCCCGAGCCAATCTCTGCACCCAGTTGATCCCGTGCTGTCTTGAAGATGAAAGTCGTGTTCCATGTCGACTTGGGGTAATTGTATCGCTCAACTCATATGCGTCCTTTCGGAGACTTGCAAGCCCGACTTCCGGTTCTCATCACCACGCCCTGAACTCCAGAAACACCGGAATGCTCTCGGGCCAAAAGAACGAGACCTCCTCATGCTATTCATGGAGAGCAAAAGAATCGGCACTTGCCAGGACTCGAACCTGGGACCTCTCGCAATCAGTGGTTGTGGAACCCTAAGCGAGAATCGTAACCACTAGACCACAAGTGCTGATGGGAAATTACTGAATATTCGACTCATCAATGTGTTTATACAAATTGCAAAATTTGACGGCCGGGCTCCGGCATAACAGATCCGCGACCTTTCGCAAAGAAGAACCCGAATTCCCGTGGCAATAATAGCAAGTCAGCGACCGTTTTGCCTGCTGCCTTAGTTTCACTTGCTAAGAAGCTCGATGTGGAGCTTTGCTACCTAGAGCAAGCAACGCTAGCCTTCATGACGTTGGATTTCTCTTTCTCTCTAACTCGGATCGCGGCCCTTCGTCTTCCGAGATGCCCTTGCTTGCTGAGCTTGTCGATTTCAGGCGTGTGGGCCAGCCGTGGTCGTCAGGATCCTTGAGCGGCTAGGGCAGTGGGAAAGGTTGTATGGTGCGTAGTGGTGTTGAGCGACGTAGTTGACTGTCCGTGGAGAGGGGTCGTTTGATCGGCCGGCAGAGGGAGTCATTCCTGTGTTTGTGGGTAACAATTTGTATATGAACTGGGTAATTTTCTTTTGTAATGGTTGAGTTGTACACCCTACCATCACTTACCATCCAACTTGATCAATTCAACCATCATCACCACCTACCGATAACATGCCTCACTCGGAGAATGGCAATGACTGTGCGCCAGCGCCAGCACGCCGTGGAGTGTACTTGCTCACACAACCACGCTCGGCATCCAATCTGTTCCAGAAGATGATGGAGAAGCAGCCGGGTGTTTTGAATTCGTCTTATCACTTCTTCGAGGCTGCTATGCCGGTGTTCATGCAGTTGCAGCATCGCCCTCTCAGTGAGTGGCCCGCTGGCGAACTTGAAGCACACTACGAAGCGGCTCTTGGAAAGATGAATGAGCAGTTGGAAGAGGCAGAAAAGAGAGTGAGTCGAATGTTATATTTCTTTTTACATCTCCAGTATTTAGTTTATATAAGTACAAGGAAGAGGTGAGGTTGGATGCTTATATGCTGACTGGGCCCCGATTTGCCTATAATTAACTATGGCGTGCTCAGCGTAGCTTCTTGTGCGACCGAAGTTCACCTATCCTCGCTATCTTCGCTATTCACGAAACAACGCGCTAACCACATTATCATTTATGAAATAGGGTCTGCAAGTCTTCATCAAAGAACACTGCCTCATCCTCACCGATATCCATGAATTATTCGGAGATGTCCGCCCTGCAACGCCCTTCCGTCTGCGTCCGGAATTGACCAACACAAACCCTACTTACCTGCCCGATGACTTTCTCCTCGCCATGCACCCGGTCTTCCAGATCCGCCACCCGGCGTTGATGTTCCCATCGTTCATGCGCGCGCAGTCGAAAGTCATGGGTAGAGTCCACCCAAAGACTCCCACCATAGGCGCCTGCCTGCACCTCCACTTCTCACGCGGCCTCTACGACTGGTATGCGAACCACCCTCGTGCCCTACCGCCCAAAGTCATTGATGCGGACGACATCATGAACAACCCGGCTGCGGTGCGCCAGCTTTGCGTCGAAGTCGACCTTGACCCCGAAGCCGTGCAGTACGAGTGGGAAACGCCACCAGAGGAGACCGACCCAAGGAAAGCAGCTTTCTTGTCGACTATCAACGCTTCTCAAGGGATTAAGAAAGGTCTTGATGCTAAAAGCATTGATATCGAGCAGGAGAAGATTAAGTGGCAGGCTGAGTTCGGAGAAGAGGATGCTGAAGATATGGCAAAGTTTGTCTATGATGCCATGCCTGATTACGAGTATTTGCTCAAGCGCCGTGTGAGGGGCGCGCAGTAGGTGTGTATTTATGCCGTTGATATGCCTATAGTCATGGCATTAATATAGTTTTCTTCAACCTGATGGGGTACATTTCTTGATTGTGTGTTGTTTCAAGCCTTGGGCGCGCGTGCTTATCAGTGAAAGTCAGTAGTTTCGGCATTGTAGAGAATGACTTGATACCAGTGGCATATCTTACAAGTGGCAGTACCAGCCAATTCTTCATTGTATGAGACTCCCCTCATCACCTTTTGCGCAAACTCTGTTGTCACACGACTTCTTCACTTTGAACGAATGTCTCAGCTGGCACCAAGGCTCAGCAAGGCACTTCAAACTGCAACGCCACTGAGTTGCGGGGAAGGCGCAGCGAGATCGTCGTAATCCTGGAGCCTGATCATGAGCTGTTACACCCACCGTCTTCTGTTCTGATTTACTCCTTTCCACTCTATACTACCTAACAAATCAACCTCTTTCGTTTATTGGAATCTTCGTCGTGGAGAAGAGCAGATTGTGGCTTGAGACACAGCGTATCCGGTCCCCCCTGCCTTCTACCAGCGGCTTACGGCAGCGCCGGTGGCAAACATGCCTGCTGCGGCGGTCAAAGGTGTGTATACTCGACAGAAGAGGCACGGCGACATGCTATATATTGGAGAGATATGGGGTTTCATTATGGGACCGCCTCGGCCACTCACCTCCTTCGAAATACCGAAAGAGCATGGCCGTGGCATTCACAAACGCATTGTGCCCTTAAAGCTAACGCCCCACATCCAGGAATCATCATCTCCATCTCCATCATCACCGCCCTTGGTGTTGCTGTTCTTGAAAACCCACAGGTTCAGCAATGGCTCGATCAGCAACGCCGCTATCTCGCTGAACTCCTCCGCACCCTGGGTCCTGACCTGGACCCGCAGTCTCGTCGTGAAGCGGAGGCCTTTGCTTTCGAAGGTCGCACGCCCAACAATGATGAAGCCATCCGTCGAGAAGCAGATGCTAGTCGCGATGCCGCAGCCGTAGCGACGGGTAGGAGCGTACTTTCGCCTTCGAGTACCGTGAGGAGGATACCGGTGCGTGGACCTGGTGATGATACTGCGGCCGAAGAGCGTAGACGTCTGGGAAGGGAGTACTTGGAAAGGAGGAACAGGGAAATGCTCGAGCTGCAGAAGAAGAGACGCGCTGCAACTGGTGAGACAGAAGAGCCACCTTTGTCGCCAACAAGCTTCGATGCCATGGTCGACAGGGAGGGTAAGCTGAGGCTGGCTGAGAAAGACTTGCCATCGGTGCCAGTTGCTTCAGCACAGCAGGCTACGCGTGAGATGAAGCTAGATGAGAAGCCCGCAATGATCGGTGAGGCTTCTAATTCAACTTCTGGCACAAACGCATGGCAAATGGGTGCTGCTTTGGCTAATCCATTCGGTGACGAATTCGAGTTGGAGAGGAGTATCACACCAAAGCCGCCTGTTCCGCCGAAAATCAAATTGGAAAGAGAGCCTGAACAAGCCAGGCAGGTGGTTCACGAGCAGCAAGACACAGAAGCAAGAAACGCAGATTTGTCCTACGAAGAGCAAATGGCCATCGCTCTATCCTTGTCGGAGTCTGAGAGCTCGAAGCCCTCTGCTACCGTCCGTCAAAATACTCTAGAAGATTCGGATGCTGATCTACGAGCTGCCATCGAAGCCAGCTTGCGTGACATGGATGGCCAACAGGCTGCTCATGCCGTCGCGCATGCCGCTCCTGAAACTCCTCGCCTGTCCGCAACCCAGCAGCAGCCGTTGGTGGACTTGACTCCAGATCCACCAATCTCCACGCCCCAGGAACTACCACGCGGCGACTGGGGCTCGCTTTTCGACCACTCTATCTGGAATGAAGATCAAAGGGCGGAGGACCCACCCATCAGTGTGCCATCGCAGGCGATGGTTAACGATGAGGACGACCTTTACAATGCAACACCTCAGCTCACTCGCGCTCGTCTTGCTGTCCACGACTCTGTACAGGGCAAGTCGCAAGGTCAAAGTATCACCAAACCCTATGACCCCGTCCACGAGGCTGCTTCAGCCTTACAACAACAGCCAACACCGCTCGAAGCCAGCTTCTACTCCGCCCATTCGCGCTCTACATCTCCACCTGATACTCACACTCTTTCAAACGCCTCTTCGCCACAACTCATTGACGTTTCCGAAGCTGCGCCAACCAACGCGGCCGCCGAGCACACACCCACCAACCGCTCTCGCGCCTCATCTTTCACCTTCGGCACAGCCTCCAACTCTGAGGCCTTCGAATCTCTCCCTGCCATTTCTCGTGAACAAACCCCACCACAGCAGGCACCACGCGCACCCCTCAGCGAGACCTCCGAGATTGAAGTCATCGACATTGTCGATGACAGCGATGTCGACATGCTGTCCGAGGAAGGCGATGGTATCGCCACACCGGACAGCTGGACCGAAGTCGGGAGCCAAGATGGTGAAAGTGAGATCGGTTCCGAGGATCTCTCGAGGCAGACGCGTTAAAGGCTTCGTCCTTCCTACTTGCTACATATCGGCGAAAGATTGCTTGGTAAATTTTCTTTGGGGCATTCCGGTTGGCGTTCTACTTTTGGAGTTGAATTGGGACAGCGCTACTCAGTGCCCTGTCTTTTGAGATACCTTCACACGATCCTTTTGGTTTCGAAATATCTATACTCTTGGTGTCTAATGTTCTTGGCTCTCACTGCATTCGTTACGTCGTGACATCCTGAAGTTGGAAGTTCTGAGTCTGGCAGGTTGAGAGGAGGTCGTTTCCGGCTCCACACATTTGGTTCGAATATTCTTCATGGATATGCGAACCTTCTTTTGGGTCTTGCAGTCGACACTTGGCTCAACAGCCCAGACAGCTTTGCCAAAGTTACAGAGGGCGGTCCAAAGACCTGGGGAAGATTAATGGTGGGTGGAAAACGACAAGGGTGCATAGGGCCCAAAAGCCCTATGGTGTACCATCATAAAACCTTGGCTGATATGAATCTGTTGATCTAGAGGAGGACCACATTGTGAACAAAAAAAAGGTGAGTCGTGACTTCAATCGCCACGTGCAAGATGGCGATCCAGCTCTGGTCGAGAACCTGATAGCGCATACTGCAAGCAAGGTACGTGGTCGCGCAACAACCAGCCAAGCCATTAACGCAGATTCGTCACTATCTTCGGGAGAGCAAGTGCCCGAGCAGCCTGGGAGTATGGACTTCTTAGGTTCACCTTCCGCCAAAATCTCACGAGAGCAGTCGCCTGTCTGGAGAATTAGGACTTACTTCGCTCCGACACACTACGAATCATGCAATGAACAGAAACATCGGCCTCGGCCCCGGTGCCCGCCATACGGAGGCAAAGAAATATAGAATTGAGGGCCATCCACAAAGTCCACTCTCTTCCCCAGACGTTCTCCATACGTCCAAGACAAAACCCCGCGCCGAGCCCAGAATGAAGGCTCGATATGGCGTGGCACACATATAGCAGATGGCGTGCTCACGGGTTCCCACTCGTGGCAGTACCTTCAAATGGGTTATCAGCCTTGTCATGCCCAGCACAACCACGTTGACGTCTGCTTTCATGCTCGCCAACACTGCAATCCCTCGAAGTGCCGTCAGAAGCCAAGGAGGGACTATGACCACGTCCAAGCGTCGAGCTCCTACGCTACGACATCACCTCAGGACTTGGACTGCATATCCGCCTGGTAGAATATCGGCCTCAGCATGTTTCGGTCGTTGATACTGCGACGTTTTCCGAATCCCGCATGAACACTCCGCGTGATGTAGCGCAGGACAAAGAATTGACCGACTCTGGGAGATGTAGATCGGGCTTGGATGGTGAAGCCTTTGCGTCCTGGGCATCAGAATATCTGCTCCTGCCAGCGAATATATAATGTAGGTCGCTCTTCGCTCTGCCGATCTTCACGGCTTGCTCGGACCCTCATACATCCTTTTGGGGCGCAAGATCAAGATGGCAGCGACCTACGATGACAGCAAACATGACGGTGCCAATGGCCGCGATGACTCCTCCACTGATGCTCAGATTCCTACGGGCGAGAAGATCGGGATTGACAACATTTCGCATGTCGAATCGGCGGACGTGGTGAAGGAGGCGACCGCCGGCGTGAAGTCGTCGCAGGTCTACGAAAATATGGCTCCTATCATTGAGCTCAACTTGCCCGACTGGCGCGCGACAGAGAAGGCACTAGTCCGTCGTCTCGATCTGTCTCTGATGCCGACTATTTGGTACGGCTTCGCCTTCTCAACTGTTTGGTATACATGGTCTAACGATCGATCGTTCTAAAAGGCTACTGTATTTCAACAATTATCTCGATCGAACCAACATCGCGCAAGCGCGTCTCGCTCCGACTTCTATCGATGATGCTCTCGGCCTAACGGGTGACGACTACAACACTGCAGTATCAGTGCTGACTGCTGGTACGTTTCGACTTGTCGTAGCAGAAGAAACGACACTAATATATCAAACAAGGTTACATGATCGCCCAGCTACCCTCAAATATGCTTCTCACCCGCGTAAGGCCTGGTGTGTATCTACCATGCACAACTTTGATCTGGTCAGGCGTCTCCATCGCTACAGCATTCACCACAAACGCTCCTACTTTGTTCACTGTCCGTTTCTTCTTGGGTATCACCGAAGCACCACTGTTTCCGGGAGTCGTGTTTCTCATGAGCTGCTGGTACACGCGAAAAGAGCTTGCACTCCGTACATCCATTCTCTACTCCGGTTTGCTCATCGCACAAGCCTTTTCGGGAATCATCGCAGCGGGAATTTTCTCCGGGCTCGAGGGAACCGGAGGAATGTACGCGTGGCAGTGGTAAGTCGTTACTTTGGATTGCTTCGACTATAATTCGAGAGCTGACGATGGATCTTAACGCAGGCTATTCATTCTTGAAGCGCTGATGAGTGTGGTCTGCGGTATTGCTGCTTTCTTCACACTCCCCGACTATCCTCATACCAAAACTGGCAGCCAAAAATGGACGATGAATGAAGACATGCGACGACTGGCCGCAGCACGCATGGTAGCCGATCGTGTCACTGGAAACAAAGGAGAGGGCACCGTATGGGGAGGCGTGAAGCTATGCTTGACTGATGTCAAGACATACATGTTTGTAAGTTGGGAGCATACCTTATCGAGGGAGCATACCCGGCTTTTTTTTTTATCTCGAATACTAACACTTCGTATAGATCTTTCTTAACCTCTTCATGACTGCTTCGTACGGTTTCAACTTTTATTTCCCAATTCTAGTCAGGGGCCTTGGCATTGGCGACAACATCACATCGCTGCTCCTCACCGCGCCTCCGTTCTTTTTGGGCGCTTTTGTCTCTTTCGTCTTTGCCTGGAACAGTGACCGCATACGGGAACGAGGCTACCACATCTCCGGTGGATTAGGAATGGCAGCACTAGGATATATCATCACACTGGCCTCATCAGCTACAGCAGCACGCTACTTCTCCTCCTTCTTGTACGCCCCGGGAGCATTTTCAGCAAACGCCCTGGTCTATTCGTGGGCGATTTCGTCTCTCTCTTCCACACCAGAGAAGAGAGCTGCGGCAGGTGCTATTGTCAACATTCTAGGGCATATCGGCAATATCGTCTCACCGTACTTTTTCAGACCAGAAGAAGAGCCGATCTACACAACGGCATTTGCTATTATGTTGATGTTTGGTGGTCTGGCTTTCGGTGTGGGGATGGGAACGAAAATTTACTTGAAGAGGCAGAATAAGAAGCTCAAGAAGATTGCTGATGATGCTGGCGTGGCGTATAACCCTTACACTGAATGACCGAGGGGTTGGTGATGAGGAAAGGAGTCGTGTGAATGAAAGGCTGCTCTTCAGCCGTTAGATGGTTTGATACTCCGTAAGTATTGAATGTTGAGATATTGAGTTGAGATGTACATACAATCCATGCAGATCAGTCTCAAGCAGTCCTGCGAGAATCCAGCAATACTCGTTTCCATTATGTCTACACGTCGAGCATAATGTTCATGACGGCGTCTCCGTACCAATGAACATCTTCATCAACGAATCTGGGGCCTCAAGATACCCTTATGCAAACAAATTCCAGACAGAGACTCCCCTCATATGAGTTGGAGTGCGTGTCGGTTCCCCGGCATCCATCTCGTCGATCACTGCGTCATTCAACCCAGCATCAACGATGACTTCAACATTCAGTTGTCTTGTACCACATCGAACGAGAAATGCCGCTCACAATCCGAACAATCCGGCACTGATATTTATCAGGATGACGATGGTGCGGTCCCTGTTCATCCCATGAGCCGAAGACGGGAAAAAAATATACATAACCAACCGATTCCCACTGACTTCTCTTCTTCCCCTCCTTCATGTTCTGACCAACTCACAACAAAATGATAGTGTCAACAATCATATCGCTCACATTGGCCATCAGCGCCGCAGCACAGGTAACCTACCAAAACAGCTCCAACACACGCCTCCGAGTCGACAACGGCACCTACGGTCCCGAAATCGAAGAAGTACATTACTATTACGACCAATGGCCGATAGGAATCGCAGTCGCATCCGATGGACGAATCTTCACCTCTTACACCAGGGGCTCCTACCGCTACACCCTCGGTGTCGTCGTCAACAAAACAGCCGAAGAACCCTATCCCTCCCTTGACCTGAACCTCCCCGTCGACCGACTAAACACCAGCTGGAACGGCATAGACTTCGGCTCCGCCAACTCCAGCGCCTTCATCTCCGTGCAAGCCCTCTACATCACGCCCGAAAGTCCCTCAACCGGCCGCCCGGAAACGCTCTGGGTGCTCGACACCGGCCGACCAACAATCCAAAACTCCCAAAACGAACCCTCGATGCCCTACGCCCAACCCGGCGGCCCAAAACTCGTCGCCATCTCCCTCCAAAACAACACAATCTACCAAACCTTCACCTTCCCCGCCACAGTCCACTACCCATCCTCCTACCTCAACGACCTCCGCTTCGACCTCCGCCCCAACCTCACCTCGACCTCAAACCAAGGCATCGCCTACCTAGTCGACAGCTCCGACGAAGGCCGCCCGGGCTTCATAATCCTCGACCTCGGCACAGGCACCAGCTGGCGGCGTCTAGACCAAGACCGCAGCGTGCTCCGCGGCCCCAACGACGTGCCCTCCTACGCCGGCCAACCCTTCTACTTCGAACAACTCGGCCGCCCCACGGGCTGGCAGCGCGAAGGCCTCGACGGAATCCAACTCACCCCCGACGGCGAGAGAATCTACTACTCCCCCCTCACGTCCAAACACCTCTACTCAATCCCGACCCGCAATCTGCGCGAAAGACCCTCCAACCCTTCCGCAGAACTCTCCGCCCGCGGTAACGTCAGCGACCACGGGCAACGGGGCGGCGACGCCAACGGTTTCGAAGGCGACAGCAACGGTCTGATATACCAATTGATGCCGGAGCAGAATGCCGTGTACGCTTACGACTCGACGGGCAAGGGCAGTGGCAAAACGACGGCTTTCGTGCGCGATCCGAGGATTCTTTGGCCGGATGGCGCGAGCGTGGGCGCCGATGGGTACTTGTATCTCAATATTAACCAGCTGTTTTATCAGGATATTTGGAATTTCGGCGTGGATTCTAGGTGAGTGATGTCGTTCCCTCGTTGTTTTCTTGACTGCGCCCTCGTTCTTCGTACTGATCCGCGTATCACAGAATTTACCCAGGAGCCATACTGCGCTGCAAGCTTCCGAACAACGGGACTAAGATTTCGAGTCTGTTTCCGTAAACAATAGTACTTTAACGTTAGCAGAGCATATGGATGGGACAAAAGATCTTGTAAGATATGCGGACAGAAAGTGAATTAGAATCAAAGGAAAAAAACTTTCTCGAACTTCCCTAGTCTACATTTTTTTAAGATGTATCCCGATACTCCCGTCGGTGTATTCCCATTTACCGCGACCAAATCAGACCGCGAATCCTGTTTCATTTTTTCCCCTTTTTCTTTCAATCATGAAAAAACAGCAAACCACCCACCTAAAGCTTCATCTGCTCAAACCTCTCAATACTCTGCTCGAAAACCTTCTGCTCACTGAGCAAATCCTGCAACTTCTTCTCCTCCAACGCCTTGACCTCAGCGCCAACCTTGTCGCCCAAAGTCTGAATGAGCTTCTCCTGCTCCTTGACCGCGCCGGCGGTCTTCTGCAACTTCGGCTTGACCTTGACGATCTCGCGGCCGGCGTCGACGGAGCCCTGGATTTCCAGGAAGACGGCGACGGACGAGGAGACCGGGTAGGCTGCGGCGGGGACGGGGAGGGGCTCGTTGGCTTTGAGAACGGTGAGTTCCGCGAGGCCCTTGCCGGAGAGGACCTTGATGGAGGAGGCTTCCTTGGAAGCGGTGGCGTGGGCGTCGTCGCTGAGCGGCTGGACGAAGGCCTTGGCGTTCTCCTTGATGCCGTATTCTTGGAGGAGGGAGCGGATGCCCTTGGATGAGCCGAGGATGAGCTCGTAGGCGCTTTCGCTGACGGGGTCGTCGAGCTTGGCGTCGTATTGCGGGTAGGAGGCGACGACGATGGAGCGGGTCTCGTCGCTGGGGCGTCTGGGGAGACGCTGCCACAGCTCTTCGGTCAGGAAAGGCATGAAGGGGTGGATCATGGTGAGGGCGCTCTCGAGGGCAGTGTAGAGGGTGTCGAGAGCAGAAGCGCGCTCTTCGGGTGTGCCGTCTCTGATGATCGACTTGGAGTTCTCGATGTAGACGTCGCAGAGCTCGTAGAGCCAGTAGTTGTGAATGGCTTGAGTGCTGCGAGAGAACTCACGCTTGGCAAGGGCGTCGTTGATCTCCTTTGCGCAGGTGTTCATCTTGTGCAGAATCCAGCGCTCGGCAAGGCCCTCCTTGCCAGTCTTGCCCGCCTCGGGCTTGGGTGTGAAGTCTGCGGGCAAGTTACCAAGGACGAACTTAGTCGCCTGGTAGATCTTGTTGCAGAAGTTACGGTAGCTGCGCATGACCTTCACATCGAAAGCGATGTCACCGCCACCAGTGGTATAGTTGACGAGAGAGAAGCGGAGAGCATCAGCACCACACTCGTCAATGCCGTCGGCGAAAGCAGACTTCTGCCACTTGGTGGCGCGCTCGACCTCCTTGGGTGCAAGGTTGCCCAGCTTGAGCTTGTCGTTAAGCTGCTGAAGAGTGATACCCTCCATGATGTCGACGGGGTCGATGACGTTGCCCAGGGACTTGGACATCTTGCGACCTTCCGAATCACGGACGAGAGAGTGGCAGTAGACTTCAGTGAAGGGAACCTGACCGGTCATCTTGATACCGAACATGATCATCCTGGCGACCCAGAAGAACAGAATGTCCCAACCGGTCTCGAGGACGGAGGTAGGGTACAGCTTCTCCAGATCGTGAGTCTTGTTAGGCCAGCCCAGAGTCGAGAATGGCCACAGACCAGAGGAGAACCAAGTGTCAAGGCAGTCAGGGTCGCGCTCAAGCTCGAACTCCTTGCCAGGGAACTTCTTCTGCGCCTTTTCGCGGGCCTCCTCCTCGGTCTTGCCGCAGACCCAGTAGTCGGACTCAGCGTCGTAAGCAGGGCCATCCTTCAGCTTCACGTAGTAAGCAGGGACCTGGTGACCCCACCAAAGCTGTCTGGAGAGACACCAGTCATCGATACCCTCCATCCAGCGGTAGTAGGTGTTCTCAGCAGATGCAGGCTTCAGCTTGATGCTGCCGTTCTTGACAGCCTCGATCGCGGGTTCGGCGAGCGGCTTCATGTGCATCCACCACTGCGGCTTCATGACCGGCTCAATGACATCCTTGGACTTGCTGCAAAGCGGGATGGTCATCTTGTTGTTCTCCTTGCCAACGTACAGACCCTTCTTCTCAAGCTCGGCGATAATGGAGTAACGGACATCGAAACGCTTGTGGCCCTGGAAAGGTCCAGCGTTCTCGTTCATGGTACCGTCATCGTTGAGAATGTTAATAAACTCAAGCTTGTTGTCCTTGCCGCGCTTGAAATCGTTGAAGTCATGCGCAGGGGTGATTTTGACGGCACCAGTACCAAAGTCACGCTCAACGGTCTCGTCGGCGAAGATGGGAATCAGGCGGTCAACGAAGGGGTGCTTGACGAATCTGCCAATCAGGTGAGTGTAGCGCTCATCTTGAGGGTGAACGGCAACACCGGTGTCACCAAGCATTGTCTCAGGACGGGTGGTGGCAACCTCAATGGTCTCATCCGTGCCATCAATCGGGTATTTGAAGTTCCAGATGCTGCCGAATTCGATCTTCTTGTCGTAACCAGGAACGTCGATCTTGGTAGAGCCCTCAAGTTCCTTCTGGTCGACCTCGAGGTTAGAGAGAGCAGTGTTCATTTTTGTGCACCAGTTGACAAGACGGTTAGCACGGTAGATCAGACCTTCGTCATGCAGTTGGACGAAGATGTGGCGCACGGCAGTTGACAAGTTCTCGTCCATGGTGAAAGCCTCCCTCGTCCAGTCCATAGATCCACCCAGTCTTCGCAGAACAGTGTTGATCTTCTTGTGGTACTCATCCTTCCAATCCCAGACGGTCTCGACGAACTTTTCTCTGCCCAGATCGTGTCTGGTCAGGCCGTTGCGCCTGTTGTAGAGCATGTTCTCGACAACGCTCTGTGTTGAAATACCGGCGTGATCGCAGCCAGGAAGATAGAGGACAGTCTTGCCCTTCATTCTCTCCCATCGTATCATGACATCCTGGAGCGAGGTCGCGAGAGCATGTCCAATGTGCAACGAGCCAGTGACGTTGGGAGGCGGAATCGGAATGACAAAAGAGCCGGCGGGCTTAACGTCGCCGTCCTTGGTGTACTGAGGCTCGTGGAAGCCCTCCTTCTCCCACCAATCGTACCATGCGCTTTCGACAACGGAGGGAATGTAGGCCTTGTGGTAGTCATCGTCAAGAGGCTTGAGGATCTTCTTCTCGCCTTTGGGTGTCTCCTCGACGTAAGGCGCAAGCTTGACCTCTTCCTTCTTCTCCTTCTGCTTCTTGGGAGCGGCCTGCTGGGCCTGCTTCTTCGCCTGCTTCTCCGCGAACTTGGCCTGCTTCTCGGCCTTTTGGCGCTCCTTTGCCAATTCGCGCTCGGTCTTCTCCTTCTTCTCGCCGTCCTTCACTCCGCCATCCTGGCCGGGGGCATTGGTACCCTTGGGATCGTTGTTGGCGGCGTCGACGACAGCAGCCTTGGTGTCCTGGGAAACCGGCGGCGGCTGTCCAGTGACCGGGCCAGTCTTCTCGCCGGCGGTGTTGTGCGAAGCGGCGTTCAACGCCATGGTGGAAAATGCCCGTCTAGCGGGGGAGGTGAATGTAAGGAAAGGACGCCGGAGCAGTGCTCGGGAGAGAATGGTTGCGACTTGCACGGTGGATGGGAGTGTTGGTGGAGGGGTGGCAATGGGAGGACTGTGACATATATGCAGAGGCACGGGTTTGGATAAAGTATTCTGTAGTGGGGTTGTTACTCATCGGCGCCGGCACTACTCCATACAAAATTCCCAGCTGCAGCGCGTGAGTAATGAAATGGGTGACTGAACTTGGACCCTCAGCTGGGAGCCTTGAAGCTCGTCCTGCTCTTCCCCGGACGCTAGGCCGTTTATGGTAGGCGGCCTTTGAAACGCGTCCTCTCAACTTCCTCCAACTATAGCAGCTGCCTGTCTTGAACTGCCAGATATTCACTTACTTCCTTGCACCTCCATGCAGGACAACAACTTTCCTCTTACCGCCACTTCCTAATCCGAGCACGGTGACTCTTCCAACAATGGCCGACATCGACAACTCAACGCCCGGCTCGCTCAATTGGCGACTCAGCGCGCATCCCATTACCCTCGTGACGTTTCTTGGATTCAGAGCAGGTACATTCATGCAGCAATACCAAGTATCACGCGGCAAAAGACCCAAATTCTGACTCTTCACCACAGCTAGCCTTCTCGTCTACCTCCTCGGCCTACTCTTCACCTCCAACTTCGTCCTGATCTTCATCGTCACCATCCTCCTTCTCGCTGCCGACTTCTACTACCTCAAGAACATCGCTGGCCGACGACTCGTGGGATTAAGATGGTGGAACGAAGTAAATCCTTCATCGGGTGATTCGCATTGGGTATTTGAAAGCGCACCGCAGCCCAACGAGCCGGGAGGAAAGCTCGTCAGCGCGACCGATAAACGCTTCTTCTGGCTTGCACTATATGCGCAACCGGCGCTGTGGGTGGCTTTGGCCATTGTTGCTATTGTCAAATTTGAGTTCATTTGGTTGACGCTGGTCGGTATGTTTCAATCTTAATCTGGCTGTCACGTTCAGACACGCAAGCTAACAAGTCTCACAGTCATTGCTCTTGTGCTCACAGTCACAAACACCCTGGCCTTCTCGAGATGCGATAAGTTCAGCCAAGCGAGCGGTGTCCTCGAGCGTGGTTTCTACTCGGGCTCATTGGCGAGGAACCTTGGTGGCGCCATGGTCTCTCGCATGTTCAACAGGGGTTAAGCTCCTGAATAGATGATTTCCTTCGGCATATCGCATGTATCTGTATCATGTACCATTTCCATAGCAGCAGCGGGGTCAATTGCAGACTTGAACGCTGTCACCAGCACGCGATCGCTTTCTTCTACTCATTGCGTGTGTTGCATGTCTAGAAGCCACTTCCCTTGGCCCCGAAGATAGCATCTTTGGTATCTATGGGCACCAGCATTATCTGAACTCACACGCACACTTTATGGACCCAATTTGATTACTCCAACATGACCACCACGTGCTGTCGACAGAAATCGTGTACATATAGTTATGAGTATTTATATATCGGAATCCATAATTGCACTTGGCGCTAGCCAGCTCCATCTGAGCGTTCACCTCCACCACGCGGAGTCGCAAACATACATGCCCATCCAGAAAAGCATCCCCAAACCAAAAGAAACAACACCACCATGCCCAACAGAGACGACAACCTCCTAGCCCGCCTCAACGCCTTAAAACCCACCACCATAAATCTCACCTCAACACCAACTCCCAGCTACGACGTCCAAATCTCCAACCCTCCACCCACCACCTCCTCATCATCAGTAGAAGACCGCCTGGCCGCCCGCCTAAAGACTCTCCGCGCCGGGAACTCACCAGCAGCAAATACACCAATCAGCAAAAATCCCAGCGGCGACGCGGCAGAACTGCTAACATCCCAAGTCAGAGACGAAGTTGCCTCGGAACCCCTCGCAGACTGGCAGCAGGATGGCAATGAACAGTCTATCGACGATTTACTGGCGGAGCTGGAATCTAACGAGCAGGCGAAATTGAACCCCGATGATCCGGAGGATGTAGCAGCGCTGCTGAAAGAAGCTCAGAGGGCTTTGCCTCCTCCGCAGGATGAGGATCGCGATGGTGGCGATAAAGATCAGACAGCCTATGATTTCGGCGAGGAGCACGATCATAATGCCAACTCAGACGACGATAATGATGATCCTAACAAGGAAAAATCCGAAGACCAACGAGACCAAGACCAAGCCGACGAGTACGTGCAAAAAGTCCTCGCGGAGCTGGACGTTGAGCGAAAATACGGCCTGGCCCACACGTCTGATGAACAGGAGGAAGAAGCCGAACCGACCTCGCCGCAAGAATCACCAGGCCCAGCAGAATCCCAAAAGACCGACACCAACAACAACACCAACACACTCAACCTCCCCTCAACCCCTTCCAAAGAACCTCTCCCCGCCACCACCCCACCACCAACCCAAACCCAAGCCGACGCCTCCCTCGCCACCCGCCTCTCAGCCCTCTCCCTCTCCCTCCCCTCAACACCCTCCACCCTCCCCTCCTCATCCACCAAAAAACCCAAACCCACCACCGCCAACGCCCAAGCAAAAGCAAAACCGGGGAAGCCCCCAACTTTCACCAACGAAGAAATCGACTCCTGGTGCTGCATCTGCAACGAAGACGGCGAGGTGAGGTGTCTGGGGTGCGAGGGCGATGTTTATTGTCAGGTTTGTTGGCGGGAGGGGCATGGGGATGGGGAGGGGCAGGAGAGGGGACATCGGGCTGTGCAGTTTGTGAGGAAGGGGGGTGGGGGTGAGGTTGCTGCTGCTTGATGAGGGAAAGATGTGTTGGATACTGGACGTTGTTGATCTGAAAGGTGGAGTGAGGGTGAGTGGTAGGTCGTTAAGTGGTGGCGTTTAGAATACACTACAGACAGTCCAGAGTGACTATTGACCTCGAAAACGCAATTCCCATATCCCGCCCGGTTCTCCGACCACATTGATTGACTAGAAATTGCCGCAAACTCCAAAAACGCCTTCGCTCTTACATGCTTTCTACGCTGCCGCAGCAAGCCTGGTCATCATCTCTATGAGAAGCAAAATGCGCAATCTACTTCTTCCCCAGCACACCCGCAATCTGCAAGCACAAGTCCAGAATCGTGAGATGCTCATCACTCCCATCGACAAGCCTCTTGTCCGTCTCCGAAAAGCAAAGCACAATGCTGCTCTTCTGCCAATCGCCAATGGACTCATCGCGAATGACGACTTGATCGTAAAGCTGCGTCGTGAGAGTCGTGGCGCTCCAACCTTCCGCCACCAAGTCTTCGACGGCTTTCGACACGCGGCCGTAGACCGTGCCTTTTGAGCTGGGTTGCATGGCTGTGATGAGGCCTTCGATGGTGGGCGTGGGGATGACGCCGGCGATTTCCTCCACGCTTTGAACTGTGATGGCGACGGCGTTGGGTTTGCTGGTAGAATCAACGTCCATGGCGTCGTCGTCTTCATCGTCTTCCACACTCTTCCTCTTCCTCTTCTTCTCCCCATTCTCACCTTTCCCTTGCACAGCCCCCACCAACCTCGCAGCAGACTGCAAGAAAGTAATCGCCTTTCTCAAATCCCCCTCACTACACCTCAACAGCGTATTCACAACCCCATCATCCAACCTCACCTCTTCCAGTCTAGCAATATCCTCCAACCTCTTCCCCGCATTCCCCTCGTCCAAACTCTTGAATCGGAATTTACTACATCTACTGGCCAGCGGGTCGATGATCCTCGTGACGTAGTTGCAAACCAAGCAGAACCGCGTGATCTTCGAATAGGTCTCCATAGTCCTGCGCAACGCACTCTGCGCATCCTGCGTCATGCTATCGGCCTCGTCCAGCACAATGATTTTGTACGGCGGACAGGGATATTTCTTGCGGTACTCTACGCCCGCGGGGCCGGAGGGCGGGTTGGAGAGTTGCATGCGCGCGAAGTCCTTGACTTTCTCGCGGACGATGGAGATTCCGCGCTCGTCGGAGGCGTTGAGCTCGAGCACGCGGGTTTTCATCAGCTCGGGGCCGTAGAGTTGTTTGGCGAGGGCGAGGACTGTGGAGGTTTTTCCTGTGCCGGGTGGGCCGTAGAAGAGCATGTGTGGGAGGTTGGCGGATTGGAGGGTGCGGCGGAGGACGGTTACGGTGTGATCTTGGGCTGTTACGTCGTCGAGGGATTTGGGTCGGCTGGAGTTGGTGTTACTTGAGTGATCAATGGGTGGTTGTATGTTGTGTGTGATAGCACGTACTATTTCTCAACCCATGGTTGCAGTCTGTTGCTTTCTGGCTGTGCAGGGGCTTTGGAAGAGCTTGCTGCAGCGGCAGCTTCTTTTTGACGAGCTCTGATATCGAAGAAGTTGGCCATGTTGGTGTGGTGTTGAGGTGTTTTGTAGTTTCAATCCTGCTCGAATCGTCAGTTCGCTCCTAGAAGTTTGGACGAGAGACGCGACGCGCGACTAGGCGATAAAGCACTTCCAGCACCCATTCGGCAATCCGACCCGACGTCACCCAAAGCTCACCCACCCAGCACCAAGCATCCAAGCACTCTCTCCACGCTCTCGCTAGCCAAACCCCGACCTTGGAACCTCAGGAGCGGCTGTGGCACGCGATGAGTCGCGAGATAACCAACACATGATTGATACACATATCCTCCCCTTTCTCACTCCAAACCAACCCGTCACTGATCGCGTCTCATTACCATGCGAACGCTGTCAGTCAATCCCGACGACCACAAGACATGAATGATGAGCCTGCTTCATCCGCCGCAGCCTCCTCATCGCGAGTCGCCGACCAACTACCAACCGACGATACCCTACCACAAGGACAACAAGATGGAATTCCCACCGTCGCACAGATCGAGGAGCGTAGGAAGAAGAATAGGGAAATGTTCAACAAGAAGAGAGGCCAGCTGTTGGACGACCTCTTATA
The DNA here is from genome assembly GCA_030772445.1 of Cladosporium sp. MBC 237. Taxonomy (NCBI): domain Eukaryota; kingdom Fungi; phylum Ascomycota; class Dothideomycetes; order Cladosporiales; family Cladosporiaceae; genus Cladosporium; species Cladosporium sp. MBC 237. The sequence goes on from JAPHCH010000083.1 coordinate 167,381, forward strand.
CAACTTGGACTTACTCGTCTACGCCCAGCTGAGCGCCATATACTACATGGAGTGAGTAGGACTGAAACATGTGTGGTACCTATTACCTGGAATCCCATGCTAACGATCATCCAAAGCTGTTCATTCCTCCGCTTCATAGTCCGCGCCCTCGTCCACTTTGTCCTCTTAACTCCCAAACCAGCCACATTCGTCCAACCGCCCGACCAACAGCCCTTCGTCGGCGCAGTCCTAGGATTGAATTTCATATGCATCATCCTGCACCTCTGGCTCAACCCCGCGACGGGCACAGAAGCAACGAGAGGATACCTGCACGGCGGCATGGCCATGGATTTCATCGGGCAGAAAGGGCCAACAAGTCGGATTGTGCTAGTGTTGCTCGACTTACTGGTCATGGCCTTACAACTGGTCCACCTCACCGCGCATATCAGTAGGAAGAGACTGAAAGACAATGCCGCCACTGCCACGACGTCTACTACGCCGCAAGCAGCACCCACACCCTCTCCAGGCCAAGATCTCGACAGCGAAGAACGCGGCGTCCGCCACTCAACCGAACTCCAACAACAAGACGACATCGAGATGCAAACATTGAACGCATCCGGAAGGAGTTCCAACATCCCCGCCTCCACCACAGCATCATCGCCACCAGAAGAAGACGAAACCGAACCCAACGAGCGCGAAGCCCTCCTATCTTCCTCCCCACCCCAAACAGACATCCACATCTTCGACGCCTTCCACAGCGGCCAAATCGTCCTGGCCGATCTGAACATCTGGAAATCGACCAAAGAGCAATTCTGGGCTTACCAGAAGTCTTCCGCTGAGCAGCGCGAGGCGAGAAGAGCGAGTTATCGCGCGCAGATTACGAGTCGGCTGTTTGATATGGGCGTTGCGAGGTTTGGTCGTTGATTCCAACCACATTAGAGACGAGCGGCGGGTTTTGGGACGTGTTGGTTTTGTTGGAAGGGCGGACAGATAGTGGCAAATTGTAAACTACTTAGTTCCGGCCGCAGATAAACACGGCCATGACCTCTGCACTTTCCAAACCAAATCACGCATACCATGTCAAGGTTCACCACTCGACGACAGACTTCTAAGGAAACAGCGGAGCGTTAGCCAACCCTGGAAAGCATAGATGCAAAGCCACCTTCTGGGGAGCACCAACGCAATGAACACATCCAGCACGCCGCATTCACGTAATAATCCGAACAAAAATCGTATCATCAACAAATTTAAATTTCCTCATGTATATCATAAAACGCACTCCCCCCACAACCAGCAAAACCTCTTTCTCACACAAGATATCTGAACCCCTTGTTCATCTGCCTCTTCTCATCATCCGGATCAACCGCCTCCTGGGCATCATACGAGTTCTCCTGCAATTCCAGGTCCCTGTTGAGCTTGTTGAGCATCATGCGGAAACCGAAACACCCAATAATCGTCGCGCCGAACATCGCCGTAACAACACCGTAGCTGTTGCGGTATCCGTTGTCGGTCATGTCCCAGACGTAGGCGCCAGCGATATTGCCAATCTGGCTGAAGGCATTAATCAACGCAATCGCCACGGCGCGCTTAGCAGGCGGGCGGGGGAAAGAGGAAGAAATCCAGGAGTAGAAGACGATGAAGCCCGCGTAGGAGCCTGCTTGCAGGAAGAGGGCGACGTAGCGCGCGGCGGTGTTTTCCGTGCTCATGCTGATGATGAAGCCTACCAGGCCCATGCTGACGGGCCCGACGATGTGCCAGAATTTCTCCTGGAAGCGGTCGGAACTCCAGGCGATTATGAGGGAGAAGAAGCAGGAGAAGACCCATGGGGGAGCGCTCATGAGGAGGGTTCCGGTTGTGTCGAAGCCGAGGGTGGTTGTTAGGGAGGGCTGGGGGTGGGTGGTTAGCTTTGGTACCTTGATTTTTTGGAGACGGGGCGGGCGAGGTTACTTACGAAGTAAGCGTTGAAGGAAAGGCCGACGACGTAGGTGGCGAAGAGGATGCACATGACGTAGACTTTGGAGTCTTTCAGGGCCATCCAGAGGCCGTCGAAGGTGCCCATGTCTTCGGGGTCGACGTCGGCGATTCCCACGTCTTCCGTCATGCGTAGTTGTGCGACTTCGAGTTCTTCCTTGGTGAAGCCCCAGGAGTTGTGGGGGAGGTCGGGCAGGATGAAAGCGGCCAGGATGGCGATGAGCATTGTTGCTGCGCCTTCGACTGGGAGGGTGGGTTAGTGTTTGAATTTTGGTTGAGGGAGGGATTGGGTTGGATTGGGAATGCTTACTCCAGAACAACCAGCGCCAGGAGGCGTGGCCGAGGGTTCCTTTCATGTTGCTGAGGACTCCAGCACCGATGAGAGAAGAAAAGGCGTTTGAGATCAAGTTGCCGCAGAAAAGCAGGGCGTTGCGCTTGGTGAGTTCCGAGCGAGTGTACCATTTTGAGAGAATCATCAGGGCACCTGGTAGGAAAGCCGCTTCGACGAAACCAAGGAAGAAGCGAATAGCGACCATTCCGCTGAAATTCTGTGTGACGCCAGAGAGAGTTGAGATGGCGCCCCAGACAAGCATGACAGCGGAAATGTACAGCGAAGGACGCTGGATCTTGTTGATGAAGATATTGGACGGCACCTGCATCAGAATGTACCCGACGTAAAGGATGGACAGACAAGTCTGAAACTGTCCGGGGTGACCTTCAAGCCCGAGATCTCTCTCGAGACCTTCGAGTTTGGCCGCTCCGATGTTGTTGCGGTCGAGGTAGTTCATGATGTAAATCAGGATGAACCATGAACAGCGGAGATCGAGTTTCATTTTCATCTTCTTCTCGACGCGAGCGCGGTGCTCCGGGTCCCATGTTGCGGCGCCGGAGCCGGGAAATGTTGCCGCTCCTGTGGTGCCTTGCTCCATGGTTTCGATGTTGGATTTTTCGTCGTGCGTGGTGGGAGAGCCGGCTTTTGAGATGTCGTTCGACATGATCGGAGGGTTTCAAGTGGCACTCGCTCAGTGCCAAACCAGTACGAAACGATCAAAAGGAAATCTGAGGAGCAAAGGAGAGACAAGTCCAGGCGTTGGGCTTGTCCTCTAATATACCTCTGTATGATTTTGCAGTACGGGGCCCCAGTGTAGCACGTCCACAAAAAAGACCCGCGTCAAGCTCACGTCGGCATCTCCTCAAGCGGTCCTAGTGCCTGTCTTCGCCATGGGGTGAAGTCATGTCTGTGTGGGCGGCCCAGTGGGCGTGGACAGAAGCGTGGAAGCGTGCAAAGCACGGCCAGCACGGTGACTGATTTTTTCGCGAGAACGTGGCGTGGCGTGGGTGACTGTCAACCCGCAAACCCACGGGGGTGAGTTTTCGGGTGGAGAGACGGATCCGACCAGGCTTTAAGACGGGGCCACATGGGGTTTGGCATTGCTTGGGTGGGTCAAGAGGGCGGGTGAAAGGCGGATCTGAGGCTTAGTGGAGGTTTTTGTAGAGAAGCCCTGACTTTCACTCGCGGAGAGCGCATCGGTCTTCTCCATTTTGTGAAACTTTGAGGTCGAGAGTGATGCTGATGTTGCTTTCTACCGGCATGAGATGCCGATTTGAAATCGTGGATGCTCGAATACAATATTCGACTCTCTATAGTGCTATGACGATATTGAAAGAAGAAAGATGAGTGTACATCTGCCCGTCTTTGCAGAGCTGTTTCGACGTTGTGACATACTTAAGTACAGAGGTTCGGAGAACCGGTTCAGGGAGGACGGAAACGATCGGAAGCGGTTGATACAAATCCCGATAAGTGCGATCAAAAGTCGAAAGTGTTAGTCGCGTTAGACAAAGTACCGTATCACAACGTTCCTCGTCGTGTCGAAATAATGGTTTTTACTCAAGGCTGGCAAGATTTGCATTAATTGTTGTCGTCTGTAGCGTTTTCGTGCACAGTTGTCTGCAGATGCGAGGTCGACTGTGAGCTTCAGAAGCCGTCTGGGATCGTCATGAACAAACCCCGATATATTAGGACATGTGATGCTGAGAAGGGCCGACTTGCGGCACAGTGGTGTTTGTGATTATTATATAGCTGTAGGTGTTCGGTATTGCTGATCGGCTATGCTGCGTCGCATCATATGTCGAGTGATTTGCGTGAGTGTCGGTCAAGCACAGTGTTGCTATGTTTGGTTTTGGAGAGCCACAGAACATTGAGAGTGTCCGCGAGGTTCAAGGCGAGCCATACACATTTACCGTGAGGTGCAGTCGAGATCGCCTATCCACGTTGCATACGCTACCGGGTGTTCATGAGTCTTCACAAGGTTTGTGGAAAAAGGTGCTCACAGCAACGCGGTGTTGCAGGTTCTAAGACCATGAGAGGATCACAGGAAAACATCCGGCATGTCTTTGATCCAAACATCCGATGAAGAATGCAGCATCCTTGGCTACTGTACCAAGGCAAAACCAAGCATTCGAGTTGCAGAGGGAGAAAGTCTTGGATCAACGTCCAATCGTCCAGCCTCCAGCCAGTCTCGCCAATCCTTGGGGGATCGGCACACCTGCGCCTCTCGCTTGCGGCTTGCGGCTCCTTCGGCACGCGCCCCCAATGCATGCAGATAGCGTAGCATAGGAGCATAGCTCTGTGAGAATAATCAGTGATCAACCACCCAGCACATCTCCATCATCCAAGTGCAATGGTCGGAAAGTGGTCCACCATATAACGCCAGCACACAATGGACCAGAATGGACACTCCAGTAAGACCAAAACACACTCTTCCTCTTTCGAGATACAACCTCCGTAAGCTAACAACAACCCCTTCAGCGCCAGTCTGGTCGAACATTCCACTCCAAGCCCTGCACGCCGAAATCCTCCGCCGTCAAGAAGCAGGCGAACGACCACCCTGCGGCTCAGGCTCCTCAAAACACTCCTACAACACCCCTCTCCACGTCTTCGCCCTCTTCCTCATCCTCATCCTCAGCACCGCCGCCTGCTCCTTTCCTGTCATCGTCCGCCGCTTCCCAAACCTCCCCGTCCCCAACTATGCGCTCTTCCTCTCGCGCCACTTCGGCACCGGCGTGCTGATCGCCACGGCTTTCGTCCACCTCCTACCCACAGCCTACATCAGTCTGACGGATCCATGCTTGCCGCCGTTCTGGACAGAGACCTACCCGGCTATGCCCGGGTTCATCGCCATGGTCAGCGTTTTGCTGGTCGTGGCGATTGAGATGTTCTTTGCGCTTAAGGGTGCGCATCATTCTCACGCGGTGGATTTGGATGGGCTCAGGGAAGAAGGAGGACAGAGAAAGAAGCCGACACATCAACGGTCGGAGAGTTTCAACCCTTTCAGGCAAATGCCTTTGGGCCAAGCTCACGACGACAGCATACCTTTGACCGAGCGGAATCGACCATATGCGGATGAACCGGTGACACCAGGAAGTGCTTTGGACAAGCCTCTCCCGCCTGAGCCTCCCCGCGATTCAGAGGATGATTCGGATTTAGATCTGGACGAGCTAGACCCTCAAGCAGACTCCGACACGCGACCTCTAAACGGGTCAGCAATGCGCAAACGCAGTGGCTCAGAGAGCTCCAACGACTACCCCCACCCCAACAACCATGCCGGCCATGACCACTACCACCCGACCCCCAACCACACAACCCAAACAAGCACCTCCACCGACCCCAGCGAACAGCGCCTAATCCTGCAATGCCTCCTCCTCGAAGCCGGCATCCTCTTCCACAGCGTCTTCATCGGCCTGGCCCTCTCCGTCTCAACCGGCCCAGCCTTCATAGTCCTCCTAATCGCCATATCCTTCCACCAAACCTTCGAAGGCCTCGCCCTCGGCTCGCGCATCGCAGGCGTATCCTCCTTCTCCACAACCTCCTCCAAACCCTGGCTCATGAGCCTCATGTACGGCATCACAACCCCCATCGGGCAGGCAATTGGCCTGGGAGTGCACGGCTTGTACGATCCCGCGAGTCAAGTTGGTCTGCTGACTGTGGGGATTGTGAATGCGGTTAGTAGTGGGTTGTTGCTTTATGCGGGGCTTGTGCAGCTTTTGGCGGAGGATTTCTTGAGCGATGCCAGTTATGCGGAATTGCAGGGGAAGAGGAGGTTGCAGGCTTGTGGCGCTGTGGTGGCGGGGAGTATGTTGATGGCGATTGTGGGGGCTTTTGCTTGATTTTGGGTTGATTGTTTTGGGATGGGTTTGGGATAGATTTGTTGAGCGTGTTTTTTTTTTTGCTGTTTGTGGTTTTCTACATACAGACTCCAGATGAGATGAGATGCGAATTGGGAGTTCCTTGTTTTCCATTTTGAATTTGAATTTTGAATTTTGTGAAAAAGCGCTTGCCTGCTTTGCTTCGGGTTGACCGATGCGCGCATCTATGTAAGGTATGCATGGTGGTGTATTTCTAGAAAAATCTGGTCTGCTAGTTTTGGGTGTGTTTGCAGTATCTTGTCGCCATAGAGGTTGAAATGTCTGGGGGCGAAATAGATCGCTCAATCAAAGAAGATATGCGGTCTTCCGTTTCTTCCTTTTTTCTTTTTCTTTTTCTTTTCTTTTTCTTCCATCAGGATCATCACTTTTCCGCATTCCGAAAGGAACAAATGTTCCAGTTCCGCTCTTACAGCCACCCTAGATTCCCCATCCAGCGCCAGCGCTACCCAGACTCCAAACCCCAAATCCCCAAACATCCCTCCCCATCTCTCCCCAATCCCATCCACCTACGCAGGTCTCCTCCGAACAAACTCCCCCAAATCCTCCCTAGTAGCAACACCAAGCACAAACCTCCTCCCGGGGTCCGTCACAACCGCAAAATCCTGCCTCTCCCCCGTAGCGCCGCCCTCAAAAAACCGCTCCAACTCCTCCAGCGTCGTCTCCATGGTAATCAGCGCGTACTTGGTCCCCTTGCTGCGGCGGAACTTCACCATGGCTTTTTCGACGCTGTCGGATTCGCTGATCGTGCCGGCTGCGAGTTGGGCTTTGATTGAGGGCGTGGAAATGTAGCCGAGGAGGGATTTGGAGGTCGGGTCGACGACGGTTAGGTGCGTGTAGTCCCGTTCGAAGGCGGAGATGAGGGCGAGGCCGAGGGGGGTGTGCGGGTGGGTGGAGAGGGCGGGACCGGGGTCGAGGTCTTCTACTACGGCGCCGCGGTATTTGGTTGACTGGGAGGGGAGTTAGTGGGTGGGTGGTGAGGGTTGGGAGGGGAGGTGTACCCAGTTTGCGGTTGGATTGCCGGTTTCTGAGGGTGCGGGGATGTTGTTTTGGGGCGGTGGGGTGGGCATTTTTGGTTGTGGAGGTGGGTGTTGTTATGGGATTGGTTGGTTGTTATTGATATGTTGCTTTTATTGTCAGAGAGAGTGTGTGGTCGATCAAAACGAAAGAGTGTAGTCAACTTTCACATGCAAGCCTGCGAACGTCTGTCTGCTCAAAGCAGAAGTTGTGCAAAAGCCGATCCCTTGCCTATCGCGGCCGAAGTGGGGCAAAGAGTCGTGAAGTGCAGCAGCTTCCCACGTCACAACCTCGCTTCTCGCTTCCTTCCAATCCTCCGGGTATAGTCGAGTCCAACCTCACTCTTCGACTCACAGTCATCTCCTCCTTCACTCACCTTGCAGCGAGGAACTATCCGATTGAACAACAGGTACGTCTCTCGCAACACCTCACGTCTTCACGAAACCCACCCCAGCCCGTCTCGACCCGTCCAGTCCAAGCTCAAGAGACCCACCCCCAGCTCTTGACACCGTAGATCAGCTCCACCATCCCAAACACTAACAGCCGCTAGGCAGGTAGACGAGACCAGAAGCCATCGCAAGAATGCCCTCTCTCTTCCCATCTTCGAGTGCGCTCAACGCCGTTTTTGGCGGAAACGCCAATACCACTTCCAATGCCACTCCAGCGGCAGATGTCGAGAAGAAAACCCGCTCGCCGTATGAGGCGCGTACAGAATTGTTCAAGTCTTGGAGCGTGACGGAGGATGCGGAGCGCAAGGCGAGCGAGTTGGGCAACGCTGCTGCGAAAGAGTATCAGAAGGCTTCACACTTGGCGCAGGAGAAGGCGGGCAAGATTGAGCTTTATAGTGGGAAGTATTGTAAGTTGGTGTGATTTTTGTGTGTTGGTCTCTTTGGTGAGTGGAATGCTGACTGTTGATTGTAGATGCGGTACGTTCGATGCCTCGTTGATGTCTTGAGGACTCTCATGATATTGACTTTGCTTCGATAATCTTCGCTTCCCCGAAGCTCTCATCTATTTACTAACAAATCCACAAAGGCATGTACTTTCGGTGGTCTCATGGCCTGCGGCTTCACCCACTGGGCCGTCACTCCCCTCGACCTCGTCAAATGTCGTCGTCAAGTCGACAGCAAGCTCTACAAAGGCAACATGGACGGCTGGCGCAAGATCGTCAAAGCTGACGGCTTCCGTGGAGTCTACACCGGTGGCTCCCCGACATTCCTCGGCTACAGTATCCAGGGGTCTCTGAAGTACGGTTGCTACGAATTCTTCAAGAAATACTACTCCGACCTCGCTGGCCCGGAAAATGCGGTCAGATACAAGACTTGGATCTACCTTGCTGGATCCGCTTCGGCCGAATTCTTCGCTGATATTGGTCTGTGTCCACTGGAAGCTGTCAAGGTTCGCATGCAGACCACTTTGCCGCCGTTTGCCAAGGGTACTATGGATGGAATCAACAAGATCGTCGCTGCTGAGGGTGTTGCTGGGTATGTTCTGCTGATCAGTTCTTCGTAGCTTTCCCAACAGCTGAATGACTAAATTCCCTGTGCAGTCTGTACAAAGGCATCTACCCGCTTTGGGGCCGTCAGATCCCGTACACCATGATGGGTAAGTAGACCTGCTCAGCGAGATCGATATGAACAGCACTGACTTGCGCGTAGTATGTTCCGAATATTAAAGAAACTCCGTCAAATCGACAGACTTCTATCTCCCCGGCTGCTCACGAGCATGCACAACTAACCTCTTCCGCGCCCAGAAATTTGCCTCCTTCGAAACCATCGTCGAAATGATGTACCACCGCCTGCCCGGCCAAAAGTCCGACTACTCCAAAGCCGCGCAAACCGGCGTGGCCTTCTCCGCCGGCTACCTAGCCGGCATCCTCTGCGCGATCGTCTCCCACCCAGCCGACGTCATGGTCTCCAAACTCAACTCCAACCGCAAAGCGGGCGAGGGAGCCGGCGCGGCCGTCAGCAGGATTTACAAGGATATTGGTTTCTCGGGTCTGTGGAATGGGTTGCCTGTTCGGTGAGTTTTGTTCTGCAGGCCTTGTATGTGTGCGTGCGTCGCTGACTGTGAATCTGATAGTATCGTTATGATCGGCACTCTCACCGGGCTGCAGTGGATGATCTACGATTCGTTCAAGATCTTTATGGGCTTGCCTACGACCGGTGGCGCTCCGCCTGCCGCGGAAAAGGCGAAGGCTTGAGCGAAGTTCGAATATCGTAGACAGGAGGCTGGTTGGCTGGCTGGTTGGCTGGCTGGTTGGCTGACTGATTGATCGATCGATGTTTTGTTTTGTGTTTGGTTTGTGGAGTAGACGATTTCTTCCAGACCGGACCGAACAGAACAGAACAGAACAGATGAGCTAGAGAGATGATGCGTTTTTTTTTGTTCGTGTTGTGTGAAGTTCTTTTTTTGACTTGCTTTTGCTTCTTGATGCTGTCTTGCTATGGCTGTTAATGGCTGCTATGAACGTAAATCGGTGACTGATGACAAGTTCGATGAATTCCCTCCTTTTTGCAGATGACGAATCGACATTCCCCCCTCCCTTTCTGTCTGTTTTGTTGCCAAGATCGGATACATGTCATGTTATCTCGGTAAATCGAGTCGATGATGAGGACTGATACTGATGAGAAGCCCGAGATTGGGTCCTTGGTATTTTTTCGTGAGATGTGGCGTTGGATTGGACATCTCGGTGTGATGTGGCGCCGTGTCGATGCTGGTTTGAAGTATGATGTGCTATGGTATGGTTTCGGTTTCGAACGAAGAATGGACTGCGGGCGGCAATGGGGAGGCCGGACGTTGTTTGCATACATCTCATCGTCGATCGGTCGGCCGGCGGGCAGGCAGGTGGCTCTGTGCGCTCTTTCATTCCGCCAAAAGGCATGGAAGACTCCCAGCGCGATGGGATGGATTGATATCAGGTGGGTTCCATGTCGTGGTAGCCGCGGACTTTGTCGACCTATGAGATGGCCGTATGTGGGAGAAGCGGTGGCTTCTTCTTCTTCTTCTTTGTCAAGAATGTGAAAAGTAGAACAATGCACCTTAGACGGTTCGAGAGATGAAGAGGGAGACCAGGTCCAAAAGATCCATCATCATCATGAAAAGACAAACTCCTTCAAGACAGGCGAAGCGGCGAATTCGGGATTGAGCAGGATACAACTACGATGACAATTCACATGTCAGTAAACTCAACGACTGCCCACCCACCCACGGCAAGAGGAACGTGGACGATAAATCCCGATCCCAATCCCACTCAACTCACCTGACGAAATGATTCAAGCCATTCTTACGCTGCTCCAGAAACTTCGGCCGGAAGCGTGAGACGACGCTTTTGCGAGGGAGTTGCGGGATGCTTCCTTCGGCGTGCGGGAAGGATTTGAGCAGGTTCGTGCGCAGGCGGTCGAATTCGGAGTATCTGGCGGGGTTGTTAGTTATGATCGAGTGTTGTGTGGATATGGGAGGGGTGGTAGGGTGAGATGAGGGGATGTGTTGGTTGCGTGGTGGTGAGGGTCTTTGGGAGATATGTGAGGTGTTGGAACTTTTATGACAAGGACGCGGAATTGAGACATTGGTGCAGCGAAGACGACGGCAATTGGAATAAGGCAATGGTTGAAAAGAAATAAGAAACATAATACACACCTCTTCCGAATATTCATATCGCCACCCTTAAGCGTGCGCACAGTACAATGCCAAACGACATAAGCGCCAATGCCCGAAGTACCCGAGACGACAGTGTAGTCATCAACGGTCACGGAACGAGCCCAACAGCCCTGACTCTGCTCGTGCTGGTCTTCGGAATGATCCTCGAGCTGAATGGGTCCTTGACCGCCACCGGCAGCGTGGGTGGCGAGGGAATGATACGAGGCCGAGCGAGCATGACGCGTCGTCGTGCTCCAAAAGGCCGGAGCGTTTGTCTGCTGTTGCTGCTGGACGTCTGCGGCATCAGCAGGAGCGGCAGAGGCGTCTGCAGATGCATGCATGCGGGCTTTCTGGGGCTCGGAAGAGGCTGGGGAAGCAGTAGAAGGTGAGGAGGTGCCTTCGTCCTCTTCCTGCTGGGCATGCTGGTCGTTTGGTGGCGGGCCGTTAGGCGGTGGAGTTGAGCATTGCTGCTGGAGTGGCGGCGGCTCCCCCATAGGCTTTTTTTAAGGCGGGCGAGACGGGCGTTTGCTTGCGCGCTGCTTAGCGGACCGGGGTTGGGGTTCGCTGTGGAAGGTTAAGCAGGCGGATGGCGTGCAGATGCATGAGACAGTACTGAGGTAGTGGGGTGGGTTGGAGGTGTGTGTGGTACGAGACGGGAGGTGGGGCGGGTGCGGTGAAGGGAGTGTATGGGTGGCGATGGAGGTATGGGCAGAGCAGAGCAGAGCAGCCGTCAATGTCAGTGCTGCCGCTTCTGCTATAGTAGGTAGTAGTGTATAAAGTAAAAAAAGACGAGATATGTGCAGACGCAGATGCAAACAAAGAGCTGCACGTGTGTGCTGCGGTTCGGAGATCGGCAAAGCGACGAACCCCAGACAGACGTGGTGGAAGATTGTGGAAGAACGATGCGGGATGGAGAAATGTGGATTCTCGTCGCAGCCAGAGCAGGCCCAGACGATGAAAGGACCAGCATGAAAGAGGGCATGCTCGGCATGATAGGCAAAGGCAATCACTGCAATGGGAGAGAGAGGGTCTGTTCTGCATGGGCTAGCGGCATCTTGGACGCCGTTCTAGCTGTCTAGCGTTGTCTATTTTCCCATCCCGTCAGATTGAAGCTATGGCTGGTGCTGGCAAGATACCTCCTATGAGGATGGCATGAAGCTATGGGCAGAGCTATGGCTGCGTCCACCCTCGTCTAGATCCATCTGCGTCGAAGCCGCGTATTTCGCCGTGTCAGCTGCTGCATTATGCCGGTGGCAAAGACCTGATATACCTCTCTTGCAACATAACATTGGTCATGTCGGGTGTGACGTGCCGCGGCAGATGGGCAAAGACAAGACACTCTCCCCACGCTTTTCTCGACACACTCTCAAGACCCTATACCCAATACCACGGTTGCGCTAGTCCATGTCTCATCACTCTAGTTACCCGTACTGCCGTACATCCCATATCGTGCCCATACATAGATAGACACCAAGGGCCAGCTAGCTACCTCTTACTCGCGCTCTGCCCCGATTGACTTACTATTTCTTCCTCGCCCATTTGCTTCCCGTCACACTCTTCCTCCCTTTCTTCAACCCACATTCGCTTCTCCGCATTCTCGTCGCTCTAGTCTCTGCTTATCTCACTCGTAAGTCACCGCTCTCCCCGTTGAGTCCTATCATCAAGCCGTATGGGGTCAGCATTTTGGGTCAACCACTTCAACCATCCGACTCTCAACCATATAAATACAAGAGTACATACTCATCCCAAACCCTTCCAGATCTTTCCTCCTCCTCCTCTTCCTCCTCCTCGAAATCCAACTTCCCACCTCTCGCCAAAATGAAGACTTTCACCGTCGCTACCCTCGCCTCAGGCGCTCTACTCTCGCTCGCCTCCGCCCAAGAACAATACCAAATCACACCGGATTCCGTCTCCCAATCCTCCAGAGACTACTGGTGCCAGCAACAAATCACACAATGCCCAGTAAGTCCTCCCAAAACCACCCTCACCCAAAACCCCACCTAAACCATACCACAAAATACCATACCACCAAAATCCTAACCAACCCTCCAGCTAATCTGCCTCCAACCCCCCTCCGAAACCACCGACGCCCCCACAACCAACGACTGCGACTCGGACAACCTGACCTACGACTGCGAATGCTCCGACGGCCTGCGCCCCAACGTCACCCAATACACCCAGACCCTCCCCTTCTTCATCTGCCAAGAATGGGGCAACCAGTGTGTGACCGCCTGCGGCACCGACAACGCCTGCTCCTCCGACTGCCGCGAAAAGCACCCCTGCGGCGCGCAGGACCCCGTCAAACCAAACTCTTCCACCATCAGCAGGACCATGTCGACTACTGCTTCGGCTTCGCGCACCGGTAGTCCCGCGGGTGCCACGACGAATTCGGACGGGGAGACAATTTTCACCGGTTTTGGTAGTGGCGCTTCTTCTACGGGTGACGGTGGTTCTGCGCAGGAGAGCGCGGCTTCCGAAGGTGCTGCGGGCGGGCGAGCGGCGCCTCTGCTGGTCGGGCAGACTTTTGGCTTGCTGGCGCTGGCGGGTGCTTTCTTCGGGGGCATGGCGTTGGTGTTGTAGGCTGCTTGTTGCGGTTTGCAACTCTCTTCTGCTAATCTTCTCTCGTATCATCTTTCTTTCTCCTTCGTCTCTTCCTCTTCTCTATCTCTCTTCTCCTCCTCCTCCTCCTCAAAATCAACTTCTTGACAACAACAACGACGACGACGACGACGACGACGACCATAATCGAAGAGAAGAGGAGAGAAGAGAAGAAACAAAGACAAGTTCTTCCTTTTCCGTCGTCAGAACGGAGAAAACTGGGAATACCCTTCATCATCATCATCACGGTCCTTTCGGTCATCAGCGAAAACAGCGCGTACGGATGGATGGATGGATGTATTGCTTTTAGTTTCTTCTTTTCGTTAATCAGTCTTTTTTCTCTTTCGTGCACATTCTAGGGTCAAGCAAGGGAAGTGAAAGCGGTCCTTTACACAGATAACAAGTGCGGTAATGGGAGGAGTGGGGCGTCTTTTTTTTGGGGTGGTGTTTTGGGTTTCTGAGCGATGGTGTTCTTTTCGGAGGGATTAATATTGAGCGCTCTCCTTTTTTTTTTAGCCCAAAAACCAGAATTTCTTGTTCTTGACCTTGCAGATTTTTGGTCGTGTACTTTCCGTGTTTGCTGAGCTGCGATAGTCAGATCAGACACTAGTAAGGTAGGATGTAATCAACGCCGTCATTGCGTTTTGAACAGGCAAGTGTGGTAAGGTGGTTAAATGCGTAGGACGCATCGGCATGTCATTCGCAGCAGGGCCTCGACAAGATGCATCGTTGACTTGTCTCTCATCAGTTATCCAATCTCCGGCACTCCAGACTTGACTGTTGAAGGAGATCATCGCCACGTTTTTTGTTAATTGCTGTGTCTCAACCGCCGATCTCGGTAACAGAGCTGCCCGTTTTGCGGGGGAGCAGTTGAACATAGCCGAGCTGCAAGCAACGTCACTTGGTACCTTTGGGAGCGCTGGTGGTTTGTGTGGTATATGTATTTGTTTACCTATGCAAAAATATCACTCAATTGCTTTTGAATCTGACATCTGTTTGTTATCAAGACTTCTCGTTACTTGCTGTCAGGACGAAAAGAAGGACCGCTTAAGGTCAGACGGTTGATATCATGGCTACTGCTGCTGCTCAGCAAGTCGTGCGCCGCGCACAATTATATGGTAGGTCTATCTTTTCATATTAAGGAAATTTCAAGTGGCCTAAATGAGGATATATCGACCGTGAGGTCCATGGAGTATTGCAGGATATCAATGGACCATTGGCATCCATACAAACCGAATCGCCCTCAACAACACCAACGCCACCTATACCTCTAAACCAACCATCCACCTTCCAAACAGAATGCAAAGCTAAACAACTCCTCTCCCAGTCCCCGGATCCTCAATGCGCTTCCTCGAGAAATCTCGCTCCCTCACCGTAGACAGCATAGCCTACGACCTCGAAGACTCGGTGACCCCGTCCAAAAAACCCGAAAGCCGCCAAAACATCCTCTCCATCCTCAACCGCCCCCGCACGCCCTCCATCCGCGAACAAGCCGTCCGAATCAACAGCGTAAGCTCCGGCTTCGCCCTCGAAGACCTCACCACCGTGCTGCGCGGCGCAAACATCGACGCCCTCGTCGTCCCCAAAGTCGACCGACCAAGCGACCTGCACTTCATAACCGACGTGCTGCGACAAACCCTCCCAGAACGCCACGGCCCAGACTCCACCAACCCCGTGAAAATCATCGCCCTGGTGGAATCCGCGCGCTCAATCACAGACCTCCCCGCCATCTGCGGCGCGTCACCATACTTGTCCGGCCTGACGTTCGCGGCGGAAGATTTCGCCCTCGACCTCTCCATCACGCGGACGCCGGACTTGCACGAGTTTACTTACGCGCGCAGCGCCATCGTCACCGCCGCAAGGGCCTTTGAGCTTCCCTCCGCGCTGGATTTGGTCAGCACGACGTTCCGGGGCGAGGAGGGCGTGCGTGCTCTACGCGCTGAGAGCGAGAATGGAAGACGGTTCGGGTTCAATGGCAAGCAGTGCATTCATCCGGAGCAGGTGGGGTTGGTGCAGGAGGTTTTTGGGCCGGGGAGGGAGGAGGTGCAGTGGGCTGTGAGAGTGTTGATTTGTGATCGGAAGGCTGATGGGCAGGGACGGGGGGCTTGGACGCTGGATGGGAAGATGATTGATGTGCCTGTTGTGGGGAAGGCGAGGGCTGTCGTTGCTAGGGCGGAGGTTTGTGGGTTTGATTTGAAGGAGTTGTGGGAGAGGTTTAAGGGTGAGGAGCCTCAATAGATAGGCAAGGGTGTTTTGTCAAGTGGATGTTGTTGCTAGAACGTATGTGAATTGCTTCTAAGTAAGCGTAGAACCGCACTTCTTTTTATGTACACATGCCACCCTTCCAATGCAAGAACACATCATACTCAAAAACCCCAACAATAAACCCCTCAATACCCCCTCCTCCGATCAACAACATTGATCAACCTCTCCCCCTTCTCCCTCTTCCCCAAATTAACATCCAGCACCTGAAACGCCCTCTCCTCATACGCAACGCCATTCCCCGAAATATGCGGCGTGACAACCACATTCTCCAAATCCCACAGCTCACTATCCCGTGGCAGAGGCTCCGGATCCGTAACATCCAACGCCGCGCCCTCGAGCGTCCCATCCTTCAAAGCCTCCACAAGAGCCTGCTGATCAACAATCGGCCCTCGCGCAATATTCGTCACAAAAGCCGGTGAACCGTCACCACCCTTCTTCAACACTTCGAATTCTTCCTTACCGAGGAATCCCTTCGTTTGCTCCGTCAAAGGCACGCTGATGACCAACCAATCGATCCCCTGGCCGAGGAAACGGTGCAAATCCCCTTTCTCCAGCCCACTGAACCACGCCTCTGGGATTTCGCCCTCGACGTCTCCAGTCCCGGGGACGACGAAACCCGCATCGCGCTTCTTCTCGTCAGAATCCTTAGGCGTCGCCGTGAAAGCCAGAACACGCATGCCCATACCTCTCGCCACGCGGGCGATTTGCCGTCCAATACTGCCGTAGCCTAGGACGCCGAGGGTGGCGCCGACCTGGTCGCGGACGTGGTCTATGCCGGCGTCGCGGGAGGACCAGTGGTGTTTCTTCTGCAGTTCGCGGAGGTTGTTGTAGTTCCTCGAGAGGACCAGGCGGGTGAGAACGGCCCATTCGGCGATTGTGGGGCCGTGGATTCCAGAAGAGGTCGTGATGGTGATGTCCGTGGAGGTGTAGAGGGGGTGCTGCTGGATGTGGTTGCTGCCGGCGGAGAAGAGGTGGAGCCAGGCGAGGTTTGGGGCGTCCTTTTTGGGGTCCGAGGGGAGCGTGGCGAAGGTGAAGAGGATGGTTATGTTGGCGAAGATGGAGGCGGGAGGGGTTTCGCCTTGCTTGGTTTCGTAGTAGCTGAATTCGATGTGAGGGTGGCGGGATCGGAGGTCTGTGAGGATTTTGGTGGGTTCGGGGAGGGAGCGGGCGATGAGGACGTGTTCTTTTGCTGGTCCGCCTCCCATTGTTGCGGTTTGGTCTCTTGGAGAGGTGGATCGAGGTGTTTGTTTGGGGGTTGGAGGTGAGGGACGACAAGTGGTACTACTGTGAGATGATGCTATTCTGGCAGGAGTTCTTGGACAAGGAATAAATGTTTCTATAGAGCAATGGTGAAGTGAAATCACACAATCAATCGTTAAGAATGTTGAGGCGACAATGCAGATGGCGTGCTATGACGCTTACCAACTTCCAATTCAATTGCCGACTGATCGGCTACAGATATGGGCACCGGCCCGGTGGATTGAAGAGCATCAACTAGGGCATGGGATCTGTACATTTAAAAGTGCATGTCTGTAGAGTCTTGATTTGACTGACATCGCACTCGAGCCAGATCATGGCAATCATGAGGGATAGAATGCGCTACGCAGAAGCTCTCCCTCCTCGGGAGGAGGTTCCTGCAACATCGGCTCGAGATACAAAGCGAAACTGTGGCATGCAAGTTCTTTTCTTCGCGCGTGGAAACACTTGTTATGATACAAACGAGAGCTAGACTGTAATGATAATCTGGAATTTTGTAGACCACTCGCATCGCAAACCACATCAAATAACCCTAGCCCCTTGTCCTTCCAGCTAGGGAAGGCATCGCTTTAAGCCTGATACACGAACACAAATAATAAAAACAGAAAACTCCGATCGCTCGTAACCGTCCTCCAGTCATCCTCGGGACACCTGTAAGTACTTCTTAGGCCAATTTGCTGCATTCCTCTACGACTGCTCCTCGGGTGCGGTCATCATGCTAACGTCGCCATCGACAACCTCGTCTTTGTTTTCGGTAGCTGGTCGCTCCTTTTGGGCATCTTCTGCCTTTGGCTCCTCAGCGGGCTTCTCGGTGGACTCCTCAGCCTTGTCTTCGGATTTTTCCTCAGACTTCTCCTCGGATTTCTCTTCGGAAGGCTCGTCCTTCTTATCCTCAACCTTCTCCTCAATCTCGTCCGCTTTCTTCTCGGCGGTCTCCTCGACCTTCTCGGCGCCCTCTGCGGCTTCACCGCCAGCAGGCTCCTCGATAGCAGCTAGAGCGTTGGCAGCCTCACCGTTGGTCTCGGGTGCCTTCTCTTCGGCAGCTGGCTTGGCTGCAGCCTCGCCCTCGCCCTCCATGCGCTTGTTCCAGATCTCGAGCAAATCGGCGCTGCGCTTCTTGAAGCCGAGCTCCTCATCCTTAGGAATCGATGCAAGCTTCACAATGGCCTTGAGAACCTTGTGGATCTTGGTAGTTCGGATGATCGAGGGCTCAAGGTTGTCGTACTTCTCCAGCTGGCCGAAGAACTCTCCCATGGCAGACATCTCCTCTTCCTTGGGTGCCTGATCACGGGACAAGAAGCCCTTCTGCAGGCGGTGGCGAAGGTAAAGGATAGCCTTCTCACGCTGGTCCAGGCGCTCGGCTTCGGTGAGTTCCTTCTTCTCCTCGGCTGATTCTTCGTCGACCTTGGGTGCGCTGACCATCTTCTTGGTCCTGGTAGAAGAGGCCTTCTTTGCTGGAGTTGAGTCTCCATTCGGGGTCTTGGGTGCGTTCAGCTTCGTGACCTTGGGCGTCTTCTTAGGCTGGTAAGTGTCAGTAAATACTCCACAAAATTCAACATGGCTGCTGCCAATTCAAGTCTCGTGGTAACGCACCTTAGGCCCTTCGGCGTCGCTGTCGGCGTCCTTTTTGCGCTTCTTTGTGGACTTCGGCGCATCGGCGTCTTCCATGTCGACATCGTCTTCATCAGCCGCTTTGCTCTTGCGGCTCTTCTTCTTGTCCTTGCCCTCTTTGGCCTTTGCGTCCTTCTCAGCCTTCGCAGCGGCCTTAGCCTCGGCCTTCGCCTCGGCCTCCTCCAGCTTCTTCTGGGCCTCGGCCTCCAGCCTCGCAGACTCCTCTTGGAACTCAGCGAGCATGTTCTTGTAGTATGCGAGATCGTTGCCCTCGCTTGCGATATCGTAGGCGCTCTGCAGAGCCTTGGTCATCTTTGTAGTCGGCTTTGTCTTGCACTCCTCGGGGTCAAGAGGAGTCAAGCCGGTGTTGACAAGCCATGTGCTGTGAATGATGTTAGCAAAGTGAATCTCAAACGCCGATTCGTAGAGTTCAAGACATACAATTCGTTGGTCGCAAGGAACATGACCGGGAAGGTACGCTCTTTGGCGTTCTTGCCGCCCTCTTTGAAGTCGTCACGCAGAGAGCCGTCAGCCCTGGTCGTACTGACAGGACGCGAGGCCAGAAGTTGCTCGGGAAGCATCTCCTCGTCGCAAATGATGGCGGGCCATGGAGGGTACCCCTTCAGCCTAGCCCAGTAGTAGTCGCCAGGCTTGCAGTCGAGTTGCAGGCTGGGCATGGACTTCTTCTTGTTGAGCTTCTTGCCTTTGTGCTCCGGTACTCCGCCGGTCGACTTCCTCTTCTTGTCCTTGCCGTTTGTGGTGGGGGTGGCATCGGCGGCAGGCTCAGAGGGACCCTCTGCAACCTCAGCCGGCTGCTCTCCATCCGGCGCGGTGGCCTCGGTCGTGGCGGGCTTGCCAGCAGTCTCCTCGTCCTCCTTCGCGATGGGTGCCTCGCCTTCGGGCTTGGTGGTCTCGGCGGGCTCGGTCTCGGCAGCAGGCTGTGCAGGTCAGTAAGGCGGAAGCTACCCTACGCGCGCGCATGGCATCACTTACCGCTTGCGCGTCCACCGGGGCGTTGGTGGGAGTCTCCTCAGACATAGCGGCGACTACCAGAGACGCGTGTTGGGGTGTTTGCGTGCCTTTGCGACGTCTAGGTGCGGGTCGCGACGCGTAGCAGCCAGGTGATGATGGGAGTGAAGGGTTGTGGTGATGGTGGTGCAGTGGATGTGTAGCTGCGACGCGCTTCGACGATGCTTTCGCGACGTGTTGCAGTGGTACTGATGGATGTGGGTTGTGGAGGTGAACGGAAGGAAACGCGAAGCAGGCGTAGACTTTATCTCCTACTTGTGTGACGAGTTGGTCTGTGCGCGGTCCATCAGAACGCCCGGGCAAAGTGAAACTGGGGATTTTGCAGTGGAAAAAGTGACTGAGGAGTGTGTCGGCTACCCGATGATGGTCCGCCTGTATATTATTTTGATATATCCTTCGAGTGCAGTGAAAGGTGTGCTGCGACACCGCTTGGCGATGGGCCTGGCAAGCGGGCACCGACCCGAAGCCTCCGCACAGCTGTTGGCAGCCCAACGGCAGAGAATTCTGCAGGCAGACAGACAGACGTCTAGTATTGCGCCGTGGAGATTCGCAGCCAAAGAACGACAACACTCCCGGGCCAGTATACCTGCTTGTTTGCGTCTCCGAGGCTGTCTCTAGGCTGGAAGCCCGCCACTGCTGCTGATGCGCTCTGCTTAGGCACCCTCGCCGATCGAGCCGTCGCCCCCGCTCGGCATGTTGCGAGCTCCCGGATCGAGCAATCGGCTGCGTGCGTCGTTCGGGGGCTCCAGCGCAGTCTTGCGGCCACATGCACTGAGATGCCAAAGCGGCGCAGCACTCTGCTACATGGCAGTGCATGTTCCCTTTATGACGGTCTGCCCATGCGGGCGTCGAGGTCGCCTTGAGCCACTGTGAACGCTACTTTGAACGTGCACAGCCATTTGGGAGCTTGTAAGGATGAAGCCCGCCGGTAGCGAGCCAAACCTGTCGTGACCCTAGGTTCTTGTATCCAGTGGTTCTCTTTGGTCGCACAGCCGCTTCAGGATGAGCAATGGTGTTATTCCATGTTAGGAGCACAGGAAACTTCCCCAGCGAGTCCCAGGGTGCTTGTATGCGTGCAGCTTAGATGACTAGTGAGAACAATTCCACTGAACGAACGTAAATCAAATTGACCATATGACAATTCCCAAGCTCTTCCACGTCGTTGATCAACTCGTTGTAGTTCCTTGAAATTCCCGAGCAGTGTAGAACTTACCGAAATTCCGCAAAAGGCCGTCTCCTTGGTGTCGATACCGCGAACGCGGCCGGTAGTCGAAGACCATAACCCGTCGGGTGGAGAGTCATGGCAAGATTGTTGCTGCAAGTGTCCAATCTCATCACCAAACACATGTGGATCGGGCGTGAGAAGGATCTCTGCTTAGGATGGCGAGATCAGAAATCCGATTGATGAGCATTGCGATCATGTGAGGAGCACCATCACAGCCACATCTCTTGTACACTTCTTTCGATCCGCAAAGTCATCTGCCAGAGTCGCCTGTCCTGTTTTCTCGATAGCGTATTTTGCGATGTCTTGATGTCCAGGCTTTTTTCCCTTTTTTGGCGATTGTAGACCCTCGAACCGAGCAACTCTTCGCGCGACGAGTGGTCATGTAGCAAAGGGTGTCTGACGCCAACTTTTCACACCGACGACGCCTTCTTCAGTATCCATCATATGATGGTCACGATCTCTTTCTCTCCGCCCTTCCACAGTCGAGGAACACAAAGGTCGTCGCGTCTAAATCGACGTGGCGCATTTCCGAAAAGTTCTCAGAGTCGAGTGTGCCGTCAACGCACACATCTCGTGCAGTCAGTCATCGTCCACGCAAGCGCCCCAGGCACGGTTTGCCGCACCGGTCGTCCAAGCGCGCATCGCCCAGCGACCGCAGAAATCCTCAAGCGCCATTGAGATGGTTGAAATCCAACGGCAAATCCAGTGTTGACATCGAGGACCGATCGGGTGGCCTTGTTGATGCTGCTGCTGTGTGAGGCAGCGCTCGTGAACAGTAGTTGGCTGGCCGGTAGTGGAAGCCCGATGCTTGGCAAGTTGTACTTTTGCGTGAACTGCAGCTTGAACCTTGTTTGCTACAGCAGCGCTTTAATACATGTAATGGACAGGCATTTCGTGAGAATGAACGTTCGACGGCATTGTATTCCTAGGCAGGCGCTTGGAAAGAAGCATACGAAGCCTTCTCGTTCTAAAGCGACCTGTACAACTACTCTCAAAGCTACACTTAGGCTCCACAGCATCCGCTACATTCTCACAATCGTTTCAAAAATTACAGGGAATAGAGCTATAATCTCTATGGACTTGTCGAAAAAGGCCACAGATATCTAAGCATTATTCTTCCGCCACTCTCCCTTCCGAACCCTCCCACAAACCTCCTCCAAAACACCAGCACTCCATTCAAAATCCTCCCTAGTCAAATAAACCTGCCCACTAAGCCTAACCCACCAAGCGCCTCCATAGAAATTGAATCCCATAAAAGTATCATACTCCTCAACGAGCGTCCGAGTCATCCAGGTCAAAATCTCAAAAGCCTTCTCGGAATCACCCTGCGAGTCTGCGTCGAAGGAAAGCGGCAAGCGAACATTGCTGAAGAAACACTCGCCCGTCAGAGTCCCATCCACATTGTCCATGACTTCGGTTCCGAACGCTTTTGCCATCAATTCGCCGGCTTCGCGGGCGATGTGCGCGATGTAGGCGTAGATGGCTTCTTCGCCTTGCTTGCCTTGCCAGGTGAGTTTCTTGCGCCATTCGAGCGCTGCGGGGACGCAGAGGGTTGGCCCGTTGTCTACGGTGCCTACGAACTCGAAGCTATTGACGAAGGCCGTCTTGGCGGAGGGCGGCAAGGGCGAGCGGATGGTGTTGTTCTGCCCGTCAACGGGTGCTGGGATGAAACCGTGGCTTGTGGGCAGAGTGGATCTCATGAGGTGGTGGTTGCGCTCTGGCACGTAGAAGACCGCGCAGCCTCTTGGGACGTGTAGCCACTTGTGACAGTTGCTTACGTAGAAGTCCGGGTCGAGTTTGCTCAGATCCATGGGAATGCCTCCTACGCTGTGGGCGCCGTCGATGCAACTGAGGATGCCATATTGGCGGCAGAGCTCAGTCAGGCGTTCGAATGGCATGCGTACGCCGGGCTGTGAGGCAATCGTATCGTAGATTGCCAAACGTGGATTCTTGCCTTCGGCCTTGAGATCTTTGACCACTTGCTCGAAGTTGGCGCATAGCTCAGAGTCCGTGACTGGATAGGTGTATTCAATCTTTTGCGATTCCGCTGGAGTCGTCTCGGTAATGTAGGCGATGGTTTTGCCACAAGCGCCGTAGACCGTAGCAAAGTACAGGATCACATCGCCAGGTTGGTAGACGATATTTCGAAGAACTGTATTTGTGCCCGTGCTGGCATTGGGAACGAAGACACAGCCTTCCACTGGTGCTTTGAGGTACTCGGCAATTGCCTCGCGGGCCTTGTCGAGGAGTTTTGGGTAGTCGTATCGAATGAACACGTCTGGCCTCTCTTCTGCTAGATCTTGATAATGGCGAAGGACGGATTTGACCTCTTTGGGATATGTGCCGAACGAGCCTGTTATCTTTCGTTAGCTCACGGTACCATATCATATGGCATGCACCATAGGAGCATGACTTTGCAATCATCAGATCATAGGAAAGCGCACCATGGTTCAGATTGCGATATGCATCCGCAATGTGAAAGTGCCCCCGTGCCTCTTCGCCACACTCAATACTTCCCAAGCGCTTGATCACATCCAACGTATCGTCGCGCGCCTTTGGCCTGGTGACCAGCTCTGATTGTTTGAGCACCATTTTGTATTGATGAATTGATTGTACAGAAAATTGAAAAGTTGCAAATGGAAAGACCTGATGTTTATCAGTACCTGATGTTGTCGTGTCATTGAGTCATGCGGGTATCTGGATGCTGTAGGGCGTGCTCAAGCTCTCCTCTGTGTGACTCGGCAAGCCACAATATTGAGAACACCCCTCAACTAGATTTCCCCGATTACAAATATGAGTGTTTTCATAGTAGTGCTAATGTACATTGTTGTGTGACTAATTTACAAAAATCTCGCATAGCACACCGTCTGCCGTCGTTGATAGTGTGCACGCTGGCAACATTCATCGTGGTCGCAAGTAATAGCTTCCAAGGCTACAGAACTGCAGAGCTCTTCAGACCTCGGGCTGGCCTTCCTTTGCGTGCGATTGATCTCCTTCGGCCTGTGATTGATCTTCCTTTGCCTTTGGTTTGTCGTCCTTCGCCTGCGGCTGATCTTCCTTTGCCTGCGCTCCACCCGTCATAGGTTGCCCGTTCCAAGTCAAAGACACGACCTTCAAAGGCTGGGTGACTCCTTCAGGTGCGTTTTCGGAGCGAGTTGGTGCGTCAATGTATTTCGACGTGACACCCATGCCAGCAAGTCCCCGCTCGCCCGCAACAGCGTTCCATACGAATTGCCGGACCTGGCCTTCTGGGTCAACAAACAAGGCTCCCATCGGAGACGGACTGCGCTGCACAGCCTCCAATGCTCCTTTCGTCAAAGACTCGCTCGAAGCCATGAGCGCGAGCACACTGTCCCCCTGCCACTCACTAGGCGCGCCAGCGTATGAGCCTTCCATCTCTCGTATGGTCGCGGGGGTTGCGCGGCTCAATTTGCATTGCACCAGCGCCTTCATCTGGTAGGGTTCTCCAGGTAGATTCCAGTGGCCCAAGAAATCGATGCCCTTGTCATTGCTCTTGCCTGTCCTGTGTAGATCAAAGCCGAAGGATTTCAGAGCCTCCATGACTGTGTATTCGTAGTGGGTGCCCCTGTACACGGTCGTGTCTCTGGGCGGTCTGTTGCGTTTCGTAAACTCCAAGAAGCTCTCCAGGTCATGATGATCTTTCGAGCCATGGATCATTTCCCTCGCCTTAGTATTGAGTTGTCCCTTTGCATGTGCAGCCCTGCCCTTGAGACTCAGATCCAGGCGGGCTTGTACTTCCCGCAGACTGGTCAGGTGCTGGGGCTTTTCATCCGATTTGGCAGCCTTGCTGGGAGTTGACTTCGCTCGAGAGGCCTTCGATTTGTCCTGGTCGGGTTTCAACCGCGGCATGCATGATGCTGCGGAAATGGTGAAAGCCCGGGTCGGTTGCCTCAAGCAGCGCGTGATAGAAGGCAATGCATGGCGAATCAACATAGAGAATCGGTAGAGAGGCGACCGAGTTTAATCGGCTTATCCTCCCATGCGACTGTGGTTTTTGAGGATGGTAGAAGGTTGCATTGCAAGATGGTGTTAATTATTCACTGGCTGAATTGCTAGCGAGAGCGATCCGCGCTCCCTCTTTCGGCCACCAGCAGCCAGGGTTCCGTTCGTGGGGTCGGCTCGCACCGGCGCATTCGATCCACCATCACATGCAAAGTAACGACGCCTAGACATGTGAGTGTCAGGACATACAGCTCTTGAAACCACCGGATATCTTTGTAGCGACTCATTCAAAAGAATCTATTCGTGGCCTAACAGAACCACCAGAATGGATCGCCTCACTCAACTACAAGACACGCTCGACGATGTACGTTCCACAGTCGCACCCCGTATCTCCCAAATCGCAGAGCTAACACATACCAGCTGTTGACGCAAATGTACGCAAGTCTCAATTACATCCAGCAAAAACATGCCTGCGGCGACTTCCCCGGACAGCCCAGCCAAGCCGAGCCACCAGCACCGGCTCGAAACGACACCAAAGCGCTCACAAACGGAGACGGCGCGGCGGCTACCAGCAAAGCAGACGTCAACGGTACGGTCAAAGTGAAGGAGGAGAAGAAGAAGGATGAAGACAAGAAAGCGGACGGTTCTCCGACTCATATCCCAGACCAACCGGAGGTGTTTGAAGCGACGATGCGCGAGATGGCGCGCAGCTTGATCTTGCAAGAGCAGAAGGCCGAGATTCTCATCAATAGTATGCCGGGGATAGGACGCAGTGAAGAGAACCAGTTGGCGAGGATGTCGGCTTTGATGGATGAGCTTAAGCATGTTGAGGGTGAGAGAGCGAAGGCTGAGATCGAGAGGCAGAGGATGGTGGACACTCTTGGGGATGTGATTGTGGGCATTCAGAGAGTGCGATGAAGCTCTGTATGACCTGATGTCTGCTTGTCCTGGCTCTAGGGGTTGGCGTGATGCCAGACGAGATTCTGACCTGCTCAACATTGAGTAGTGAAAGTGGGTTACCTGGGAAGTGACATGTGACCTGCGACTTCCCATCATTGATTTCAATGCCGCAACCCGCACTTTGCACCGTCAAGACAGCCTCATTCTGTGTACTTCCGACAGCCAACGTCGCAAACACCTAGTAATACCGCCGGAGTATTCTTTGGAAAACTTGCCATTCACACATCCGACATGGAAGTTATCATCGGAACGTCTTCAAACCCCTCCAATCCAAATGACCAAGCGCATCCACCCGCCCAACCCACCAGTTCACCAGCTCACCCACCACATCGCAAAAAACCACAACGCCCGTCCAACCAACCCACAAAACCCACAATCATCCACGAACCCAACACCTTCGAAGAAAGCTTCCGCGCCGCCCTCCACCAACTCCCCATCACCGACGGCACCACAGACTACAATCCCTACGACGAACATACACCCCTCCTAAACAGCCTCTACAATCCCACAATCCCGCACCCGGCCACCAAAACAAAAAACCATCGCCTCCCGCACCAACTCACCCCATCGCAAAAATCCAAACCAAGCCTGAGCATCAGCCTCTGGCACGAAATCTGCCATAACTCGCAGTACACGCGGCCGGCGGCTGAGATTCTGCGCGAGGTGCTTGAGGAGCGGTATCCTGTTTCTGGTGCTTCTGGTGAGGAGGATGACGTTGAGGTATTGTTGGGTAGTGAGAGGGTGGGTAGGAGGCGACGCTGGTGGAGGAGTGTTTTGAGGCGGTGAGGAGGGTTGGAGGGTTGATTTTCTTTCCAGTGCGCGCGTGAGAAGTGTAGTGAGTTTATATACCCCTGAAGAGCGGATCGAGCCCATAAGTTGTAATGCAGATCCCTACACCATGATCCAACACCAGACGTGCGTGCTCGCTTCCAACAATTCATATGCCAGAGCGGCGTGCATATATTCATTCATATAAAATATATATACGTTTTCATGGCTTCTCATTACCCTCCTTTACTTCCTTGCCCTCCTTGTCCTCCTTCAACTCCTTCACCACGCCAACTTCGGCACCCTCCCCTCCACCATCAGAAACCTTCTCCTGCTCCTGCTTCTGCTGCACCGCCGCCCCATTCCCCAACTCCGTCACAGTAGTAACATGCGGCCTCTCATCCGCACCCACCGTCGCCACAGAAGCAGGTCTCGACAACGCCGGCGTCTCCGCCTTACTAGCCCTCCAACCCTGCTTCCTCTTCTCCGCCGCCCAAGACCCCCACGAGCTCAGATACGCCGAAGCCCTCTGGCTCGCGGCCTGCACATTCGCCTGCGCCTGTTGCATGTCCGGCTTGGAGAAGCGGGCGGTCTGCTGTGGCGCTTGCGTTGCGGGCTTGCTCTCGTCGGCGGGCGGCGCGGCGGCCGCGGCGGCTTCTCGTGCTTCTTCGCTGCGTTTCCGCTGCGCTTCGCGCATCACTTCGATGTCGGCCCAGACTTTGTTGAACGCGGAGGTGACCTGCGTGCGGCCTGCGGCGAGGCGTTCGTTGACCACGTCGCGGGTTTGGGAGAAGCGTTCGTCGAGGTGCAGTTCGGCGACTTGGGCTGCCAGGCGGCGCTGGACGTCTTCGATCGTGAGGCCGCCGGCGCAGGGGTGGCGGGGTTCGACGATGTCGAAGAGGTGGAGGTCTGTGAGGCGTTGCCAGAGCTTGTAGTTTTCCGTTTGTTGCCAGGCGTCGCGGAAGGGGGCGGCGAATTCCAGGGACGGGTCGCCGTCGACGTCGGCGAGGAGGGCTTTGGGGTCGTGGGACGCGTCTTGCTTGCTGATGTATTGGTGGTATTTCTCGGCGGAGAGGAAGGCGAGGAGGTATTCTTCGAATTGCAGGCGGATGAATTCTTCGCTGCCGGCGTAGCCGTGGGTTTTTGGCCTGGAGGGGTCGGCTTCGTCCCAAGTGTCGCTGACTGCTTGTGTGAGGAAGTCCATCCAGCGCCTGTCGGCGGTTGAGAGAGTCGTTGCTTGTCGTAGGCTGGGGGAGAGGACGTTGACTGTGTCCTCGTCGAGGTTTATCATGATGTCACAGTAGCGTTCCTTCTGACTTAGGAGAAGGCTATTGGTACTACCAAGGATGTAACTCTTTGTGCCTTCGTCTGTCAGAGTATCAAGCTGCTGTAGTGGTGTATATGGGCCGAAAAGACTGCCTTTGCCGAATATTTGCAATGGGAGGCCCATGTAGGCGAGGAGTGAAGCACGATCGCTTGTTTTGACGCTGTCTTGCGGGCGTGCTGTACGGTCATATCGATCCAGATGAGGCGCTGCACAGTCTTGTAGGTTGCGTACGAGACCAGGGATGAGTGATAATAAAGAGAATTGCACTTGGCACACTTGCTCGCAATGTGATCCGAAGAATAGCATCTACAATCAGTGGTCAGTGGTCGATCGTACGTAGATCGAGAGGCACGTAGTACTCACCTTCGGCTGCAACAGTAAGCATTTAAAGAGCACCAGCGTCTGCCATTTGTACGTGTGCACGAGCTCCCTCAAAGAGAGTCCGAAATACTGATCTCTCTCCTCTTCATTCTGCTCAGCCTCGTGCACCAAGTTCTCCTGGAATCTCTAAATCCACAAGAAACGAATCAGCAATAGCTCCCTCCCAGTCCCGTAGAAGTGTATTTCCCCTATATCCCTCAAACAACCCAAGGGACCACCAGAACAACATCACCGACCTACCTCCAAAATCTCCACATCCCTAAAATCCCTCTGCGCAAACCACGCCCTCGTAACAACCGACAGCTTCTCCCTCAACCTCCCAAACTCCCCAGGCCGATCAGTAAGAGCCACAACGGCCTTCTGCACCGCGCTCCTCGTGACCTCCTCACTCCTATACAACAGCTTTGAAGCATCCAACTGCTGCGTGCAACTGATCCCAAAAACCGACGTTTCCTCCTCTTTCACCCCTCCTCCCTCCTCTTTCTTCCCCCCAGCACTCTTCAGCACCAAAGTAAAATAACTAAACTCCTCCGTAAGCGAATGCGCCCCGTCCGGCAGCGCCATGTAAGGAATCAAACCCCAATCGTTCTCTTCGGCGGGGTCGCGGCCGGGCGGCGCGCCGATCCAGTGTTCGATTTCGGGCCCGCGAGCATGGTGGAAGTCGACGACGCAGACGAGCGGGGTGAAGGGCGAGGGCGGCAGGGAGGGCATGGTGTCGTTCTCTGTGCGGGCAAGAAGTTTTGCTCTTTGCTTCTCTTTCGAAAGAGGTCCGCGGCGCTGGTGGGGGGTGGGCGTGGGCGTAACGGGCGACAACGGTCGGGTCTCTTGGTGGTGTTTATTGGGGGAGGAGGGGATCTCAGCTTTCGGCGGGAGACTTCATGCTTCTTCGTTTTTTTTGTTGTTGTTTTTCGCACGGCGCCTTGCGATTTAATTCAAGTCGAGGCTGCTGCGTAGGGCGAGAGGTGTGCTTCGGTTCGGGCGTTTCAAGGCAAACAAAGAGTGGGATCTGCGGCCGAGACAACGCATACGACGGGTACGGTACATGTGAGCCGAGAAGCTGTTGCGGTGAAGTGTGAGGTCAGAGGGGGCCTTGGCGCATGTACCATTATTATCGTGGATGGGAAAGACCGAGGTCATGGTATGTTTGTGGTGGGTACCCTGCGGTTCTGAAGTGTGTGGCTTTCGAAAGGAAAACAGGAAATTAAACGTGTGGTATAATGCTAAAGTATTTCGTATTTCATTCCTCTAACAACTCCCTATTGGAGCCCGCCGGCCGCTTCGCGGCCGAGATGCACATCACATAGCGTTTGTGATTGATTTCTTCCGTTCTTCCTCCTTCTCGTCCAAGAGTGTCATACCGCTCTTCAAAGAGCCGCTCGTCGTTGCGAAATAAAGAGATAAAAATGAATCCCCCGATTGATATCCTAGGCCTAAAGCGTTGTGTACCTGTCTTCTCCTGCGCCGTTCCCTAGTAATCGCCACGAGCTTTTACGCCTGGCGGTCAGTGTTGATTGACTGTTGTTGTCGCTGTTTGCCGCTAATTCCGAGAAAGAGCCTCCTCTTTATACTTGTCTAGGGATTTCACCGTGAGCTTCAGCGGCAGGGTCGCCGTTGGTGTCTACGTTGTGGTAATCAAGAATCTCGGAGTACCTGATATTTGATTAGTACTGAATTGCATGTGCAAAAATACAAAAAAAAAAGAAACTCACATCATGATTTTCCAAGTGTCGACAGGGAGGTCGGCATCGTTGAATGACCAATCAAACTTCTCCTCGGCGACAGGCTCGTCAGTCGGGTCGTGGTAGGGCGCAAGGTAAGGGTCGGCAAGCGCCTCGCCGGCCTTTATGCGGGTACGCGGGTCAAAGACCAGCATCTTCTCCAAAAGTTCAATCGCCTGCGGGTCGGCGTTCTTGAATTTGTTCTTGAGCGGCTGGCGCTCGCGCTTGGGCAGGGACTGCACGAATCGGAGGGTGTTTTCGCTGCAGATTGTGCTGATAACATCATCTGGGGGCGTGCCGAGCAACTCCGTGATGATGGAGAACTGGTTGACATGGTCCTTGCCGGGGAAAAGGGGCTTGCCCTCGAGCATCTCGGCGAAGATGCAGCCGGCGCTCCAGATGTCCACCTCCACATCGTACTTTTGCCATGTGAGCATGATTTCCGGCGCTCTGTAGTATCTGGTTGAAACGTAGCCGGTCATCTGAGGGTCTTGGATGCGCGCAAGACCGAAATCGCAAATCTTCAGATCGCAGTTCTCGTTGACGAGGATGTTGGAGGGTTTGAGGTCACGGTGGACAACGCCGGCAGAGTGAACGTATTTCAGACCACGCTGAGTAGGTTAGTAAAGCATTCGCGAGCAATCTGGTCCGAGATGCCACTCACCAAGATCTGGTAGAGGAAGTACTGGATGAATTGCTTCTCCAGAGGGCGAGAAGTAAGAAGACGGTGGAGATCGGTTCCTAGAAGTTCGGTGACTGTATACCTGTTAAACATCTGGTAAGCCACGTGAGATTTTGGAATCTCCACCTACCGACATACATGTCCTCGAGAGGAGAGATAAAGATGTCGCTGAGACTGATGACCTGCGGATATACTCAGCGAGCCGCTCTGGCGGGGTTTTGAGGGAAATCTGGTAGAAGCATACGTTCTCATGGCGCAAGTGCTTGAGCAGCTTGAGCTCGCGGTATGTGCGCTTGGAGAGGACGGGCGTGCTG
Source organism: Cladosporium sp. MBC 237 (assembly GCA_030772445.1). Lineage (NCBI taxonomy): Eukaryota > Fungi > Ascomycota > Dothideomycetes > Cladosporiales > Cladosporiaceae > Cladosporium > Cladosporium sp. MBC 237. Next base: position 198,288 of record JAPHCH010000083.1, read on the forward strand.
AAGGGCTTCATGATCTTCTTGACCGCAACAGCGGATCCGGTGAGCTGATCCTTGGCCGAACTGACATTTCCACGTGTAAGCGCTGTGTGTTCATACGCCCGATTCTGATGGAAGTGCAACTCACCATACAAGCCCGAAGGCACCCATGCCCACAGGTTGCAGATCCGAGTATCTGAAGACCGCCGTTAGTCCGTGCTGTTCCCTAGGCCTCCGGCGCTGCACAGCCGTTGTCGCCCATACCTGCTCGTGATCTCAAAGGTGGTGCCGAATATCTGGGCACGCACGAATTCCGCCATTGTGAATGGTTCTCGAGGGGTTCAGGCCGCGTTCGGTGGGTGGTGGTGGAAGTTGAGAGTGGTGTCTGGACGTGGAGGACAGCGTGAGGTGGCGGGCGTGCGCGCTTTCAAGGTTTGGTGTTGGTTAGCAGCGGGGCGTGGCGTAGGAGTGACGAAGTAGCGGGCTGGCTGGTTTAGGAGCTAGCAGGCCTGGTAAGCCGATATTCACACAAAGCGCTGATAACGACCGGGGAGAGGTGTATTGACGGCGGCGATGTTTGCAGAGCAAAGGGTGGCAGTAGTAAATGGGTGCGACCAACTTTTCTCGGTGGTAGAGGGAATGACAGCAGTGACAGGCTCTCGCGGCGGGAATGTCGATCGATCAATCCGGTCCTGTCGATCTAGGTGGCGAGGCAATACGCGCTGCTGCTGGTTTGACCTCTCGCGCGGGGCAGAGGATTTGGCGGCTGAGGGCAGCGGTGGCAGGGCAGGAAGCGTGTGGATGGAGAGAGGGGATGATGGTATTTCACTTAAGGATTTGTTTTGGTTTTGGAGGGGAGGAGGGGAAGGATGGGAAAATGAGGGAACTACTCGGCCAGGGCGGTGGAGGCGAGGGAGATGATGAGGCGGCACATGTGCTTCTTAGTCTTGCCATTCAAAATCCGATCTTCGATCTCGTAGTGTAGCAGCCACGCCTCACCCGAGACTTCACCCACCGAAAACTGGCGGACGATGCGAGCGATGGTCGCCTTTGCCCACGATCTCAGCCACAACTCCTCGCCCACACTGCCATACTCCCCGTGCCCGGCGCGCCGAGTGCTCCGTGGCCGCGGCGATTGCACGTGTGAGGCCAAACAGTCCAGAGCCAAAACCAGCGTGCCACAGCGCAGAATTGGGGATCAATGCATTGCGGGCTCTCGCCTGCTACTGGCCCGCGACACAATGCTTGCGCTCATCATGACGATTGTATCCTGTTCCCACTCGCCATTATCTCCCGAGAATCGCTGGCAAAATCTGAATTATCCTGTCTGTTATGACTCGGCTGGCAGAGTGCTGCACTTCTTCAGGAGGTACTTCCGCTCACGGCCTTATAATCATGAAGAGTCCATCTTGCGTGGTGCGTGCTCTTCCTCAGCCCTTCTGCTCGCTGCTGTTCAAGCGAGTTCGAGCCATGTCCCGAGGCATGCCGCATCATTAGCATGGCAACAAGGCAGCATGTCACTGCCAACGGGTTCGGTGTTGTCTCCGGACGGCTCACATGAAATCCCATGTGTGGCGCAACTTCCGGAGGGCCTTGGAATATAGGCTCACGGCCTAGAGCACACTACGTGTACTGACGACAGAGTCCACGTTTTATCAAGTTCTGAGGGTCTCGATACGTACATTTGCAGTTTGCTTGTATCAAGCCAAACTCACGCATCACATCTCACGTGCGTGACATACTTCGACATCCTCATGCCACTGTCGTGACTCGTGAGTCCTGACACACGAAATGCATGCATGCATGCACGCACTTTGTTCTTTAGCCGTGCTGCAAACAAAATTGGAAGCAGTGTGGCAAGGCGGCGCTCCAAAACCCAAGGTGCTACAGATGTACGTATATACGTACTTCCCTGGCAGCTGGATCTTGTTGCAAAGTCCTGTTCATGCACGAGTTGGCAGCAAGGATATACTTAAAACTTAAGCAAAGATTTCCATGACCCTTGAACGAACGCTCGAATTCATCTCACCAGTTCGGCGTCAGTCACGAGCTTTCGGTGCATGTCAGCAACAAACACTCAACGCTTGCTGAGCCTCACTAGACTTTACCTTCTCTGTCATCGTCTTTGGTCTTCACTTCCATGACGCCAAAGTTAGAGACTCCCCGCATATGACTACTACTGTCGACCGGTGCGCGCACGCCCACACAACAGCGCATTTCACGCGAGCAAGATCAGAATTGTGCGGTCAGTAATCAAATCTTCCGTCATCGCTGTGGAGAAGCGAGGAGATGGAGATCTCCACCTTGCGATTCGGATTGCGAGCTCGGACCGTGAGCGATTGGTTTCAGGATCAGACAAGAGAGGAGGAGGGAGGGTGGTATCTGGGTATGTATGACCGGCTCACGGCACAAGGCACAGGTCGGGAAGCGCGCGTAGGGTAGCACATGGATGCGAGCGTCCAAATTCTCCGACTGGAGCGGGTGTATCGTAACGTGCGAGAGCTGCCTTCTGAGCCAGCATTGGATCATCGTCCGCTCGTGGGGCGGCAATGAGGCCTGCTGGGTGATCACAGTGTGCCCGATGATGGCGGCCACGATGCTGCCAGCCACTTGTCACACTCTTGTCTCTGAAAGTCGGCCTGAGTCGCCTGTGAGGAGAGCAAAGGGAGGCGACTCCTCTCTACGGGCTTGCTTCAGGAGTGTCTGGGGGAGGAACAGACAGAACAGACAAGAGGATGTTGTTGCAGTCAGTAGCTCAGTAGCCAGTATTATTATTAGAAGGTAGCCCATTGATGTCTTGACGTTATTCTTGTATCTGCGACTGTTCCAAGCTCGTGTTCGCGTGCCTGAACTCTCAAAAGCAAGCAAAGCGAGTGAGCTCCTCTCTCTCACTCTCTCTTTGCCCAGAAGCTCGGATCACCCTCATCCTCTCTTCCTCTCGACATCATTACTACCGCCCTGTGTGCCTCCACCTCGCGCCTGTGATACCATCTCTGTAGCCTTCACAAACCACCACCGCCTCGCCTTCACCACCTCACTCTATTTGTGTCCGCTATACTCCTCGGCCATCCCCGCCGCACCGCCCCGCCCCCAGACCAGTGCGAGAGCGCGCCAACACGCATCGCAAGCTCTCTGACAGCAACAAAGCAAGCTCCCGGCTCTCGCCATCTCACCCAACAGCACCACCCGCCAGATTCCCTGCATATCCCGCCGCACCATATCCCTCGGCAATCCCTCACACCACAACAATAATACCATCACAATACTTGCGCCCATTGTCGCCGTCTCCACACCCCACCGACGCTCTCGCTCTCACTCTCGGCCGCGCCTGCATACCACGGGCTCCCGTGGGCTGGAACCCACCACCGCCCGCGCGGGTTTTTGCGCCCATCCATCTCAGGCCGCTGCAAGAGGCCGTCGCAACCAGAAAGGATGGGTGCGTGCATGTCGAGTGGAGGGAATGATGAGGGCGACCAGAAGAAGCGCAGCCAGATGATTGACCGGGGACTGGAGGAGGACTCGAAGAAGCTGCGTCGCGAGTGCAAGATATTACTACTCGGTAAGGAGTTTGCACCTTCACACGCGCTGCATGCTTGCGGCTTGCACGCTTGCGCGATTGCATGGTCACTGGTGCTAACAATGCGGCTACAGGCTCGGGAGAAAGCGGCAAGAGTACCATCGTGAAGCAGATGAAGATTATACACCAGAATGGCTACACAAACGACGAGCTCGCGCTCTACCGCCACACCATATACAAGAACTTGATCGACTGTGCAAAAGCCCTCATTGGAGCAATGCGACAGTTCGATATCGAGGTCCAGAACCCAGCCAACAAGCAGCACTGCGAATTCCTTATGGAACACTCAGTGGACCCAGATCCACACTCTGTTTTGGATCCCAGAGCCGGCCAGGCAGTGAGCAGCTTATGGAAAGACCCTTGCATCTCAAAGGTGTTCGATCATCAGAATGAGTTCTACCTCATGGATTCGGCGCCATAGTGAGTCTCCTCTTGTGACAGGCCAACCGCATTGTTTTGTGGCAGCCGCTGACAGGAATGCAGTTTCTTCGACGAAGTGGATAGGATCGCAGCTGCAGACTACACGCCCACGGAAGCAGATGTCTTGCGAGCAAGAACAAAGACCACCGGTATCTACGAAACACGGTTCCAAATGGGCCAGTTGAGCATACAGTGAGTGCAGTCGTGAACTGGCGTAATTTGAGCGACACTAAAGCATGTGCAGTATGTTCGACGTGGGTGGCCAGCGAAGTGAAAGAAAGAAGTGGATCCACTGCTTCGAGAATGTCACATCAATCATCTTTTGTGTGGCGCTTAGCGAGTATGATCAAGTCTTGCTCGAAGAAAGCAGCCAGGTAAGCGGTTTTCCTTGTTCTCAAAGTGAGATGATGCTAACCAACTATAGAATCGAATGATGGAGTCTCTTGTGCTGTTCGACTCGGTCGTAAACTCGAGATGGTTCATGCGAACATCAATCGTCCTCTTCCTCAACAAAGTGGATCTTTTCCGACAAAAACTGAAGAAGTCACCATTAGGGGAATACTTCCCAGATTATTCAGGCGGAGACGACGTCAACCGAGCGGCTAAATACCTCCTCTGGCGGTTCAATCAAGTGAACAGAGCACACTTGAATCTCTATCCACAGTAGGTCACTCGCCGTGAGTATTCACGTCTCCTACAGCTTGCTAACATCCACGCAGTCTTACTCAAGCAACCGACACCTCCAACATCCGCCTTGTCTTTGCTGCAGTAAAGGAAACAATCCTCCAAAACGCCCTCAAAGACTCAGGCATCTTATGATGACCCATCAAACCCTCTCATACGCGTACGGTCGCTCAAAAAACAAAACAACCCTTCTATTGTGCCACCAACCCAAGGCTTCGAATGGCCCCTCCCCACCACCACCACCACCACCACCACCACACCC